>CM057817.1:82726406-83177445 GCA_030067965.1 Latrodectus elegans | reverse complement strand
CTACGTACATGAAGTTATTTTCTGCTGTTTCGAATAACTTTAGAGACCTAAAAGCTGCACCTAAGTTTCCCTAATCCCGATTTTAGATGTGTAAAATATGTAGAAGGAGGGAGGAGGAGGGAGAGGGAGACTTTTATGCCAAGAATTGGAGAATCAGCTGTTCTCATATAGCATATTATACTCCAATATCTTTTTCACCGTTATCATTTTTATAGCGAAGAAGTGCTATCAATTGTTTGACACGCCTCTGTATCAGACAAAATTTCACACCAAAACATTTCCTTTTTTGAGATTTAAATCAATGGTGGGACACGGTTTTAATCAATCTACAATTTACCTGATATTGCTTTTATTTTAAAATTTTAAGTATGGTAATTGTAGGGATTGTGCCACTTCCTTTTCCTTAATTCCCCCTTCTCACACACACGTACATACTAGAAAAAAAAAAGATAATTTCCTTTATTGTATTTATGTGACACAAAATTTTAAACAAAAACAGTTCAACTTTTTAATTGGTATATTAACAGGTTCATTTGAGATTGGAAGGTATACAACACACAACGATATTTTTGCATTTTTAAAATTAATTATATTCTTTTCATTGTATTTAAATTATATTTTACGAATTCGAAATTAAAAACCACATTTTTTTTCTGATATTTTTGGTTCATTTTATATTTTGATTTTTATAATTTATTAAATAATAACACACATTATTGTTTGTCTTATTATTTTAACGTTTACCTTTGGTTTGTAAAAAGAAAAATGAGGAGCTTACTTCTTGTGATATTTCTCCTCATTAACTCTCTTATTTCTAATCATGTTTTATTAAATGATCTTAATAATAAGTCAATTCAAATTTTAAATAGCACTACTTACCTTCAGCAGGTTTTTCTTTATTCAAACATAGAACATATACAGGACAATACAAAACAAGACAGGACATAGAACAAACACAGCTACTTCGCTAGGCACATAATCTTATTCTGTTTGTAAACAAATATTCGTATACTCTAGCGCCAATTATATAGAACATAGTTGCAACACTGCTTTGATACAAATCAAAGCTTCAGCACTATTGATGTTTTTTTGTGAGCTTGTGTCAGAAAAAATCAACCAGCTAACATAAACCATACTGAAGGATGTGTCCATCCATAACATCTGATTTCTAAGAAAATGCAGTTAGTATTTAATGCCAAAGAAACCACAATAATTTAGTAAGTTTATTAATATATTTCTGCATACCCAATTTAGAAGCAGATGAATGGGATGCTGCTTTAGAACTGTTTCCAAAATGAGGAACTTTTGACACATCTAAATGTCTCCCGTGTTCTTTGATAACTTTATTTCAAATTATTTCATTTAATTTATTCATTGCCATTTGCATTTTTTGCAATGTGTTAAGCTACATAGTTACTGTGACCTTTTTCATACACATTTTATGAGTTAAAAATTAATTTTGTTACAGGATAAATGAAAAAGGAAGAGGTAAACTACCTCAGAATATTTAGGGATATTTTCCATGTGTGTGTGTTCAATCAACTTCTTCTTGGTTGTCATACTGCTATTGCAATTGGTATATATCGACTGAGTCAATCAGCTTTATAGAATATATATTTAGGGAAGGTATTAAGTTGTTATGGAGCTGTAGAATAAAAGTTCAATCTCTCATGTAGGATAGGGTGTACCTGAAAAACTAGTGAAATGTAATTAAAAAATCTGAAGTAGGGAAAAATCATTATTCAAATGATAAATTCAATCCTTAATTATACGAGAGAAGTAGAAAGAAAAGAAAATAAAAACAAAAATATTTAATTTATAAAATAACATTAAAGTTACATAATTATAAAGTTATTACGTGATGTGTTGTCTCACTAGTCTTTGCATTTTGTCTCGAATTGTATCCTTGTTAGATTTCAGTCTAAATACTGTTCGCGGTCTCTTTGACGGCATTGAAAATATTTTATACGGGTATCGTTCCTCGTTCTCTATTTCCGGAAGGTTTCTGTAAATCTTTTCTCTTATCTGAAAGAAGTAACTGGAAAAGGTACTGACAGGAAGTCAAGCATGATAGCTTCATTTCTGGAGAGCCATGGTGCCTTAGAAAAGTTATCCTTAGGGTTTTATTTTGAATTGTTTGAAGTTTCTGAAGATGACCATCAACTGCCTATTCAAAAATTTGGCAGGAATAACTGACAACAGGCTCACTAGATTTACCAGATCAACCTATAAAAAAGCGTTTTTTTATTCATTAAATTTATATCAATGGGTATAAAACTTTCAGCGCTGTATTAGATTTTATAATTATTTTAATACAGTAAGACATGTTTGTGTCTTTAATCTAATGTTAATCCTAAGTATTCGATTTCATTGTACCAAGGGATTATTTAATATATTTCAATGTACCAAGAGTTATTAAATTTAATATTAATATTTGGAATCTAATTTCCTTTAGAGAAAATTATAGTTTGGGTTTCTCTTACGTTTAATGTAATTTTCCATGCATTAAACCAGATTCTAAGATTATTATGTGTTTATTTAAGGTCTTAACAATGAATTATTTGTCTTTATGTTAGACTAATATGGCAGTAACGTTTGAAAAAAGTGCTAGGAATGCATTCGATTGTTATGAGATGTCATTTATATATAAAAACGTAACTTGTCTTAATTTACTGCCTAGCAGAATCCGCTAAAAATATTCTTAACTTAAAGAGAATATCTTACTTGTGAATTTTTTTACGACGGTTACTCTGAAATTTTAGAGTTATGCGCAGATGAGAATTTACAATATAAAAATAACGATTTAATTTTAAAGTATAAAGTATTTTAACACAGAAGACTATTTTTTACTTACTTCAACTTGCTTAGCGTAAAATAAATTTTAAACAGAAGAGAAAATGTAGTTGACGCAAGAACTTTTTAATTTTCTACGATTTCAAAGCAGGATTAAATCAAGAATGCGTTCAACGGTTGAAGTTAACATTTGGTGATGAATCTTCATCTCGTGTAGCTGTATTCAGATGGCTTAGAGAATTTAGAAGAGGTCGCAATTTGCTTCATGATGAAGAACATACAGGAATGCCACTGTCGGCAGTAATCCCGGATAATGTGCATGCCATACGAAAAATGTTAATGGATGATAATAGCTGTACCTATCAAAAGATACAGAAGGAACTTAACATTGGATCCGCAGCCATGCACAAAATCATTCATGAAAAATTACACGAATGATTTTGTGTATGGCTGCGGCTGACGTAGTTTTCATTCAGAAAAAAAGCAGTTTGCCATTGGGTTCCCCGTAATCTAACTGGTCACCAAAAAGAGGAGAGTGTCAGAATAAGTAAAGAAACTCTGAAATTGCTAAACGATGGTGGCCGCCACATCATTTATAAAATTTTAACAGGTGATGAAACGTACATACCGTTTTTTGACGTTCCAACGCGTCAAAAAAGCAAAGTATGGGTCTTTGAAGATGATCCCACACCGAAAATGGTGAAAAAACAACGCGCAATGAAAAACGTTATGCATGCCGTTTTTCTTCAAGTACGGGATTGGTCAAAGATTGGTTGGATATCCATCAAGTTGGAAGGACAGAAGACATTAACAGCAAACTGGTATGCCCTAAATGTCTTCCTGATATTCTACAAGAACTGAATGTTAGGGGACCAAAGCTTCACAATGACAATGCATCTTCACATACAGCCGGTTTGACATTTGAGTTTCTTAATCAAAAACAAATTAAAGTGATCGAACATCCGCCATATTCATCTGATCTAGCTGTGTGCGACTTTTGGTTAGTGTTTAATCTAAAAACGAACCTACGTGGACGCCGTATTCATTCAGAAGAAGCGATTGATGTGGCTATAAATGCATTTTTCATCTATTCCAAGAAATGAATGGCTTGAGGCATTTAATCTGTGGAAAATTCGTCTACAAAAGTGCATTAATGTTGGAGGAGACTACTTTGAACACATATAAAACTTTGTAAGTATAACTTTAAAAACCTAGTTGTATCTCAAAAATTTCAAAGTGACCCTCGTATTTTATTAAAAAAAGGTTTGAATTAATTTAATAACCTGATAATTTTTGAAAAATCATTTTATAATTTAAATCATGAATCTAAACTTTATCAAATGCTTTCGTGATTTCTTATTCTATGTCTCCTGCATTTTGTTTAAATTTGAATTCCTCATGTATATTTTCAATAATTCTTGAAAACCATTGCAAAAATGAAAGTTTAGGTTGAAACCAGAAATGTGTGCTTCCGTTTAAAAATTCTATTTAAGTTACGAAATTTTCTACTATCTAGTATTACATCCTCAGCAATTTTTCTTAACGAGGATTATAAACGTGTTGTGGTCTATAACTGTAGTGTCTGGCTGACAGGTTGCAGTATTTTAGAACAATATCGTCGGAGCCAGATGCGAAATAGGTGGCAATCTTCTGGTAGGAGCGAAAAACTCGGAGTTACATTTTTATATTAAACATTTGTTTGTAAATAAATAAATGTGTTATACCGAAAAGTTATGATCGTTAATTTTTTCCCGGTCATTAACACATCACAATAACTATGGGTTTTAGTTAAGTTTTTCGTTGAATTTTTTGTAGTGATCTAACCTTTATTAGTTTCCAATTTCTTGAGAAGAAAAAATTAAGTTTAACATTGCGTTTATAATAAATGTTAATTGGACTATGAATCTTAAAAGTAGATTTTAACCATATTAATTGAATATTCGCTGGCACTTTTTTAATTTTTTTAGGAAGTTTATTATTTGATCCGGAACCACAGTTTTTGTATTTCTTTTCCCTATTTAATTAACCTATTTATTACTTAAAATTTTCCACTATTTCAGCTATTATAAAGTTGATTACTTCCTTTCCTTCTGTGTTGTTTTCAAATCATTTTTCTAAACTATCAACTATTACTTGAATTTTAACCTTTTCTGAACACGTGGTTTTGTTCATCATACTGTCATCACTTATAATTTAAGATTTTATTATTTAAGTTTCCCTGATAAATGTTCTAATTTGTTTTTAAATTATTTTCAAGTTTCTGATGAAGCAAATTCATTCCAAAAAATATCATTACATATTTATGGTCGCACCAAAAGTCATTACAGATTCTGCTGTGAAATTAAAGTTTAAATCTCTGGTTATTTTAAAATTAATCACATTGGCTGAACTATTATAATATCTATTTGGAGTAAGCAGGTGCACATTCATATTTAAGTTAACTTTTTCAGTAAATTTAAGAATGGTTACCGTTTCTGTTTGCTTTTGGAGAATCCCAATTTCTATGTTTACAATTGTCATCTACGGCTAATACTATTTTGTATCGAAAAGAGACTAGTATTTGTTACTTTGACTTATTTTCTGCATTTATAATAAACATTGGATCTTCACTGGGTCTGACATATAAATATCCT
Organism: Latrodectus elegans; assembly: GCA_030067965.1. Taxonomy (NCBI): domain Eukaryota; kingdom Metazoa; phylum Arthropoda; class Arachnida; order Araneae; family Theridiidae; genus Latrodectus; species Latrodectus elegans. Next base: position 83,172,019 of record CM057817.1, on the reverse strand, counting down.
ACTAAAAATAATTAGTTTTAATTTGGATTTCATTTAAAGATAGCATCTATTTGTCTAAGCGGAGGATTTGAGGAATTTTTATGGGGTTTGTTGTTTCTAACATGGATTTCTGTACCTCAAATATAGATCCTGCTCTGGAAGTATACTAAAAATTGAATTTTTGTAATTATAAAATTTTCGCGCACTTAATTTAGTTTCTTTTTGAAGAACTATATCTGGATTTCTATCATTTAAGAAAATTATTAATTTCGAAATTTTGTTTTAAACCGTTGCATTTCCAGTGAATTAATAAGATGACATTTAATTTATTAACTATAATCATTAGTAATAATTAAGTTTCATTTATTATTTTACAACATAAAATTAACTAAGGTGAAAAGTTTATTTTACCTGACTATCTATACTTTCTAGTTTATCATTTATTTCTTTTAAGATTTGTCTGAGCATATTATTCATTATATTACAATATCTTATTACTTCTCTCAAATTATCAAAGGTATTTTCATTAAATAAATTCTCATTATTATTATTTTTTGGATTGATTGAAGAAATTTAATTGTTTAGTTTGATTATTTTAATTACATCATTTTTAATACCTGTGCATTGCTAAAATATTTACTCAAAGAATTTGAATTTATTTGGGATCGATTTTGATTAGGTATGGGGTCTTTCTACATCCAAAATAGTTAGTGGTATGATCTCCTCTACAGTTTATAAATTTAGGTAGTTCCTCTTAACTGGTTTTTTTATAATCTCTAGCTTGATAAGGACCTGACCATTATAAGCATTTAGCTTGAACGTTGCAATGGGATGATTCGTGATACAATACTTCACAATTGTAACTCTGGAAAGTAATTCTCTTGGCTTGGAATGGCTCAGCACATACCAATTAGCCACATCATTCCTTAAGTTTGTAAATTTACTCAACATTTTCAGAATTTCTTAGTTGGATTTGACATATTTGCAGTAGGCCTGGTTTTTTATCTTTTAAGTTGTGTTATTTTGATTATCATAAAATTTAATTCTTCCTCAATTTCCTCAACTGGACAATTAATAGCTTGCGTTTTATTACTATTTTCTTTATTACCGAATTTTGGTTTGTCAGATTTATAAGAAAGAAAGTAATATTTTTCACTTCTTAGAGAGTTAACCAAATTTTTATCGAATTATTTGGATAGAATTTTAAGCTACTTCTTGTTCCTATAAATTGAAATTCTTTATTTACCTTAATGTGTATTGATTTAATTTGATTTTTAATGCTAGTTTTAGATTTTCTAATTATTAATGCAACTATATTTTCAGACTTATAAAAATTACTATTTTAGTTTTATCTTTATATATGAATGACTTCATCATTATCTAGTTCTTTTGATTACTCTATAGCGGTTAAATTTGATAAAATAGTTTTAGTTTGAAATTCACCAACAGCTTAGAACAGTCAGCTAACCTGAGTTCCTCTCTTTTGAAACAATCATTTCTAGTTTTTCCCTTTCTTTCATCCTATGCCTTTTAATTACTACTTTAAAATCATTTGGATTATTTTTAGGAATAATCGTTTGAATCATCATCTACTTCTGTAGTTCTTTTTAGATTATTTTAAATTAACATATCCTCATTACTCCCAATAATCTCATCAGCATGTTCATTTATACGAGTTAAATTTAATATTAGTTTTGGTTTAGATAGTTTAGCTTCATTATCTTGATAATTACTTGTTTGCTTTGAGGGATTACTTTTTTAAATAACTTTTTATATTTTTTAAAAGGAATAAAGCATGCACTTACCTCTAATTGCTAATGTATTTGCCACTATTCTCTGGATATTTTTCAGCTTAAAAAACATGTTTGCGTCCTTCTAAGTGTCGTCAAATTATCATTTAGTGCTTTGACGCGCTATCTCCATTGCAGTCCAGATCGCTCATTTATGGTGCCTAACACAGAGCATCTGTGTCCTGACTGTTACCAGGCATTGCTGAGATTTCTAGCGAGTATACTAAAAGGCCTCACATCATCCTCGTACACAAAAAACCAAACTTGGTATGGAAAAAACTTGCACTCTCTGTCCCTGGAGTACACAACCCTATAAAACACAAACAAAGCACAAACCTGACTATTTCTGGTAGAAAAGCTAAATAATTGAAACGACGTTGAAAAAATTTAATGCACAATATCACTTGAAAGACATGAATGGGAAACAGAATTACTGAAAACACAATGGGAAAACTCAAGAAAATCCTCGTCTACCGAAGCATTCACGCGGTGAACACTGCTATAAGAACTGGGATCACGTCAAAACGCAAACTCAATCGTTTTTATCAGAACCCCGAATGATCAGTATACCTTTTATATGACTTGCTTGAAGGTAGCGGTAAAACACGAGGATACTCTAAATTTTACATGATTCAATAGATAAGCTATCCCATCGCAAACTTGCACTTTTTCTTTCCGAACCCTTTCCTTTCATTAAAAAATATTCATTCCATATGCATTTTAAAACAGTTTCAATTTTGTGACTTTTAATGATACAAATTTTTTATTATTTTTATGCAGTATTTCCGATATTATATTTTCTACTTTTAAATATCTTTCTACTTTGAAAGTTATTAATGTATAGAATTTATCATTTTTAATACTTTCTAAAGTTTTTTGGTTTTGAAATAGGAATTGCATATACATGTAACATAAAGTCATTAGTTTTGTGCAGTAATTAGTTTGAAGAGAGTAGTAATAACTAAAAATATTCAGAGAATTTTCCCTTCATCCTTGTTTCCTCTCAGGGGGTTTACTTTCTTTAGGTAAACACGGGTGTCACAATCCCGGGGTACCCTAGTGATCTGTCCTCTTCTTTACTTTCTTCTCTCATCTACTCTTCTGCTTTTTCTTCCTCTTCTCCCTCAGTGTGGTTGCCTCGAAAGAGGTTGAGGGCTCTCCTTGAGTAGCTTTCGCCGCTCTGTTGCTATTAGCTACTTTTGAGGACTAAATCACCCACGTGTTTGCCGTGTGTTGAGACCCGTGTCCCTGGAAAGGAGGGGTACTGGTAATTGAGTCCCCAGAGTCCAACACATTACTTTGGCCTCTGCTTCAGGTAAACGGGAGGTGTGTTGTTGTCCTCAGCACATCAATCGGCTTTATGGATGAAGCGATCGGCACATCTACTGGGTGACTCGTTAAGGGTGGAGGCCACTTCAAGGATGTACTGAGAGCGTGTAGGACCTGGTTAGCACTGGTGCAGCTGGTCTGCATCCCCATGTTGGACTCGGTGGTGGTTAGTGCGGTCAGGTCCCGAAAGTTTTCATATCATGGAGAACAAAATCTAACTTTTCTCCCGCAAGCAACAACTTGAAAATCTTAAACCGAAATATTTTGTAATTAAGAGGAAGGATGGAAATTTCACAACTGTGTCTACCTTCCTTTTTTCAAAAGGAATATCGGCAATTGTTGGGGAAGTCAGAAAAGTTCAAAAGATGCGCTCGGGTGACTTGCTTGTAGAGGCTTCATCCGACTCTCAAGCAGCCATTCTGGCAAGTATGAAATCGTTGGCAAACTTGGAAGTGACTGTCTCACCTCACGGAAACCTTAATTTCTCTTGTGGTGTTATCTCTGCAAGGGATTTATTATACTCGCCGACGGAAGAGATTCTGGATAATTTACAGAGTCAGAAGGTCTGTGGCGTAAGACGCATCACAGTCAGACGGGATGGCAAAGTAATTGTAACTAAGCACCTTGTTCTGACTTTTGCGACGCCCGACCTTCCGCAGTACGTAAAAGCTGCATATATGAATTTACCCGTCAGGCCTTATATACCAAATCCCTTGCGATGTTTCCAATGTCAACGATTTGGACACTCGAAAAACACCTGCAGAGGCAAACTCACCTGCGCTCGTTGTGCGGTGATTGGCCACGATAGCTCGAACTGCATGGCAAAGGAGGCATGTGTCAACTGTCATGGTGACCATCCCTCATATTCTCGAAGTTGTCCTCAGTGTGTACTGAAAAAAGAGATCGCCGCAATTAAGGTTAATCAAAAATGTTCGTATCCTGAGGCTAGACGATTGGTCACTTCCCGTACTCCCCAGATTGGAGTCAGTTATGCCACAGCTGCCAGAGAAGTCACCAAATCGAGCAGCACACAAAATGAACCATTTTTGGTTTCCCCAGTGAAATTACCCCAAGCATCAGAAAAGCCAAAATTCAAAAAAATTCCTACGTTTTCAAAAAAACTACCTTTGCCAAATCAAAAGCAGAGAAAGCATTAAAATTTAAAAAAAAGCAGAAACATCAGTTTCCTCCCATAATGCTTTCTCATGCCTGGAGACTGATGCGGTGTCCCCACTTCCCTCGGACGATGATACATCGCTCGAGGATATGTTAGAAGACCCGCCTTCTAGCTCCAGTAAAGGAGCTTTTAAAACTAAACAATAACTTCCCTTGTATCTTGGGACTGCCATGGTTAGCGATCACATCTTGATGACATCAAGTCTCTAATATCAGCTTACAACCCTACATGTATAGCACTTCAGGAGACATTCCTGAAGTCTCTCAATGATATTACTATGCATGGGTTCAAATGTTTTAGAAGAGACTGTGGAGACGATGGTGCAGTGTCTGGAGGTGTTTGTATATTAACATCCAATAACTATCCCAGCACTGCCCATCTATTGAATACTACTCTACAGGCTGTAGAAGTAAGAATACATACTTCACGCTTATTAACAGTCTGTAGTTTATATTTACCACCACATGATGTCATCCGCCAAGAGGAACTCGATGCATTAATAGATCAGCTGCCAACACCATTTCTGCTGTTAGGTGGCTTTAACGGCCATAGTTCTTTGTGGGGAAATGATTATACTAACTCTCGCAGTCGGCAGATAGAGCGATTCATCTCAGACAACAGTCTCTGTCTGCTTAATACCGACGAGAAAACATATTTCCATGTACCCACAAGAAAATTTCATTCTCTCGATCTCGCCATTTGTTCTCCATCTCTTCTGCCATTGTTAAATCTAACAGTAGGAAATAATCTGCATAATAGCGATCATTTTCCTCTCGTCATCTCCCAGACTGGAGGTAGTAGTGTAGGACAACGTCTACCTACTTACGCGTACAGTCGAACAGATTGGATGATACTTACACAATCGGCAGTTATTGATAATGAAATGGTTACGATCGATGATATTGATGATGCCCTATATAAGGTCACTCAAACAATATTGAATGTAGCTGATGCATCAATTCCTAAGAGTTCCTTTAAAACACACCGACGTAGCAAACCTTGGTGAAACAAAGAATGCCAAGAGAGTTATAAAAAACAAAGGAAGTTATGGGGTTTATTTAGGAGATACACCACAACGGAGAATCTGATCGCCTTTAAGAGAGCAAGAGCTCTAGCTCGCAGAGCTCGTCGTCGAAGTCAGAAGGAATCGGTCTCGCTATGTATCTTCAATTACATCTTCCACATTCAGTAAGCAGTTGTGGAGAAAAATGAAAGCAGCCAGTGGAATTTATAAGGATTTTTCTATTCCTATTTTTAAAACTAGAGCTGCTGTGTACTCTTCTCCTAAAGACATGGCTAATACCTTAGGTGAAACTTTTGCTAGCGTCTCAAGCAACGACTCTTATAGTCCTTCATTTTTAAGGACTAAGATTCGCGCTGAGCGAACACCAATTCGTTTCAACCATGGTGAAGCCTTTCCTTACAACTGCGAATTTGGAATGTTGGAATTGAGGAGAGCATTAAAGCAGGCCAATAATACCAGTCCAGGACCTGATGGAATCAGCTATAAAATGCTTCAAAATTTAAGACCAGATTCTTTGTTTAACTTGCTGTTTTTGTTCAATAGGATCTGGACTGAAAACAAATTTCCATCACTTTGGAGCGAAGCAATAGTGATTCCAATCCTTAAGGCTGGTTAGGATCCATCTGTTCCTTCAAGTTATCGACCAATAGCTCTGACGAGTTGCTTGTGTAAGACTTTCGAACGTATGGTCAACGCCCGTCTCGTATATGTCTTAGAAAAAATAAATGTATACATATCAATCAGAGTGGCTTCCGAAAAGGGAGATCCACTCTTAATAATATCACATACTTGGAGACCCAAATCCGCAACGCTTTTGTGCGGAGGAACCATCTGGTCTCCATTTTCTTTGACATCGAGAAGGCATACGACCGTACATGACGATATGGAATTCTCCGTTCACTATATGATTTTGGCTTTCGGGGTAATCTTCCGATATTCCTACAAAATGTTTTGAGCTCCCGTGTTTTTAAAGTTCGTATTGGAACTGTACTTTCCAATACTTTTATTCAAGCCGAGGGTGTTCCCCAAGGCTCCATTTTAAGTGTCACTGTTTTTAGTCTTTTCCTCAGTAACATCCTTCATCAATTATCACCTTCCATAAATAGTACACTTTATGTTGATGACCTGCAAATATCATGTCAGAGGTCTAATATGTGATTAATTGAGAGACAACTGCAAACAGCAGTTAACAAACTTGAGGCATGGTGTGCTGAGAATGGTCATATTTTGTCACCAAGCAAGAGTGGATGTGTCCACTTCTGTAGAAAGACTAGCCTTCACAATGATCCAGCTATTAATATCAACATCCCGATAAAGTAGTCAATGAAGTAAAATTTCTTTGAATTATCTTTGGCCAAAAATTAACCTTTCTACCGCATGTTTTGTATCTGCGGAAGAAGTGTGAGCGATTGCTTAATATCCTCGAGGTGTTGTCAAATACATCTTGGGGTGCAGATCGCTCATCTCTTCTTCGAATTTATCAGTCATTGATTCTATCCCGCATTGACTACGGATGTGTTGTTTATGGATCGGCTAGATCTATTTTACGAAGACTGGACACAGTTCACCACTCTGCTTTAAGGATATGTTCTGGTGCATTCCGCACATCACCCGTCCAGAGTCTATACGCTGTATGTTATCAGTTACCGTTAGACCTGAGACGTATGCAGCAGTCTCTCAATTATTATGCTAAGATTATGTCGACCCCTGATCATCCGTTACGTTTTATGGTTCCTAATGCCTCTCTTAAAAGACCATGATGCTCGTCCAATGAGTATCCCTCCTTTTCTCACAAGAGCCAAATCACATGTCTGGCTCACAGACCTATGTGATGTTCGGATTGAGTCTATTCACCAGTTTCTCTATCCTCCTTGGTATGAACCAACAAATCCCTTTATAAATACCTTTGCGCAATTCAGAAAATCCGACAAAACACCTATTGTTTTTCAGCAGCTATACTATTCTCATCGCTGCCAGTACCAATCTTACAAATCTGTATTCACGGACGGATCTAAATCCGCAGGACATGTGGGCTGTGGAGTTTTTATCAATAACATGTCTTTTAGCTACAGCCTACATTCATCCTGCTCCATCTTTACTGATGAAGCAACCGCTATCTGCTACTCGCTTCAGCACGTGAATACAGATTATTGTCATAAATTTTTTATATATACTGACAGCATGAGTATTATTGAAGCCTTGAAAAACAATAGTGTTACCTCTCATCCTATTGTGTCGAGAATTTTCAAAGCATTGGATTCCCTTGCTGGCAAGGGAAAAGAAATTGTATTTTGTTGGATACCAAGCCACATGGGTCTTGAAGGAAATGAGAGAGCAGATGCTGCTACAAAGACTGCATCAGATGTAATTTTACCATCGGTCCCTCTCTCAGATGTGAGAAAAGATATAAAAAGTTTTATACATAGTCTTTGGCAGGAATCATGGAACTTGCAGGTTGGCAACAAGTTGCACACCATCTTCTCATCTCTCATTTCATTACCAGTTTTACCGTTACGAAGTGCAGATGTAAGATTGACTCACCTTCGTATCGGACACACACGTTTCACACACAGATTTTTGTTTATAAGCGAATTAAATCCATGGTGTGAAACGTGTGATGAACCTTTCAATACTTATCATATTTTAATTTCATGTTATAATTTTAACCAACAACGTTTACACTTTTTTAACAGTGATTTTATAATTTTATCTGATATAATCGGGGATCAACCCCATAGAAACCTTTTCGCTTTCTTGAGGGCAATAGGTTTTATACATTTTATTTAAATTTTTATTATAAATTTTAAATTTTTAAATTTTATTGAACTTTCTCTTTTATATTTTAAAATAACGCATACACAGATTTTTATTTTAGAAAAAAATTTTTTAATGTTGCTTGTGTTGGGGTTTTACAAAAAATAAATAATTTTTCAATAAATAAATAAAATTAACATAAAATAAAGCTACAAAAAACTTACTCTTGTCGCAGTAGGTCCAATTTTGGACCTTGCGCCATAAAACCCAACCAACAAACCTTCATCCTTGTTATCAAAAGTACTACGATTGGTTTTCGAAGATTTAAAGATTATTTGCATCGTAATTATGCTTTTATGTGGATGATAAAAATCTGTAGAATCAGCAAGAGATAATAGAAACATGATCAAATATTATTTAATTATCTTAGTTCGTATTTCATTCTGGAACTGAATAAGTAAGTATTGTAAGCATTTATATTTTTACATAATACAGTTAAATTAAAAAAAAAATTTTCTATTTAAAATGTTTCAAAATTTTTGCTGTGTAAATTATTGGCAATGGTGAATTACATGAAAATTTTGCCAACGATATATATTCTTGAAATTTAATTTCATTAAAGTTGAACAAATATTTAGTTATAATAAGAAATTTTAACCAATAGTGAATTTGATAACTTACGCGTTTTAGATACTTTAAATATATACCTGTAAAAAAATCTTAAAAAACATAACCTACATGAACGCAAAATCATAGAGCGATGCATGATATATAGCTTCAACAGTTATGTGTATGTGAACAGTAATAGTCTACTTGTTCTAACTCCCATTTCGAAAAAGCAGTTTCCTACACATCTAAATCTTTGACTATGCAAGAATTTATTTGAAAAATGTTAGAATTTGAGTACTATTTAAACAAGAAATCGAGATTTTTCTTAATTTTTGCTTTATTCTCATGACACGTATAAATTGTATTAGTGTATTCCACGAATTTAAATATTGATAAAAAGTATATTATATCCTTCGTAACCATGATTTTAAATTAAACTTACAAACATGTTTAACAACAAATTTCTTCAAATACAAAATAATTTTTTTTCAGCTCCATCGACCGAAGAATGGCATTCCCCATTTCACCGAAAACAGGACACATGAAAATATTCTGAGTCAAATTGCGATTTCTAATTATGTCTGTGGTGCATTTGATGACAACACATAAAAACGGATATAAATATATACCAGTGACTGGAATTTTCTGAATTATTAAAGATAGGTCTATCTCATATCATTTATTAAATGTGTGAATAATAAGAATTTTAATAAGAATTAGACAAAAATTCAAACCCATATCTGTGAAGTATATCAAGTTATTTTGCCAAATTTAACAGATACCTGGCTTTCATTTATATTTTAGTTAGTATGGAAACAACTTTTTTGTAAGATGAAAAGCAAAACGGGATCATGAATGCCTGACTGTAAATAGAACTTCACAATTTTCTGCACAACCAGTAATTCTTTTGTAGGTTATTTTTGTTCGATATGAATTTCACTAATCAGTAAGTTTGATAATTATTTTTCTTCTTTCACACACAGCTCCCTACTCAAATTTTACGTTATATCAGAAAATTTTCCCAACTGTCAAAATAAATTAATCTTCCAATATTAATTTCATTACTTAACTTATCAGTAATAGTCTGAACTCATACATCAGATTTTAAAACAAGTCCATAACAAAGCAAGATAACATACAAGAAAACAGCAAACTGTTGTATTTAACAGTTCATAAATGAAATTTAATAATGTCATACGATGGTTTTTATAATTATTAAACTTTCATTGAATTAAGTTATGAACATCAAAACCATTGGTAAGGATTTTTACCTTAAGTTTATTAGAAATATGGCAACAAAATTTCATTGCATTTTCACAATATATCCTTTAGAGTAATCGTAATATATAATGTAACGTTTCAAAATGTGAGAAGTTAGGAGGAATTAGTTATTGCAGATATTTCTTTATTGACATGGATATTTATACTGTTCATTAATTGCAGCTGAACTAAAAAATATTTCACATATCTATGTTAACTTTTGATCCAAGGCCATTTAACACATGCGAAATTTATTAATATTTTGTATTATAAAATTTGCACAAAGAATAGTTAATTAAAGTTAAAACGTAATAGGCAATAAGGTACAGAGTGAGAAATTTGTTTAAAAATTTAAATAAATGATTAACGATTGAATTATTAAAATTGAAAAAATTGACTTTTATCTCATCATTTTTGGCTATCATAAATTGAACATTACCATGAAAAAATTGTGAACAAGATTCTTTATCATTTAATGAATTAAAATCCTATACTCATAGAAAAAATTCCCAGAAAGGAAATAAAAAACTTAAAAGGACTCCTTAAAATCTTGAAGAAAGGAAACAGAAAATTTTCTATAAAAATATAAATGTGATGAAAATTTCAATGTTCATTTGTAAATTAATGATACTAAATACAATTACATTAATCTAATAGAAATGTAAATTGCTTTGATTGTATAATTTATATAAAATATTTTAAATATATCTTTAACTATATTTAAAATGTGTGGCTGGTGAGAAAAGATTTACTGAAAAAAACTTATTTTTCTCTTTCAATATTTTTTAAAAATAAAAACTTCTGCTTCTAAACTTAAATTTTTATCATTTCTTTCCTATTCATTTTCAGTATTCGATTGGGTAATAAAATTACAAAAAATTAAAAGCATTAATTGAAGTGAATTAGTTCTGTTTATTGCTTTCGAACTTTCTTTCTATGCTGAGTAATAACACAAATGTATTTAAGAAGCAAATTTCTTTGTAAATTGTGCATTTGATTTGAAGTCACTTAATTCCATGGTATTAAAAATATTAGTCTAATCTAATATATATCAAAATTACTTTTTGTACTCTTCAATATAATATTCAATAGATTTTCATTACCTGTATAAGTGGGTTAGCTAAGGAATATCGACTAAAATTTATATGTTTTCCTATTTTATAATATATCTTAAAAAAATAAAGAATTCTTCTAATACCCAGAAGTTTTTATCCTTTTTCCTACTTATTATCACTATTAAATTACGTAAGCAAAATGGCAACACCTTAAAATATTTCTTTGAAGTGAACTAAGTCACCTTTTAATATTTCTGTCTCGATTCTTAATATTATAAAAAATTTTTATGAACCATATTTCTTTAAATTTTGCATTTGATTTGAATTCACTGAGTTCTTGTTGGCTAATTGTTCGTAAATTATAAATTTTAGTTACAATATGCCTCGTGATATAATAATTGCATAGTTAAGAGAAGTTAGTTATTCAAGAGATATGTAGTTTCATGTGGTTTCATTATCCTAACAATTTCATTGTTTGCGAATGTTAAATTACTTAGTGATATTACTCCAGTTTTTTTACATATAATTTCAGTAATAAATTATTAATTTAAAAATGAATTTAAAGGAACACTTGAAAATGTTTAGATTTTCCGCTCTACACATAGTATTACGATTAGTATTCTTAGAAATAAACATTATTTCTCAAAGTAAATGTAACTTTAAACTGATGTGTTAAACACACGTGACTTTGAGTTGGGTGATGCTTATTTACGAAGTGAGAGCATGTGACACAAGAAGTATGTTGAAATATAATTTGTTTACCTTTGTCTTTATTTCATTTTTGAAATGATTCAAGTTAATATTGTAGACATCTTTTTAAAATTGTGAAGCAAAGTAGATATACGCCAATTAAGTCATTTATTGTGATCCTGCTTAAAATATTACAAAGTTTTTCCTGTGTACATAATTCGTAATTTTGAATTGCAAGAACATTTTACCCACGATAAAGCATCTTGAATTATAATTGAATAAAATGTTAAAAAATATTTAATTACAACAAATAATAGAGCATTTATAATTCTTTAAATTTTTAAAAAAATTATCTTAATGTATATGTCTAATTTTATTCACACTAGTGTTTGCTTTTGGTAACTCCCAAATCCTGCATAGTGTAGGAAGTCAATAACCACGCCTATTTTTAAAACAAAGTTTCTAAATACTTGCCCGTAACAGTTAAAGGTATTTGCTAAGTGTACAAACTACAGTAATTTGAAGATACAATATTTCATGTTAATTTTGTGACGAGCATTCAAACTTAAATATCATTTATATCCATAAGTTATTTTAGTTTAACTAATTGTCTTTTATAGAATGATTATTTTGAAAAAAGATGTTTGTCAATTAATTCAAAAAATGCTAAATAAGGAAGTAATTCAACATTTTATTTACCTACCACTATACTATTTAAAAACATACCTTGAAATTCTCTAACTTCAACGTGATTGGTATTACAGAACTGTCATTTCTTCTCTAATAGAATAGGTCTCACTCATTATGAGTGTGGATTTATGAATACCTAAAAAAAGAAAATATATACTGATTACAATTAGCATATACCTTGAGGATATATTGCGACTGTATTACAGTGTAATGGCGAACGAATGTTGTTAATGATTTCGTCAAGTGTCTGAATAATAACATGCACACCAGATGTATCTGTAGAGCTCCATTATTCAAATATTTTTACCTGAAGATGATGAATCGTGACATAGTTTTAACTTTTTATTAATTATGTTTTCTATACTTGAAATTTTTTTAAGTTAAAAAGCATAACTTTGCTGCACAATTTATGACAAATATATAATTTCATGAGAAAATGATTTTTTTTCTTGCTTTATTAAAATGGTTCAGATAATTGATAAAAGTTATTCATGATAATCTATCATAAAATATTTAAACACTATAGAATACTTTTAAATTATATATTTTCTTGATTAGAACAGTTAAATCATTATCCTTGTATTCAATACAGTATTTACGTTTTGTTCTGCTTTCTCTTCATGCTCTGGTTTCACTTCAGATTCTCTTTCCAGTCTTCGAGGAAACAAGACGTGCTTTAAGACTTCTCCTCAAACCCGTTTTTGCGAATTCTGCAGTGAATGGCCACAGACGGAGAACATCATGCCCGACCCCGAGGGGGTCTCGGATCGCTGCCGCCGGACGTCTCTGCCAATTGTTTGGACTTGACGGTTAATCCTGCTGATTCCGCAGTGGGACCAGTTATGGATACTTCGATGCCTCTTCAGCCAAGCTCCCCAAACCTTTTGCAGCACCAGTGAACATGGATACGGATACCCTGCCAAGTATTCCTACTAAGAATAATTCGAATGCTATAGCTGAGTCTGTCTCAAGTAATTCGGCGTTATGTGCAAACGCGTCGTATGTGCCTGGGAAAAAAGGAACTTTTTAGCGCCGTAAATCGGTGATTAACGCACAACAAGATTTGATCTACAACTGTGTCATTAATTGTGATACGAGTGACTTTTGTGTAAAAGGTGTGAAATCAATAGTGCAAAATGTGGATGTTCTTCTATTTATGGATCCTAGTGTTCCTTTCACCAAAGTAATTAGATGCGAAGCTATACGTGATTTGGTGAGAAGTAGCGAGCGACTAGAAATTTTCGCGACTACACAAAAACAGTTAATGGAAGTGGTTGAGCAAAAAGATGGAAATAGAAACAACGAATCATATTGGATTGCAACTAAGGGATTGTACTAGATACCTCTCAATTTCTGGCTGGTGATGAAAGTTAAGTGCTCCAAATTTGGTTAATGTTTGGTTTCAAACTGTAACTTGCATGGTGATAACTCAGCTATGAATGTTGTTAATACTTATAGGGAGTGTGAAACTGATTTAGATAATTTAATGATTATTAATCATTTTAAACATGTAAATAAAACAAAAACTAATAAAATCAGCAAGTCTATATGCAAAACAAAATGGACCATCTTATTTAATAATGTCAAACTGTGCATTCAATTTTTAAAGGTAATAAACTCGGATATATTTAATGTTAACTCATAAGATACAGATGATAATTCAGTAAACATATTTTCTAAAATCAAGGCTATTGAAACTTGCAATCTTACTTCTATAGATAATTCCAATTTGAGTAGTGATATGATAATAAATAATGAATGTAACATTAATATAGGGAAAACAAATGTTGATGCTAATAATTTCATGGTTGTAAATAATATGCCTGTATCTAACGATGTATCTAATATTGATGTAAATAATATGCGTTATCTAACAATGTATCTACTACTGATATAAATTATGTTGTAATTAATGATACGTATTTCAAACCAATTTCAATGCACAACTCTCAACTGCCCTCAACAAGTATTACTCATATGAATAACAACACTCCATCTAAATGTAAACGAGTTCTTAATTCACTCAGGAATGACGAATGGTTTACTCGGCCTAGAAACACTGCTAATATTAAAATTGTCACGGATTGCAAACATACCACGTTATCGAAAAAAATTCTTTCCACTTCACTCAATTCAACCCCAAAACAATGAAAAAGAGTTCAATAATAACCTGATTGCAATAAACAAAACCCATAAATAAACACTTCCTAATTTTAAATAAATTTAAAATAATTTCAATGACCTCCTTATTAATCTAAAACAATCTTATGACAAAAATCTAAATGCTTAACTCGCAGGTAAATATCTAAAGTTTATTCAAACTTCTGCAGAGACTGACAGGGAAATAACTAAATATTTAACGGAAAATGGAATTGAATTCCTCGTTATAAAAAATAGATTTAAGAAACCCGTTAAAATAGTTATCAATGCCAACCGAGTTGATTAAAGGAGAACTTGATAATAAAGGTTATGATGAAGAAGCGGTGGCAGTAAAGAGGAGGCATAAAAAAAGGAACCTTTGCCTTGCTTCCTTTCAACACTACACCATAATGAATTTGCCCTTAACATATTTGATGTCAGAGAAATTATGAATGTAATAGTTAAAATCGAAAACTACATAAAAAGTAGACCTGTGCAGTGTTACAAATGCCATGCCTTTGGTCATAACTCAACAATATGTTATTGGAGACCTCATTGTGTTAAATGCAGAGAAAAGCATAAATCTCGGGGATGTCTTCACAAACAAGCAGGAACGCCGAAATGATGCAGCTGCGGCAACAACCATACTGCGTCCTATAAAGGTTACCCTGCAAACCCAATAAATATAAAGAAAAGAGCTCCCCCTACAACAAGCGCAATTCCAAATCATGCAAGGAAAAATGTAACATTTGTTCAGGTAGCGGCACCTAAAACAACACCCCCCCCCCCCAACAAACTGCACACCTACCTCCAATATTTTACCGGAACTTAAGCGTTTCGAAAATTTTCATACAATAAATAAACTTATTAGAGAGGTTAATACTATATTTAAAGCGTACCCTGCACTTCTGCAGGCTGTATCCTTACTGGAAAAAACAATTCATCCTACTGATAAATTGAATTTACCATGGACATCCCTCATCTTAATAGAAAATAATAATGATAATTAATGACATAAAATATCTAAAATTAATGAGCTGGAATATCAATGGCATTCTTAAAAAATGTATGAAATTCAACAACTTCATTGGGGAAAATATATAACCCTGATGATGTAATTATGATACAGGAAACCCACTTGACCAAAAGGTATACCCTCAGGATGCCTAATTACATGACTTACAGAAACGACCAAGTAGAGCAAGGCTATCCTAATCAAAAATAAACTCAGTTACACTCGCATACGAACCCCTAACTACATTTTATCGAAGCAACAATACTTAAGCTTCAATTTGTTGACAGCGTTGATATCATGATGATATCACTCTACATAACCCCCACAAATAAACCCTACATTCGATAGACGTAGAAAATTTAGCCTCGCTCTGCTTTAAGTTCATTATAGCTGGGGAATTTAATGCGAAGCAATACAGTTGGGGCTGCCATTATAATAATAGCTGGGGAATTGAGCTTAATTCACTGGTTGTAAACACCGATTTTAGGATCTACAAACCAGACAAACCTACTCACTATGGCCGTTCATATGGGAACTATATTGATCTTCTGGTATCCAGGGGAATCCGACCTCCTATGAAATAAACCACTATGGAGGAATTGCCTTCTGATCATTTCCCTGTAATTATATATTATGGTGACCAGTACCCGCAAGAAAATGAGTGAATTAGGCATTTCTTTAACTGGAATAAAAAAAATGAATTAACCCCTGAGGATGCATTTCAATTGGCTAAAACCCCACATCAGTTAGAAGAAAAAGCAAATAATCTAATTTCCAAAATTAACACAGCGTTAGATGATAGCAAATTTAGTAAGCCAAACCAAAAAATAGAATACCTTACAGTCAAAATTAAATCCCTTATAAAAGAAATAGATCGTGGAAGCAATATAATAGGCTCAGAAATCCTTCAATAAAAAATATGTTAATTTTTTGATACGCAAAAGGAAATTGCGATTGTATCCCATAATCATAATCGGTAGAACAACTATATATCTAATTTTAATGTGGAGGAAGACTCCTTCTTGACAGCGAAAAATAATAGGAAAACCAATAGAGAGTGCCTGCCGTCTTTCAGATAGCACTGAAGTCGCCATCACTAATAGCGAAAAAGCTGAACTATGAGCAAATTCACTCGAACAACAATATTGGAATAACGACATTTCTAATCCCAATAATAATCTGTATATAAATAGCATATTCGAAGAATTTCTGCTGGAAACTAATTACAGTTATAAAAAATTGAGGCCTCAGAAGTTGAAGATGTCACACAATAACTCCAATACAAAAAAAGTCCGGGGCATGACAAAATTAATAACAAAACCACTAAGCAAATACCGAAAAGAGCAATTTGTTATTTAACATCCATTATTAATAGTGTTCTGAAAATTGGGCATTTTCCAGTTACTTGGAAAAAAGCAGTGATCATCCGCATTCACAAACGAGGAAAATCTAAAACTCTTCCCTATAAATATTATCCCATATCACTCCTGAAAATGATGGCGAAAATAACGGGAAAATTTTTACTATTAAACCATGTTGAATTTGAAAATCAAAATCATGTCATCATCCCCAACAATTTGGATTCAGACCGAAACTTTTAACTAGTCACCAACTCTTCAGAGCTAGGGAAAATTTTCGCTTTGTTTGGCACACAAAAAATCTACAGGTGAGATCTTTCTTGATATTGAGAAACCCTTCGACAGAGTATGGCATTGTGGTTTCATTTTTAAGCTTATTAAATTTAAGTTCTGCTAATATTTAATCAAATAATTAACAATTATTTATTTAATAGAAATTTTGCTTTTAAGCTAGGTAATGACTTTTTAAGGAATAAGACCATTTATGCAGGCGTCCTTCAGGTATCACTGCTTGGCCCCTTCTTATTTAATATTTACGTAAATGATATTCCACAACACCCAAAAACTATGTTATCCCCGATTGTGGATGATACTGCAGCTCTATCCACTAGTTTGGTATACCACAAAATTCACGACAACCTACCTTACTCCTTAGAGGCTATAGAAAAGTGGTTGAAAATCTGGAAAACCAAAATTAATGCAACGAAATCGAAGGCAGTCCTCTTCACGAGAAAATCATCACAATGTCCTAGAATAAACATAGCAGACATTGAAATTCCATGGTCATCCAAGGCGGATTACAAGGGACTAACTATCGATAAAAAGCTTACTTGGAAGCCCCATATATCTAAAATTAAGAACAAATTTATAATAGCAAAAACATTGTACCCACTTATTGCATATAAATAAAAACACTCATTGAGGAATAAGCTGCTCATTTATAAGGTCTATTTCCGCCCAATTATTATGTATGCTGCTCCAGTTTGTGGTGGAGAGCGGACGCGAACATGAAGATGCTGGAAAGACAGCAAATTATTACACTCCAGTTTTTTTACATATTTGTTCAGTAATTAATAATTAATTTGCATAGGAATTTAAAGGAAGTTTTAAAAATGCTTACACAATTTTCTGCGTTATACATCTTTCTTGTTTGTGGTATTATGATAGGTTATCAAAAGAATAATCTTTATTTTTCAAAGAAAATAAGACTTTAAACTGATGTGATAAACAAAGGTGGCTCTGTGTTGGATGATGGTAATTTGCGGACTGGCTTGATGACCCAAGAAATATGATCAAATATAATTCTTTGACTTGTGTTTCTATTTAGTTTTTGAAATGATTTATGTTAATATTGCAACCATTTTTTGAAAACTGCGAAGGAATGTAGATATATGCCAATTAAGTCTTTTCTTGTGATCCTGCTTAAAATAAACAAAGTTTTTCCTATGTACGTAATTTGTAATTTTAACTTGCTTGGAAATTTGAAGTACGATATAATTTCTTGAATGATAATTTAATAATTTGTTAACAAATATTTATTTATAATTATTTCTTAACAAATTATTAAATTATTTTTAACATATACATACAGATATTTATTTATATTTAAGACATTTCAAGTATTAATAGCAATGACAAATTCCTAACAAACACGCTTTGTTTCATTAAGTAAAGAAAAATTTACTCTTATACTTATCCATATGAAAATGTTCATTACTGGACAATAACTTTATATGAAATAAAGATTAAGATGCTTTTATTGTGTTCAAGTAAATAGATCTAGGAAAATTTAATACTTTGGCATAAATCAATGAATAAAATAACGAATTTGCGATTTTTTTATTTTTACATTTTAATTTTTAACATAGAATTTCATTTAAATTATAAATTTACACTCAGATTTATTTCTTATTGTTTTGAAATTCTTTTTAAATATTATCAACTTCCTACCAGAAATGTTCAAGCTTTTTGTTAGACTTGTTAATATTCGTTATGTAATTTAATTGAAAGCATTTTCATCTATTTTAAATTTACAAAATATTTGAATAATATATAAGAAAAGATGACTAAGTTTTAAATTATTTACAATGAAACGTGTGTAGTGAATTACAGTTAGTAAGCATTTTGGTATTTTGGATAAATTCAATCTTAAAATTTTTCTTTCCAATAGCTTTCCGTTTAATTATTAATTCTGGTTTTTTATAGTTAAAAATAATTTTAAATAATCCTTATAAATTAATTTTGAAATATCAGTTAACAAACAGAAATAATTAATGCTGTTAACCATGATAACTGATTAACCCATGTTTAAATATACAGAATGATCAAATAGGTTTAATTTTTTTCAATATAATACAAGACTTTTAAGCAGATGAGTCTCATATCAAACTTTGCTTTCAGATTCATGTACCAAAAAGGGATTCAGAAAATAAGAGTTATTGTCAATGAAAGTAAATTTGATACCCATAGTTAGAAATTCAGCTAAATTTAAATACTTTCAAACTTGTTTCTTTAAATCCTTTATTTATTAAATACTCTGGAAAAAAGAAATAAAGCATTATCTATCGTATTCAATTACAAGGTCATCAAAAAAAATCATACCTTAAAAGCGTTTGCAGCCAATATTAGCACGTTAAATGTGGACTATATCTGCTTCAATTATTCTGAAAGCACATCAGTAAAAGCTATCTAATGAAGTTCGTACATTAACTAGATGCAGTCTTAATCTTTCAGAAATTTTCTAACATTAAATGAAGTTAATAGAAAAAGACTTTAAATTTTTTTGACATTAGTTTTGGATATTTTATCTACAGTAACAAATTGTAATAAATATGTAGTTTGTTTTTATTTAACATGCTTTAAGTATAGATAATAAAGGCAAATTTGTTGCTTTACTTAACTTTACCAAACATGTTTGCACTTGAAATATCCATCACATATTAATTTAAACGTGTTTGAATCAAAAGAATTATAATAAGAAGTATTAGATAAAATTTCAAACCCTGATCTGTGATACGTATCCAAAGTTCTTTTCGCTAAATTTAACAGACACCCGACTTTCATTTTTACATTACATTACAGTCTGCATGGAAATAACATTTTTTTAGTGAAGAAAAGCAAAACAAGATCATGATTGCCTGAATGGAAATAGGTTGTTAAAGAAATTCAAAACTTTCTGCAAAACCGGTTTGTATGTTATTTTTGTTTAATATGAATCTTATTGATAAGTAAGTTTGAGAATTATTTTTCAGCTTCTCACACTTTTATCTGTTATAATCAAAATTTTCTTAAATATCAAAAGAAATTAAGGTTGCATAATTGAGAATATTCTTTATTGTAATTAGTACCAGGCGAAAGTAAAATTACAGAGTTCGAAATAGCTCCATAGCAATGAGAGATAATATATAGCAAATAGAAAACTGATATATTTTGGAACCGAATTTTCTCTTGAAATTTTATTTAGTACAAAACATAATATGTTTAAATATATTTTTTCTTTTGTAATCCACTGAGGTATCTTCTTTCATATAATTTCACCATACTTTTTAAATTTATTGCATAATCTTTTCCGACTAATATTGGAAATGAAGTCATGTGTATAAATTGTATAACATTTTTTATTTGCTCCATAACATAAATTTACCATCACAAAAGGCATAAATTTATGCCGATTCATGATATTTTCCACAAAAAAAGTTGGAAAATGGTAGTGCATTTTAGTATTTTTTAAAAGAATTGGAGCAGATTGGAAGTTTATACATAAAAAAAATTACTTTATTTTTGTATATTATCACTTTATGTTAAAAAATTAATTTATATTCTCTGTGTGAAAATATTAATCTCTGATAACTCTTTTTATTTCTCTCCATTTTGTTCTATGTCATAAAGAGTATCAATCAGATCAGCACAGAAATGCTTTTCGCAAATAACATTTCGTTGGCTAAGAGAAAAACCATCTTTGTTAATTTTTAACACCTTTTCTTATTTAGTACTTTAAGAATTTTGCATCAGTATATATATATATGAATCAAGTTTATCATACAGAGACTTGCAATAAGGAACACAACAGTAAGGCATTCAGTTAGGGAGAAGATAGGTATCATGGCAGGCTTCATCGCTGGACACTAGCATTTCAGGAAACATCTCCATACTAGGGGACTCCTTCAAGACTCTAATTGTAGAAAATGTCTTAAGGATGATGAGACGGCGCATCACTTTATTTTTGAGTGTAGTGCATTAGCCTCCATTCGTTTTAATATAATTTAGGAATCATCAATACTAAAAAGAGTTACATCTTAGCTCCATAAAGGGTTTGCCGGACTTTATAAATAAAATGGGCTACCCAATTTATTGGAACTAAGAGTTCATGGGCTTGAAGCAATGATACAAAATGCTATCGAGCAGAGGTGCCTAGTACCACGCCAGCCCATTAAGAAGGCATTCAGATATTGATTAAATTTTGAACACGCGCGATAAATGACAATGTTTCCTTAACAACTCTAAACTCGATAAGCAAATGATTTTTATTCAAATCAAACAGTTAAAATGTAAAAAAAATAATTAAATGATTTACCTTTTATAAATTTAATACTTTGTATTTAACATGTAGTAAATGAAATTTAATTAAAACCTGTACGTTGGCTTTTTTGTAATTATTTAATTTTTTATGACAATAAATAATAAATTTACAAACCATGCAAAAGGATTTTTACATTAATTATGTAACAAATATGGCTACAAAATTTCATGACAACTGTACCAAATACCTATTAGTGTTTTCCTACTATATCATGTAATGTATGACAGTTTTAAAAATTATGAAGAATTAGTTATTGTGTGTGCAGAAACTTCCTAGCTGACTTGGAATCTCTTACTTCTCAATAATTGTAAGTGAACTACAAAACATTTCACAAACTTGTC
Organism: Latrodectus elegans; assembly: GCA_030067965.1. Lineage (NCBI taxonomy): Eukaryota > Metazoa > Arthropoda > Arachnida > Araneae > Theridiidae > Latrodectus > Latrodectus elegans. The sequence continues at coordinate 83,150,230 of CM057817.1, read as the reverse complement.
ATTTTGAATCAATGGTCATTTTATGTAAGAGAGAGCAATTTATTAATATTGTACATTATAAAATTTTCATTAGGAAAAGTTCATTGAAGGTAAAGTGTAAAAGGAGCAATTGTGTACAGAGTAAGATACTAGACAAAAAAATTATGTTGTTAAGATGTGTATTTATAAAAATTGAAAGCTTAGTCTTTATATATATTTTAAAATTATTTGATTTCATAATTTAATTATATTAAACAAAAAATTGGGAGAAAGCTTATTTTCTGAGCAGTATTGTAAAAAAAATTGAACCAAAAATGTAAAGGTTATGATTATTTTCTATATTATTTAAATATAAATTTACGGCATTAAAATTTATTACAATAATCTAAAGAAATCTAAATCACTTTTTTGTTCTCTTCAAATAAATATTCAATAGATTTTCGTTACCTGTATTTAAGTGGGTTTAAAAACGAAAATTTACTGAAAAATGTATTTTTCTATTTTAATATTTTTAGAAATTAAAAAAATACTTCTTCTAATGGCCCAGGAATTTTCGCCCTTTTCCTTACTTATTTTCAGTATTTAGTTACGTAAAAAAAAAAAAAATGTAGACATATTAAAAAATTTATTTGAAGTGAAACAATCGGCTTCCAAACTCTTGCTCTATTCTAATGATTGAACAATCTTCTTTACGAAGCATATTTCCTTGAAATTTTTCATTTCATTTGAAATCACTGAGTTCCTATTGGCCACTTGTTAGAAAATTATATGAATTTTAAGTGGACAGTGGACTTTCAAAACTTATTTGTTCAATTTTTATCCGCATTTTTTTTTTAATTTGGGGCTAAGATTAAGCTTATATGTTTTTGTTAAAGTGTAAAATTTCAAGTTAAAATATAAATTAAAAAGAGATTTATAACAATAAATGCAATTTTAATATCCGATAAATGTTCAATACTAAAAGAACCCATTGCGTCTTAAATAAAGAAATATTCTTTTAATTTTAATGAATAATAATATTTGTATACATATGAAACAATCTATATTTAAAAATAACACATTACTAACTACTTTTGTTAAATAAAATTTTTCATAAAAATATCACATCAATATTAGTTTTTAAGATCATTTGAAGAAAACAAATAAACGAACAATATTAGCTAATACCATGTACATGAAAAAAAATAATGCACATGGAATACTTTACCTTCTCATATTTATCAAAAAATTCAAATCTGAGAAAAAAAGTATTTTAAATTTGGGAAGTAAATGAGGCAGTTATTTCATATTTATATACCATTAAATTTTTTTTTATTGAACTTTTCATCAAATTATATATTATTATTTTAAAAAAAAATTTATTTAAACTTAATTTACTTAATTACAATTTACTAATTTTAATTAAGTAAATTAAGTTATCATGCATTTTAAAAATTGTTTCGAACATTTGAAAAAATTATAATTTATATATTCCATAGAAATTGTAAATTATAAGCGTATATTAATGTTAAAATTCAAGATAAATACAAAATTGTAAACACAATAAAAATTTATTTGTAAACAAAGGCATTGGAAAAATAATAGAAAAATATATATTGATATTTAAATGTGCATAACATTTTAATCTCTTGATTTTACTATATACATATATTTTTTTTGTAGGTAGAATATTAATGTTCTAAAATTTTAAGCACGTCCTCTTAAATTTTTTAAATCATTTTTTTCAAAATGCTCCAGCACTGTACGCAATATCTTTTGGGTTTTGTTTCAATTTTATATATTGTTTTGACATTTGTTACAATTTATAAAAATCAGATAATCTTCAAATCTTTTTTTCTTTGCAAGTTTTAAAGCATGAACAGACAACCTTACTGCACATAGTTCTGTTGCATTAAATCTAAAATTGAACTCGCTGATAGCTAGTTACTACATACTCCAGTCTCTTTTTAGTAAGAAATATTTTTCCATATATAACTGTGAAGATTTGCATTTGCATTTTGAGTTTTTGCAGAAGCATAACGAAGAAAAATTTTATTAGAAGCCAGTCTTTGGGACACTGGTAGTATCTTCTCGATAAATTTTCTGAAAATTTAGTCTTCATCAATCCGTGAGTTTCTAGTATTTCATTGCATGCCACAGTTCTTTGATAAAAGCACAATAATAAATATCCCGTGGGGTATTTGTTATGTTAGAGCTTTTTATCTGATGACATAAAATGATAAAGGGTCACACGAATTGAAGTTTTCAGCCTTTGAATATCAGGAGCATTATCTTTTATAGCTTTCCGATAAAAATTTTGGAGTTTTACAACAGTCTTTTCCTTTAAACTGCTTTGCTATCAACCCCCCACCTAGTGAGACGCATTACACTTTCCACTCTTTTCTAACATTGCGAAGTGCTGTTCCAAGTTTTTTCGCAATATGATAAATGCATTTTTTCTTAACAAGAGGAAAATTTCTATATATTTTTTCTTCGATAATGTGAATAAATATTTTAGAATCACCATCAGATATAATTGTTGTGTACAACATATTATGTGAAAGTGAACGTTTCCAAATTCATGATGCAGCAGTCATTTTTATGCTCCCAGATGATCCACTGGAGTTTTTGCAGTTTTCTCTGTGTCTTTCCAAATGTGGAATTCAGCACTGTCTTCCCCAAGATTTCGAGATGGAACTGTACACTCCGAAGAATGCTCGACATGATTTCAAAGTCAACTCCGAAACATGTTAGGGAATCAATGTGGCTATTCCAATATCATATAAAGAAGTATGATATCGTGTTTCTGTCAATTTCCTTCATAGGACACAGAAATTTGTAACTGAACCTTGAGATTTAAATTTGATTCCAAATGTGCTTTCCTTACGGCACTGTAGATTTCTTTTAACATTTAATCTCGAAACTTTTCATTTTTTAAAACTAATTTAGAGAAACATTTAGAAAATGCTTTTCATCCATGTTTGCATAATCCAATGTTCGAGAGAAGGATTCCATTGCTGCATGGCCTTTTTCAAAGCTTAAAAAGCTTCCAGAACTTTGATATTGACATCAAATTTTTGTAAGTATGGTTCTCTTGGACTAGAAAAAGTTAAGCCAAATATATTTTGCAAGATTTGCATGACTTTTCTACCTTCACTGAAACATAATTTTCCTGAGGGGATATATCTAAAGAGCAGAGACCATAATTACTGCATTGCGAATTCTTTAGAAGATTGCATTAGAAGTTTTTATTCATCATCATATATACTCATTTCCACTTGCAAGAAAAATATGATTACGTAAATAGACTGATTCTCGAATATTTACATGTATAAAGACATTTTTGGTCAGCTATTTCCTTTGGTACACAGCTTCCATAGCAAATTTTGATTGTCTGTTTTCGAGCTGATTCAATCGCAGCAAGCTTTCCTTTCATTTGTCTGGTTTCTTGTATCTTGAACTAATTGCAAGCATTGTGATTGAAATTACAACGTTCGATTCAACAGAATATTATTTGAGAAAGTAGTTCTAAAAAGAATTGTTTTATAAGGATCGAACAGCAAACAAAAATACAAGTTTCAAAATCAGAACAGAAATCAAGGGTCAAAATCAAAATGAAAGCTGTGGAAAATCAACATGATTAGTGTTGCTAGAAGTAAAAAAAATCTAATTAATTTTGATGCGGCAAAAATATATATAATACATTCTTAAGCAAGAATTCAGTAAATAATAATTTGCATGGTATAATAAATAATTACATGCTATGACCTGATAAGAAATGGGTGAGGCCGTTTGTTTACAAAATAAATGCCTTATTCTTTCAAGTTTTAATGGTGTAAATCAAGCAAATATTAGCTAAAATGGGATATATAAAACTTATTACTTTCTAGAAATACATATATTTTATTAGAAATTAGTTATTATTCAAATACACAGTGCTCGTGTAAGTTTTTTACGTTTTCGAGCAAACGTGAAAAAGGGGCGTGGCACATTGTTTACTTCATTAAAACATTAATAACTTATTCTAAAATAGACTGAAATCAAAAATTCTTCTTGTATAATAAAGAGAAAGATTCATATTTTTTTATGAATTTAAAAAGAAACATCGATATTTTTGTCGATATTTCACATTTCGATAGTCTACTGTCCCCTTAATAATACTGTGCCTGGATACAATATTTGTGTCCTTAAAAAAGGAGGCATTTTGGGAGACTGAAATTTCCAAATCTGAGATAGAAATAGTAATAATGAGATAGAATCTGAGATAGAGGGAAAGAGAGGAAAGTTTTTCGGATTTTAAAGTTCTAATATCGAAATTTCTCTCTCAAATATAAAGAGATTTTGAAAATTGATAGTTCTATTATAAAAATAATTGATGTTTCATTTTTTATGCTTTGCTTTCTTACGTAAATTGTGTAAAAATAGAAAAAAAATTTTAGGAACTGTATCAAATTTATAAACATCTGAAAGTTAATCTAACAGAGCTGCTAGCTGCAGTTGTATAATGGATAAGCAATCCGAAAAATATTCATAACATTTCCGCCGAGACGCGAGCTGGTTCTGCAATGTTTCTCCACGAAGTGTCAAATAATAAAAATTTCATCATTTTGAATGACCTAATGAAGAATATGCATATGGTAAGGGTATATAAAATAATATATATATATATATATATATATACACACAATATGGATGATGGATGAAGTGTTGACAGCTATTGTGCTCGAGACCACTTGAAAATGTTTATGTGAAGCTTAAAACTTTGAAACTTGACGTGTATGAAAATACATAGTCATAAGTATATCATAAATGTAATTTTCTCATTGTTTTGAATCCAGTTAGATTTACACACTCACTTAAATTTATACTTTATACTGTCAATTAGATATATATTCTATAATAATCGAGCCAATATGTAAAATAGAGAGAGAAATCATAAAATGTAAATATATAGATAATAAGGTACGATAATTGTAAAATGAGAGATGTTCTAGTAGATATCTCAAATAATCCCAGTTATTGAGCTGCAATGCATTAACAAAAACACAATTTTCATTTTAAATCTTGTTTCACACGAAATGAGATTTATTCCTTTAATAATGAATTAAGAATAGTTGCAGAAAAAATATCGAAATTTAAAGTTAACATACTTATGAAATTTGTTATTTTATATATTTTGACCTCACACACAAGTATTTTTGCAATATAATATTTTCTTTTAATTCCATAATTTGAAATGTTTCAAAGTATTAAACATGGAAGTAAAAAACACATGGTAAACTATTTAATTATTTTTTTTAAACTTGTAATAACTACTGTGGTTCAATATTTTAAAACCATGTATTTTATTAAGAAAATATTTCAAAATATTTGGTTAAATAATTATTTTTTGTAATGTTTCCTAATTAAGAGAAATTTAAACTTTAAAACAGTACACGAATTCGCAGCAACATACTACCCTAACAGTGGGCAATGACGTTCTTCATTAACAAATAAATGGTATGGAATAAAGCATAGAATTCCTTAATCACAGGTACAGAAACTGAAGTAATGTATTTATAAGCGATTAATGAAAAATAGCACAATTACCAACAGCCTGCTAATAGAGACAATAGTAGCTAGGTTTTGCTGTCTTCACGATTCCAGATAGTTGTTTCTTTAAACCAAACATAGATAACTGGGAAGTTATATAATAAAAATATTATTCTCATAATATTAAACATTTTAGAATAAATTATCTTAATAGAACGCTGTCTGCCGTTCATCGTTGATGAGATTAAAATATTTGTATTCGTTCAAATAAAACTAGTAAAGATAACACCTTTAAAGTTGCATATTTCCATGTAAACCAGCTTTATATTGGTATCCTCAGCCTTTGTTTTGATGGATCAAGTACTTTATGAAACACTTGAATGATTCGTTAAGACAGGAGGCAATTTCAAGGACCTACGGTGGGGATATAGGAACTAACTAGTTCTCCTGCAGTCGTTTGCATACTTTTGTTGGATTCGGTGACGGGTGTTGATGTCAGGTCCCAAAATTTTATCTTTGTTTTTTTTTATGGAAATTGGGGCATTTCCTAGTCTCCCGTTTGAGCAATTCTTAGAAACAATAAATCCAAAATATTCAAATATCAAGAGGAAAACACGAGCTTCAGCTGCTTAACTTTACTACCCTTTTTTACCATTCAAATAAACGAAACATCAGAATCCACTAATTCCTTCAAAAAAGCTATTATTTCAAATTCATAAGCTTTTTTGAAAGCTTTTATATTAAAATTGGCAAAGGAGAAATTTTCTAGGCCCACCTATCCACCGGTAAATCTTCATCCCTAGACTCACTCGCTGTTTATCGGCTTTACTCTTGAAGATGACATACCATTTGAACAATATACAAATGAAATGGTTTGGGATTTAAAAATATATAAATTTTGTTTTACGGTAATACTATAATTTACATTCGCACATATCGGTGACATTTCAGGACAGTTTATGTAAGGAATTCCAAAACATATGAATCGCTCTTGGCAGCTGATGAGTTTTTTAATTGGGTCAAATGTCACGTGGGACCCAAAATAACAAAGTTGCATTTAGTACGTTTTTGCAACACTCCTGACTGAAAGCAGCAACAAACCTTAATATGCGCCTGTTTGCAAATTTAGAAGTAACCGTTTCTCTTGATGGAATCCTTAACTATTCTCGTGGGCTGATCTCAGGACCCTTGCTGAGATAAGCCCACGAGAATAGTTAATAGAATAGTTAACCCATTAAACATGCCAAAGGATGATATTGTCGAAAACTTGAATTCTCAAGTATGTTCCTTAAAACGTGTTTCTGTGAGTTGAGTAACAGTTTTGGGAAAACAACGACTTACTTTGATATTTGCGATGGCAAAACTTGCGAAGTGCATAAAAGTTTCATATATGAATTTACCTGTTATGAAATACTTATAAAATATTTTGCATTGTTTCCACAATCAACATTTTCGCTATTCAAACAGAGGCAAGCTGAGTTGCAGTCGTGCCACAGTAGTTGACTATGAACACTTTAATTACATAGAGAGTTTGGCGTGCGGGAATAGAAGAGAGAAAACGTTTTCCTTGAAATTCCTTTCGTACATACTAAAAAAAGATAATTTCCTTTATATTTATTTCAGATAATTACCTTAAAGATCTTTTAAGTATAAAAATATGTGTTACTTCCCAGAGGACAACTACTAAAGTTGATTTTCGTACAAGCATTCGCAACAGCGGCTAAAAGAACTAAAGCTTGCCATTTGAAGGCTGAAGTTTCTTCTGTTTCTTAACTTAAACTTTCCATTACGGATTATACCTCCAATGAATTGCATATCGTATTCAAATCTCATCTTTTCACCATTTCTTATTTTATACGAAGAAGTGCTGTCAATCATTTGACTCGCTTTCGTGTCGGACACATGTTTCACACCCGAACATTTGTTTTCATGCTATGGTGAGAAACGGGTTGAGTATTACAAAATTTTTCGTGCATTAAATTTATGTCAAAGTGTTAAGGAAAAACAGTTAAATTTTTTATTTATTAAAACTTGATTTGTATGTTTATACAAACTAAAAAATCCTCATTATTTTTCGTCATTTTTTGTTGATTTTATACTGAGATTTTCAATTTAATGCATAAAAATATTATTTATTCATTATTATTTTAACATTTCATTGGTTTTAAAAATAAATCGAGAAGTTTACTTTTTTCACACTGATCCAAGCTTCAGATCTGATTGTTATTTTTATGATCTTGTGTCACAAAAATCAAACATTTAGAAAACGTAAGTTCCTTTCGTATACAATTTAAGGTACCCGAACACGTTCAGGGCACTTTTTTTAAATACACTGCATATGTACATTATAACGATTTTTTCTTATTTCACATTAAAAAACCTTAATATTGAGCTACTAAAATTTGATACATTCAAATATTATTCTTCAGAAATGTTAAATATGTATACAATTTTAAGCATATTTTTAAAAACTTTAAAAAATGCTACATCAAAAACTATTAAACATATTTGAAGAAATTAATACCAAATAATCGATGTTATCTAGAGCATGTACTAAAATTTTAAGTTTTTGTTAAAAAATAAAAAATTACGGCCAATTGAATATATTTATACTCTGATATTTAAGCCAAAATTTCTATGTCATTATTCGAATAACAGGGAATAATTTGGGAAATATTTCAGTGATTAAAATTCTTTCAGTACATTCTCTAGAAAACAATATACAGATCACGCTCATAAAATTCCATAGTGTTACTATATAAAAATATTTTGAGTTATCGTTTCTGAAACGTGCAAATTATAGTTAAAAAAAAAAAAAGCCAGTTCTGAGAAAATCGCATTTAAAGATTAAAGTGTTTTCTTTATAAGAATTTCTCATATTTGCAGATTAATTTTTTTATTTGATTTTCTGATTGATTTTCGGAACAGTAATTATTTTATATATCTTTTAAAAGGTTACTAAATTTATATTTCAAAATTAAGCACTGTTTTTAAACTAATTTTTAATAATATTCTGTCCATTTAAACGCCCATTTCCGGTCCTTTAAATATGTCCACTTTTGGTTTCCTAATAATCATACCTCGGAATCTAATTAACGTAGAGACAAAAACAAACCTGTTTTAGAAAGCTGTATAAATTCCTGATTTAACGAAAGAATAAAATAAAATTATCATTTTTGGTCGAAATTGACGTTTTCAACGTGTACGGGTACCTTAATTTCATTATTAATTTAATTAATCCCATAATTTCTATTGCATTTTTTCAGCCAGTTAATGTATATATTGCTACTGATCACATTTTCTGACAATTTAGGAGTAATGTCAGGAGTAAATAATTTTATTACATGATAAATGAAAGGAGAAATATATAATATCTTAAAATATTTAGGGTATAATTTATTTAGGGTATAATATATGTAGGGTGATTAGTCAGATATACCTCAACACATCAACCGGCTTTATGGATATAGAGATCGGATGACTCGTTTGAAGAAGGAGACCAACTGGAGGATACTATAATTTTACATGATTAAAAAGATAATTCTAATTAAATTTCTTTGTAAATTGTGCATTTTGATTTGAATTCACTGAATTCCATGGTATTACAAAATTAGTCTAATCATATATATATATCAAAATTACTTTTTGTATTCTTGAATAAAATATTCAATACATTTCCTTTACCTGTATAAGTGGGTTAGCTAAGGAATATCGCCTAAAAATTATATTTTTTCCTATTTTAATTTATCTTAAAAAATAAAGAATTCTTCTAATAACCAGAAGTTTTTATCCTTTTTCCTACTTATTTTCAGTATTAAATTACGCAAACAAAATGGCAAACCTTAAAAAATTTCTTAACTAAGTCACCTTTCAATATTTCTGGCACTATTATTAATTATATTACAAAATATTTTATGAAGCATATTTCTTAAAATTTTGCATTTGATTTCCTTTTCACTGAGTTCCTGTTGGCTAATTGTTCGTAAATTATAAATTTTAGTAGCAATATGCCTCGTGATATAAAAATTGTATACTTAAGAAAAGTTAGTTAATCAAGAGATAAGTAGTTTCATGTGGTTTAATTACCTTACAATTTCATTATTTGCGAATATTAAATTACTTAGTGATATTACTCCAGTATTTTTACATATTTGTTCAGTGATAAATATATAATTTAAAAATGAATTTAAAGGAACATTTGAAAATGTTTAGATTTTCCTCTCTGCATTCTTCTCATTCATAGTATTACGATTAGTATTCTTAGTAATAAACATTATTTCTGAAAGTAAATATAACTTTTAACTGAAGTGTTAAACACACGTGACTTTGAGTTGGGTGATGGTTATTTACGAAGTGAGAGCACGTGACACCAGAAGTATGTTGAAATATAATTTGTTTACTTTTCTCTTTATTTCATTTTTGAAATGATTCAAGTTAATATTTTACTCAACTTCTTAAAATTGTGAAGCAAAGTAGATATATGCCAACTAATTCTTTTCTCATGTGTATGATCCTGCTTAAAATATTAAAAAATTTTCCCTGTGAACTTAATTCGTAATTGTGAATTGCATGAAAATTTTACCCACAATGCAGCATCTTGAAAAATAATTTAATAAAATGTTAAAAAATATTTAATTACAACAAATAATAGAGCATTTATAATTCTTTAAATTTTTAAAAAAATTATCTTAATGTATATGTCTAATTTTATTCACACTAGTGTTTTCTTTTGGTAACTCCCAAATCCTGCATAGTGTAGGAAGTCAATAACCACGCCTATTTTTAAAACACAGTTACAATATACTTTCACGTAACAGTTATAGGTATTTACTAAGTGTACAAACTACAGTTATTTGAAAATACAATATTTTATGTCAGTTTTGTGACGAGCATTGAAACATAAAATATCATCTATATCCTTTAGTTATTTTAATTTAACTAATTGTCTTGTAAAGAACGATGATTTTCAAAAAAGATGTTTATCAATTAATTAAAAAAATGCTAAATAAGTAAATAATTCAACATTTTATACCTACCACTATACTATTTAAAAACAAACCTAAAAATTCATTTAACTTCAAGGTGTAGTGTATCAATTTATTATGTGATGTTAGTTAATAGAATAGATCTCCCAGATAAGAAATATTTGCTGATTCGAATTAGAATATACCATGAGGATATATTAAGACTGTATTACAGTGTAATGGCGAACGAATGCTGGAAATGATATTGCCAAGTGTCTGAACAGCAACCTGTACACCAGATGTAATTGTAGAGCTCCATTAATTCATATATTTTTACCTGAATTGATGAATCGTAACATGGTTTTACCTTCTATTAATTATCTTTTCTACACTTGATATTTTTAAGATAAAAAGCATAACTTTGCAGCACAATTTTTGTAAAATATATAATTTCATGAAAAAAAAAATTTTTTTCTTGCTTTATTAAAATGGTTCAGATAATTGATAAAAGTTATTCATGATAATCTATCATAAAATATTTAAACACTATATAATACTTTTAAATTATATATTTTCTTGATTAGAACAGTTAAATCATTATCCTTGTATTGAATACAGTATTTACATTTTGCTCTGGTTTCTCTTCATGCGCTGGTTTCACTTCAGATTCTCGCTCCAACCTTCGGGGAAACAAGACGTGCTTTAAGACTTGTCCTCAAACCCGTTTTTGCGAATTCTGCAGTGAATGGCCGCAGACGGAGAACATCATGCCCGACCCCGAGGGGGTCTCGGATCGCTGCCGCCGGACGTCTCTGCCAATTGTTCGGACTTGACGGCTAATCCTGCTGATTCCGCAGTGGGACCAGTTATGGATACTTCGATGCCTCTTCAGCCAAGCTCTCCAAGCGTTTTGCAGCACCAGTGAACACGGATACGGATACCCTGCTAAGTATTCCTACTACGAACAATTCGAATGCTATAGCTGAGTCTGTTTCAAGTAATTCAGCGATATGTGAAAACGCGTCGTATGTGTCTTGGAAAAAAGACCCTTTTTAAGGCCGTAAATCGGTGATTAATCCACAACAAAATTTAATCTACAATTGCGTCATTAATTGTGACACGAGTGACTTTTGTCTAAAAGGTGTGAAATCAATATTGCCAAATGTGGATGTTCTGCTATCTATGGATACTAGTGTTCCTATCACCACAGTGATTCGATGCGGAGCTCTAGGTGATTTTGTGTGAAGTAGCCAGCGACTAGAAATTTTCGCGACTACACAAAAACAGTTAATGGAAGTGGTTTAGCAAAAAGATGGAAATTAAAACAACGACCAATATTGGATTGTACCAGAGAGCTTTCATCACCAGCCAGGAATTGAGAGGTAAGTTCTCCCAATTTGGGTAATGCTTGATTTCAAACTGTAACTTGCATGGTGACAACTCAGCTATGAATGTTGTTAATGCTGATAAAGAGCGAAACTGATTCAGATAATTTAATGATTACTAATAATTCTAACCATGTAAATAAAACAAATACTAATAATATACAAAAATCTAAATGCAAAACAAAATGGACCACCTTAATTAAAAATGTCAAACTGTGCATTCAATTGTTAAAGGTAATAAACTCGGATATATTTAATGTTAACTCATCACATTCAGATGATAATTCAGTAAACAGAATTTCTAAAATCAAGGCTACTGAATCTTACTTCTATAGATAATTCTAATTTGAGTAATGATATGATGATAAATAATGAATGTAACATTAATATAGAGACAACAAATGTTGATGCTAATAATTTCATGGTTGTAAATAATATGCCTATATCTAACGATGTATCTAATATTGATGTAAATAATATGCGTGTATCTAACAATGTTTCTAACAACGTTACAACAATGGGTCTACTACTGATGTAAATAATGTTGTAATTAATGATACGTATGTCAAACCAATTTCTATGCAAAACTCTCAACTGCCTTCAACAAGTACTGCTCATATGAATAACAACACTCCATTAAATGTAAACGAGCTCTTAATTCACTCAGGGATGACGAAGGGTTTACTCGGCCTAGAAACTTTGCTAATATTAAAATTGTCAAGGATAGCAAACATACCAGGTTATCGAACAAATTTTCTCCACTTCACTCAATTCAACCCCAAAACAATGAAAATGAGGTCAATAATAACCTGATTACAATAAACAAAACCCATAAATATACAACCCCCCCCCCAATTTTAAATAAATTTAAAATAATTTCAATGACCTCCTTATTAATCTAAAACAATCTTATGACAAAAATCTAAATGCTTAACTCGCAGGTGAATATCTAAAGGTTATTCCAACTTCTGCAGAGACTCACAGGGAAATAACTAAATATTTAACGGAAAATGGAATTGAATGCTTAGATATAAATAATAGTTTAGAGAAACCCGTTAAAATAGTCATCAAAGGGTTACCCTGTACATTGTCCACCGAGTTGATTAAAGGAGAACTTGATAGTAAAGGTTATGATGTAGCAACTGTGGCTGAAATGAGGAGGCATAGAAAAAAGGAGTCTTTGCCATGATTCCTTTTAACACTAAACCATAATGAAATTAACCTTAACATATTTGATGTCAAAGAAATTATAAATGTAATAGTTAAAATCGAAAAATACATAAAAAATAGACCTGTGCATTGTTACAACTGTCAAGGCTTTGGTAAATACTCAACATTATGTTATTTCAGACATAATTGTGTTAAATGCAATGAGAAGCATAAATCTCGGGGATGTCCTCACAAACAAGTAGAAACGCCGAAATGTTGCAACTGCGGCAACAACAATACTGCGTCCTATGAAGGTTCCCTGTAAACCCAATAAATAAGAACCAAAGAGCTCCCCCTACAACAAGCGTTATTCCAAACTATACAAGGAAAATTGTAACCTTTGCTCAGGTATCGGCACCTAAAACAAAACAACTACAACAAACTGCTCCCACAACTAACCTCAATATTTTTTCAGATCATAATCAATTCGAAAATTTCCACGCAATAATCAAACTTATAAAAGAGGTTACTACAATATTTAAAGCATACCTTGCATTTTGCAGACTGTACCCTTACTGGAAAAAACAATTCATCCTACTGTTAAATTAAATATACTATTGAAATCCCTCAACTTAACCGAAAATAATAATGATGATTAATGTCATAAAAAATATAAAATTAATGATCTGGAATATGAATGGCATTCTTAAAAAAATATACGGAATTCAAAGATTTCATTGAGGAAAATATATAACCCTGATGTAATTATATGATACAGGAAACCCACTTGACCAAAATGTATACCCTCAGTAAACAGATTTTTACATGACTTTCAGAAACGACCAAGTAGAGCAAGGCTATCCTAATCAAAAATAAACTCAGTCACACTCGCATACCAACCCCTAACTACATTTTGTCATAGTGACATTAGTTAAGCTTCAGTTTGTTGACAGCGTTGATATCATGCTGATTACGCTCTACATTAGCCCCACAACTAACCCCCTACTTTCAGTAGATGTAGAAAATTTAGCTTTGCTCAGCTTTAATCTTATTTTGACTGGGAATTTTAATGCAAAACACTACAGTTGGGACTGCCATTATAATAATAGCTCGGGAATTGTGCTTAATTCACTGCTTGCAAACATCGATTTAAGGATCTACAAACTAGACAAGCCTTCTCTCTATGTCCGTTCATATGGGAACTATATTGATCTTCTGCTATCCAGGGGAGTCCGACCTCCTATGAAATAAACCAGTATGGTTGAATTACTCTCTGATCATGACCCTGTAATTATATATTATGGTGACCAGTTTCCGAAGAAAATGAGGGAATTTGGTATTTCTTTTAGTGGAATAAATTCCGTAATAAAATGAATGAATTAATCCCTGAGGATGCATTTCAGTTGTCTAAAACTCCAAATCAGTTGGAAGAAAAAGCAAATAATCTAACTTCCATAATTAACACAGCATTAGATCATAGAAAATTTAGTAAGCCTAACCAAAAAATAGAATACCTTCCAGTCAAAATTAAATCCTTTATAAAAGAGAGGAATAGATCGTGGAAGCAATACAATAGGCTCAGAAATCCATCACTCAAAAAATAGATTAATGGTTTGATACGCAAAAGGAAATTGCAATTGCATCCCATAATCATAATCGGTGGAACAACTATATATTTAATTTAAATGTAAAGGAAGGCTCCTTCTTGACATCGGAAGATAATAGGAAGACCAATAGAGAGTGCCTGCCGCCATTCATAGATAGCACTGAAGTCGCCATCACTAATAGTGAAAAAGCTGAACTAATATCAGATTCACTTCAACAGCAATATTGGAATAACAATTCCAATTTCAATAATGATCTGTATATAAATAGCATAGTCGAAGAACTTCTGCTGGATACTAATAACAGTTATAAGAAATTGAGGCCTCAGAAGTTGAAGATGCCATCCAAAAACTCCAAGACAAAAAAAGTCCGGGGCATGAGAAAATTAATAACAAAACCATTAAGCAAAAACCGATAAGAGCAATTTGTTATTAATATCCATTATTAATAGTTCTGAAAACTGAGCATTTCCCAGTTACTTGGAAAAAAGCAGTGATCATCCAAATTCGCAAACGGGGAAAATACGAAATTCTTCCCTACAACTATTGACCTAAATCACTCCTGCCAACGATGGCAAAAATAAAGGAAAATTTTGTGCTATTAAAATATTTGGACATTGATAACCAAAATCATGTCATCCCCCAGCAATTTGGATTCAGACCGAAACTTTCAACTACTCACCAACTCTTCAGAGCTGGAGAAAAAATTTCGCTTGGTTTGGCAGACAAAAATCTACAGGTGGAATCTTTCTCGTTATGGAGAAAACTTTCGACACTGTATGGAATTGTGGTCTTATTTTTAAGCTAATTAAATTCAAATTCTCCCATTATTTAATAAAATTAATTAACAATTATTTATTTAGTAGAACTTTTGCTGTTAAGCTAGGTAATGACATTTCAAGGGATAAGCCCATTTACGCAGGCGTCTTTCCGGGATCACTGCTGGGCCCCTTCTTATTTATTATTTACCTAAATGATATCCCACAACATCCAAAAACTATGTTATGTCTGTTTGTGGATAACACTGCAGTTCTATCCACTAGTTCGGAATACCACAAAATTCACGACAACCTATCTCATTACTTAGCGGTCATAGAGAAGTGGTTGAAAATCTGGAAAATCAAAATTAATGCAACGAAATTTCAGCCAGTTCTCTCCACGAGAAAATCATCACAATGTCCTAAAAGAAAGATAGCAGGTATTGAAATTCCATGGTCACCCAAGGCGGATTACTAGGGACTAACTATCGATAAAAGGCTTACTAGGAAGCCCCATGTATCTAAAATTAAGAACAAATTTATAGCAGGAAAAATATTGTACCCTCTTTTCGCATAAAAATTAAAACATTCATTGATGAATAAGCTGCTCATTTATAATGTCTATTTGCGCCCAATTATCACGTATGTTGCTCCAGTTTGGGGGTGGAAAAAGCGAACACGGACATGAAGATGCTGGAAAGACAGCAAAATATTACACTCCAATTTTTTTACATATTTGTTCAGTAATTAATAATTAATTTGAATTGGAATTTAAAGGAAGAGTTAAAAATGCTTACACAATTTTCCGCATTCTACATTTTTCTTCTTTGTGGTATTACGATAGGTTATCAAAAGGATAATCATTATTTTTCAAAGAAAAAAGACTTTAAATTGATGTGATAAACAAAAGTGACTTTGTATTGGATGATGTTAATTTGCTTACTGACCTGATGACATCAGAAATATGATCAGATAGAATTCATTTACTTGTGTTTCTATTCAATTTTTTAAAATACTTATGTTAATATTGCAACCATTTTTTTAAAACTGCGAAGCAATGTAGATATTGGCAATAAGTCTTTTATTGTGATCCTGCTTAAAATATTACAAAGTTTTTTCTATGTACGTAATTTGTAACTTTCAATTGCATGGATATTTTAAGCACGATATAATTTCTTGAATAATAATAATTCGTTTACAAATATTTATTTATAACAATTAATAGTACGTTTATTATTCTTTCCACATTTTTAAAAATGTATCTTAATGTATATATCGATTTTTATTAGCATTTGTGTTTATGTTTTTGGTAACTCCCATATCCTGCATATTGTCTGTTTATTATCTGTTTATCATAAGTTTTATTTATCCCCGCCTTTTTTTAAAACACTGTCTGAATATTTTCAGATTAACGACAATTATTTATATTCACTAACTGCGCAAACTTCAGTTGTTTGGTAAGGAATATTTCATGTCAATCTTGTGAGGAGCATGCAAACATAAAATATCAGCTATAGCCATTAGTCACTTTAGTTTAACTAATTGTCTTGTTAAGATGGATTATTTTGAAAAAAGATGTCTATTAACTAATTCTAA
This sequence comes from Latrodectus elegans, assembly GCA_030067965.1. Classification (NCBI taxonomy): domain Eukaryota; kingdom Metazoa; phylum Arthropoda; class Arachnida; order Araneae; family Theridiidae; genus Latrodectus; species Latrodectus elegans. The sequence continues at coordinate 83,133,284 of CM057817.1, read as the reverse complement.
AAAATTCTAAATATGGATATATTTGAATATTTTATACCTACCACTATACTATTTAAAAACATACCTTGAAATTCTCTAACTTCAAGATGTATGGTACTAGTTTATTATGAGTCTCTAGGTTATTTAAATAGCTATCACTCATTATGAGTGTGGATTTATGCATTCGTAAAAAGAGCACGAATGTACAGATTCCAATTAGCATTTATCTTTAGGATATATTGCGACTGTGTTTCTGTGTAAGGGCGAACGAATACTGGAAATTTTTTCATTAAGCCTATGAATTACAACTTGTACACCAAATGTAAATGTAGAGCTCCATTTATTCCTGAATATGATGAATCATGACATAATTTTTTCTTTTTATTAATTATATGTACTTATACTTGAAATTTTTAGGAAGTTAAAAAGAATAGCTTTGCAACACTCTTTTTGGGAAATATATAATTTGTTGAAAAAATTTTTTTCTTAAATAAAATGGTTCACATAATTGATAAAAGTAATTCATGATAATATATATCATAGATTATTTTAAATCATTATCCTTGTATTGAATACAATATACATTTTGAAAATAGGATAATTTTGTGAATGTAACATATTCTATTATTTCTGCATTCTTCAATATTTCAACTTTAGAGAACTCTTAATATTCTATAGTTCTTCAGTTTTGAAATCTACTGAATGAAACTAGAAAAACAGAAAATTTCCTCCAAAAATATCAGGGTTACGAGAATTTTTAAGCTATAAATTAAACTTATGGTGTTGAAAATAATTACACTAATCAAATAAGGATAAAAATTACATTTATTTTTTTATTCTTTTCAAATAAATATTCATTATTTTTTTTACCTGTATTTAAGTGGGTTGACGAGCAAAGATTTATTGAAAAACACATTTTTCTGTTTTAATATTTTTAAAAAATGAAAACTGTTTCTAACAGAGCTCAATTTTAATCGTTTCAATTGTATTTATTTTCAGTACTAGCTTTCGTAATTAAAATGTCAACTTCAAAACATTATTTGAAGGGGAAAAAATGACTATTAATTTCTATTAAACTTTCGCTCTATTGTAAGTAATAATACAGATTTTCTGAAGAAGCAACTTTCACTGTAAATTTTGCATTTGGTTTGAATTCACTGAGTTCCTACTGGCTTCTTGTTAGAAAATTATGAATTTTTATATTAATATTCCTCGATATAATATTTTTATCCTTAAAATATGAAGTTGTTTTTTTTAAATATGCTGCGTTTCTTATGATTTCATTATCCGTACGATATCATTGTTTAAACACATTAGATTACCAATTCATATCACGCCAGTCTATTTTTTAAATTCTTATTAATTTTTATTAATAATAAATAAATGAACAGGAATTTAAAGGAGTAGTTAAAAATAATGAGAAGGTATTCCCTCCTGGATCCTTATTCGTAGTTCTATTATTATTTCTCAAAGTAATAAAGTCTTATTTACTTTGAGAAATAATAATAGAAGTACGTTGAATTATGATCATCTAAAGACTTTGAGAAATTGACACCAGATATATGATCTGACATAATTTGATTACCTTTGTTGCTATTTCTATTTTGAAATGATTTATATTAATATTGCAAACATTATTTTAAACTGTGAATCAATGTATATACATGCCAACTAAGTCTTTTCTCGTGTGATCCTGTTTATAATATAATTAAATTTTTCCTGTGTACTAATTCCTACTTGAGAATAGCATGAAATTTTACTGACAATATGATTTCTTTAAAAATAATTTAATAAAACGTTAAAAAATATTTAATTATAACAAACAATAGTCCATTTATTAATCTTTATATTTAAAAAAAAAGTATCTTAATGCATACATCGATTTTTATCAGCATATGTGTTTGTTTTTGGTAATTCCCATATTCTCCATATTGTGGAAAATTCATTAAACACGCCTATTTTTAAAAAATTGCATGTAAGGACAATTATGTAAATTCATTATAAGTGCTTAAGCTCTAATTGTTTGGAAATAAAATATTTCTTTGCGATTTTATGACGAGCATTCAAGCATAAAATACCACCTATATCCATTAGGTACTTTCATCTAACTAATCGTCTTGTAAGGAACTAATAGGTTGTTACTGTAAAAAACTGAACTTAAATCCTATATATTCCTTTTGCATTAGCTGAGACTAGGTACTAATATATTGGCGAACAAATGCTGGAAAAGATTAAATTTACTTTTCTTTTTTTCGTTAGATGTTTTGTACACCACATGTACATTTATAACTGCAGCCCGATACAGAAAACTTCAGAAACTGAACAAGATAAAGGACATTTATAATAAATATTTGCTTTTCTGAATGTGATTAATCGTGACATAGTATTACATTTTTAATCATTACATGTTCAGGAATTTCTTATACTTGAAATTTTTAGGATGTTAAAAAGAATGACTTTGCAAGAGCCTTTTTGAGAGAAATATAATCTGATTAAAAATATGATTATTACTTGCTTCTGTAAAATTGTTCAGATAATTGATAAAAGTAATTAATAACAATGTATATCATAAGGTATTTTAAAATTATATAATACATATTCTTTATTAAAACGGTTAAATCATTATAATTGTATAGAATACAGTACTTACATCTTGAAAATAATATAATTTTTGGAATGTAAAACTATCATTTCTGCATTCTTCAATATTTCATGTTTAGAGAACTCTTTTAATGTTCTTCAGATTTTCAGTTTGGAAAAATATTTAATGAAACTAGAAAAAAAATCTTACTGTTATTTGAATTATAGTTAAGGTGGAAAACTACTGCATTAAAAACTGATTTTTTAAAAACGAAATACATTTAAGGTTGCGAAAAGTATATTAATGTAAGGTAGCACCTTCGGCATTCACAATTATTTATGTGGATTAACCAACTATTTAACTTATTTAATAAGGTATTAAAAATTATAATTTTATAATAAGTTATTTCTTTGATATCATAGTTCATTAAGACCATTTTTCTTAATTTTAAAAAATTTTATGAAAATTTCATTCTATTTTTTGAGTTTATTTTAAAATAGTTTCTTTTATTCTGCTTTTTAAGAGAAGTAAGGAAGTTTTAAGGAAGTGAGGTTCTATCTTTCTTAGAGTTGTACTTTTTTATCATATAGGAAATAAGGCAATCTGATTAATTTCTTTCTTATTTATTCAATGCATTTTTTATAGGAAATTCTCACAAGCAGCAGAAATTTATAACAAGGTTATTGATAATTCTCATTGTAATGCTTATTTATGAAAAAATAATGGAAATAATTGCTTAAATCCAATTTGTAGAATGCCGTTATAGTAAGGTATACTAAAGACAGTTTACGCTCACTTTCACAAAAATGAATGGTTCAAAACTGCTTTTCTGTTGATATGTGGTAGATTAAAAAGGATTGAAAATCATTGCTCTTATGAACAATATTACTAGATAGCGCAAAAAAATTTCACGGTTTCTTTACAATTTTTGTAAACTTTTATTAAAGATTATTTGAAAACAGGAAATATGCCTATTAAAACAAACATATTATGTTCATTTAAAACAAACATAAATTATACATTATTTCTGAAATAATTAATAGGTATAAGGGAAAGTTTTATGAAAATTTTCTCATGAATGAATTATATCTTATACTTATATTAATTAAGTAACAATGTTATAATATAGATACATTTTAATATTAATACATGCAGCAGTTTCCTTTGCTACTTGAAATGTAAACTTTATTGTTTCTTCATAATCTGCCAACCTGTATTGATTCTGCTATTGCATTTTTGTGGTTTGTCATACGTGCTTTAAGAATGCACTTAATAAAACTAGAAAAATTCATACTCTTATTTGAAATATATATATATATATATATATATATATATATATATATATATATATATATATATATATATATATATATATATATATTTAAGGTGGTAAACTATTATATTTAAAATATAATATTTTAAAATGTCAAATTTCTCTCTCTCTCTCTCTCTCATTATTACGAAACTGTGTTTAAATTAAAAGTTTGGAGTACAGTATTCAAAATTATTGATAGAAAGTAATCAATTATTGATCAGTTGAATTACCAAAATATTAACTTTTTATATTTTATGTTTTCACATAAATCAATAGTAAACAATAAAGGAATTGACAAATAAAAGTAAGTGAATTCTTGGACATCCACGTCCGAGAGTTGCATTATTACTTATATGAATTTACCTGTCAGAAAATACCTACAACATTCTTCCGTTTCCAGTGTCAATGTTTCGGCATTTTAAACACAGAGAAAACTGACTTGCGTTTGGTGCGCAGAAATTTGCTATGATCATTTTAATTATACCGAGAAAAAAGAGTATCGCAATTGCAAGTTGCGCACTTCTTTTTTCTCGAAATTCATCACACTTACATATTGAAAAAGATAATTCCCTTTAAGTTTATTTGAAATATTTACGATATTTGAAGTTTAGAAATAAGTGTTCACTTCCATACAACATTTACTAATGGTTATTTATTGTACTTTTAACACTTAATCTCGTACACACATACACAAAATAGGTGAAAGTACTGAATCTTACAGCTCGAATACCGAAGTTTTTATTACTTATTTAGGATTTCCCATTATAAGACTATAATCAGTAAAATATTTGAAAAAAAAATAAACAAATTTTTTCATGATGACTCTTTAATAAAATTCAGAAACTTATAAGATTCTGAAACTAAAATTTGTGATAGACTGCTTTTATTGTTTGTAATATCTACAGGTAAATATTTATACCAGGAATAAGACACTTTTTCTCTGCATCACTCGAGCCGAAGCCATACTTAACAGCTAAGGAAGAGGGCAAGTTTTAAATTTAAAAAATAACTTCAGCGCAATCAGACAAAGCAGGCGCTAGTAGCGACACCTACATTGTGTTTAAATGAGATTTCCGGGTAATACCATCATTGGAATTCATGTTTTGTTGAAGGACTATATATCTTTGTTGAATCTAGTTTGTAATTTCAGCCTTTAAACCCGTATTTCTGGACACATTCAGCGAGAAATTTTAGAGCACTACGTACATGAAGTTATTTTCTGCTGTTTCGAATAACTAGAACCTAAAACTGCACCAAGTTTCCCTAATCCCGATTTTAGATGTGTAAAATATGTAGAAACTTTTATGCCAAGAATTGGAGAATCAGCTGTTCTCATATAGCATATTATACTTAATATGATTTTTACCGTTATCATTTTTATAGCAAAGAAGTGCTGTCAATTGTTTGACACGCCTCTGTATCGGACAAAAATTTCACACCAAAACTTTGTTTTTATTGGATTTAAATCAATGGTGGGACCGGTTTAATCAATGTACAATTTACTGATAAGGAGTTGTATTTCATGTCAAGGAAACGAGAATAATTTAGTAAGTTTATTAATATAATTTTCATACCCAATTTAGAAGCAGATGAATCTTTTGTATCAAATGTCTCCTGTGTTCTTAGATAACTTTATTTCAAAATTATTTCATTTAATTTATTCATTCCCATTACATTTTTTTCAATATGTTAGGTTACATGTGGTTACTGTGACCTTCTTCTTACACATTTTAGGAGTTAAAAATTAATTTTGTTACAGGATAAATTAAAAAAAAGAAGTAATACCTTAGAATATTTAGGGATATTTTCCATGTGTGTGTGTTCATCCTTCTTCTTAGTTGTCGTACTATGCAATTGGTATATATCGATTATGAATCAGCTTTATGAATATATTTAGTGAAGGTATTAGTTGTTATGGAGCTGTAGAATAAAATTTCAATCTCCTGTATGATAGGTGTACCTGAAAAACTAGTGAAAAGTAATTAAAAAATCTGAAGTAGGGAAAAATCATTATTCAAATGATAAATTCAATCCTTAATTATACGAGAGAAGTAGAAAGAAAGAAAATAAAAGCAAAAATATTTAATTTATAGAATAACATTAAAGTTACATAATTATAAAGTGATTGCGTGATGTGTTGACTCACTCGTTATTGCAGTTTGGCTTGAATTGTATCCTCTAGATGTTAGATTTCAGTCTCAATACTGTTCGTAGTCTTTTTTACTGCATTAAAAATATTTTATACGGGTATCGTTCCTCGTTCTCTATTTCCGGAAGGTTTCTGTAAATCTTTTGGCTTATCTGAAAGAAGTAACCGGAAAATGTACTGACAGAGAAGTCAAGCATGATAGCTTCTTTTCTGGAGAGCCATGGTGCCTTAAAAAAGTTATCCTTAGGGTTTTATTTTGAATTGTTTGAAATTTCTGAAGATGACCGTCACTGCTTCTCCAAAAATTTGGCAGGAATAACTGACAACAGGCTCACTAGATTTACCAGATCAACCTATAAAAAAGCGTTTTTTTATTCATTAAATTTATTTCTGATTAGTATCCTATCAATGGGTATAAAACTGCCTGTGCTGTATTAGATTTTATAATTATTTTAATACAAGGGGCCTAAGACATGTTACTCTTTATACTAATGTTAATCCTAAGTATTCGATTTTATTGTACCAAGGGATTATTTAATATATTTCAATGTACCAAGAATTATTAAATTTAATATTAATATTTGGCATCTAATTTCCTTTAGAGAAAAACTATAGTTTGGGTTTCTCTTACGTTTAATGTAATTTTCCATGTATTAAACCAAATTCTAAGTTTATTTAAGTGTTTATTTAAGGCCTTAACAATGAATTATTTGCCTTTATTTTAGACTAATATGGTGGTAACGTTTGAAAAAAGCGCTAGGAATGCTTCGATAGTTTTGAGATGTCATTTATATATAACAAAAGTAACTTGTGTCTGAATTTACTGCCTAGCAAAATCCGCTAAAAATATTCTTAACTTAAAGAGAATATCTTAATATCTTACTTGTGAATTTTTTTACGACGGTTACTCTGAAATTTTAGAGTTATGTGCAGATGAGAATTTACAAAATAAAAATGAAGGTTTAATTTTAAAATATAAAGTGTTTTAACACAGAAGACTATTTTTTACTGACTTTCATTAACTTGCTTTGCGTAGAGTAAATTTTAAACAGAAGAGAAAATGTAGTTGACGCAAGAACATTTTGATTTTCTACGATTTCAAAGCAGGATTATATCAAGAAGAATGCGTTCAACGGTTGCATTTAGCATTTGGTGATGAATCTCCAGCTCGTGCTACTGTATTCAGATGGTTTAGAGAATTTAGAAGAGGTCGCAATTTGCTTCAGGATGAAGAACATACAGGAAGGCCGCCTTCGGCAGTAATCCCGGATAATGTGTCTGCCATACGAAAAATGTTAATAGATGATAATAGCTGTACCTATCAAAAGATACAGAAGGGACAGAAGGGGATCGAGTTTGTGAGGCTTAGTGCCAGAATCTGAGGCTTCTATAACTAATTTTCATACTTTGCAACTCGAAAGCATTGAATTCAAGTCTACCTTCCAACAGCCGCCACCTGCCTCGGTAGACGAGCCACAGAACCATACCTTGATGAGGCGAGTAGTCTCGCCGGCACCCACTAACTTATTCTGGCATACATTCTCGTAGAAGGTTTGTTATAAAATTCGTTTACAAACCGTCAAATCCTATATTATTCCTCAATATCCCAGCTCTCGACCGGACCATCGTCGGAAACACGCTGGTATTACATCATTGCAATGTCATTAGACGCAATGGAAATTATCCTTTTCAAGAAAGACTAGTTGCGCCGGTCAAGGATGGTACTAAAGCTTTTGCTCTTGTACACCAGCTTGCTCCTTTCATCCGAGGTCCTGGTACAAGTCAGCACGAAGTGGAGACAATCTCCGACCACATTGCACGAGCGACATAACACGCTAATCGGATACCCTTGTTTATGAAGGTATTCTGGTACACGTCCGTGTCCTGTCGCTATTTGGGCAACGATAGCATTACCGAAAACTCTTTTATCAGAGACAGTTTCAAAGAATCTGTAGGTCTGTCGACCCACTTCTTCGCTCTCCCATCTCAGCTGCCATACACGCAGTGCTTCCTTATGCAGCATTTTGGTTAGGTTCGACCTTGGTCGTGAAAGGTCCAGCGTTGGCTATGGTAGATTCACAGCCTCTGGCCAGTACATCAGCTCTTTCGTTACCGAAAGTGCCTGCATGTGCGCGCAAGTAATGTAAGTATACCTCTCTTCCACTAATGGCTTCCTGGTATGAGTCCTTAACCTTATTAACCAAGATGTTTTGGTTATTCGGATCGGCCAGGGAGTAAAGGGAAGACAACGAATCACTGTATAAATGACAAGTGTTGTTGCCTGGGTGTACTTTGAGCCAATCTAGTGCCAGTCCCAGCGCCGATATTTCCGCCTGAAAGACAGAGTTCTCGTCGCCGAGTCTAGCACCATATGTTTCAATCTCTTATCCAAAGTACATGATGGTGAACCCTAAACTAATTTTACCATCAATGCCTGATCCGTCAGTAAAGATTTCAAGACCTTCACCAGTAGGCTTTTCGCTGTCAAAAGGCACACTGCATCGCTCCGCTGGGTGACATTTCAGAATGTCCACTCTCTGCTCAATATCATCTGGCCGCAGATTTACCTCGTGAAAGATATATGGCCTGCGCTCCACCAATACCATCAGCTTTGCATACTCTATGTTTGCTTTTATATCTAGCGGTAGGACAACCGCCAGTACTTGTACAGCAGCCGTAGTAACTGTCCTGTAGCATCTTGTGAATGCCATGAGTGCCGGTCTTTGAACACTCTGTAGGTGGCCACAGAAGGTCTTGCATTCCAATCTCTGTCCCCATGCCCCTACACCAAAAAGAGCCATTTTTTCAGTCCCACTCCGATATAGGCGTTTGAGTAATTCAGGCTCGCGCCTGAAAAGAACCCTTGCCGTTCGTTGGAGTGCCATTGTGATATTCACAATATTTTGCCTCACCTCCTTTAGATGGGAGTTGAAGGTGAGTGCGCTATCGTACTTTACACCCAGGAATTTAAGCTCCTGCGCCAGACTTTATGGAGGTTCCGTCCCACCGGAAGACAGGTGGCCTCTTAAGTTTCCGCTTTCTAGTGACCGTGAGGGCCACCATTTTGCTGGGATTGAATAGCAGCTTGTACGTCTTTCCCCATTTGCTGAGTGCATTAATGGCGACTTCCGCATTTTTCTCGAGCTTTGCTTTTGAGTCACCAGCTGCGACCAGCAGCATGTCGTCAGCGAAGGCTATAAGCCTCGTATCATTCGGCATGTCCAGTCGTAAAGCGTTGTCTGCAACAACGTTCCAGAATAGTGGTCCACTACATGACCCCTGCGGCACTCCTCTGCTGGATTCGAAAACCAAGTTTTCTCCCGAGCCTTTATATACTATTTTACGCTCTTCCAGGTAGGACTTCACCAGCATATATAGGTTTTGTGGGCATCGTGCTTGGCCAAGGAGGAACATAACTACAGGTCTCCACACGCTATCAAAATCACCCTGAACATCTAGCGAAATTAGGCTTACGTACTTCCCTGTCTCCTGAAAATATCTAATTGTGTCATGAAGACACACGTGCGCCGTGTCGCACGAGCTACCCGGCTTGAACCCATGTTGGGCAGGGTGAAGCGCCTGCGACTTCACCAAATGGTGATACTATCTTTGGGTTAGGAGTTTGTCCAGTACTTTGCCTAAGCTAGACAGTAAACAAATAGGCCTGTAGGATCGCGCCTCAGACGCGATCTTTCCTTGCTTCAAAAATAGGACCAACTTGGCATGTTTCCAAGATCTTTGGAAATGCTTTAGAAAGAGGCATTTGTTGAAGAAGAGTACAAACATTCCGGGATTACTCTCGAATATAGTTTGCACCACCTCGATCGGGATACTGTCGGGTCCCGGTGCTTTTTTCTTTACCATAGATTTGACTACCGACCTGATCTCCACTTTAGAAAATGGCCGGTCGTCGCATCCACTGCAATAGGAGTCCGCTATACTTCTCATTCCTTTTTGCTCTACACTCTCTTGGTCCGATTCATGCACAGGGAACAAACCAGCTACAATTGTTTTCACGGTTTCCTCTTCGCTATTGCTCAGAGTCCCGTCAGGCAAATTGAAACTACTCATTGGCTTTTGACAGCGTTACCAACCGCTATTTTGTATGGCAAATGAGATCTACACATTAGATCTCATTTGCTTTTGGCAGAATTTATCCCAGTTCGACTCTTTTTTCGAAAGTATAAGTCGTTTATACTGGGCCACAGATCTATTATACAGGGTTTTTCTTGCCCTGGGCTCATCGGTGTCGGAACATTTCTGAAACCACCTCCTCAATGCTCGCGTTTTACTCCGTAGCGTTGTAAGCTCGTCATCCCACCATGGAACCTGCTTTCTATCGGTCGTGCTAGAGCGAGGCCGAAGCCTTCTTTCGCAGATCCCCTGTAGCACACCTGGGTAATGTTATCCACTACCTCATCTAGGTCTTTGCCCTCTTTAGCTCTTATGATCTTATCGTTGAGATCGGGTACTTTTTTATTTAAGTCTGCACCAAATCTTTGAAGGCGAAATTTTCCTAGTCTGTATTTACCAATATTTTTGCTCTGCAAGAGTTTAGGTGCTAGCCTGAAGGAGATGTAGTTGTGATCGCTTAAGCAATTCTCAACCACTTTCCACGACGAGAAGGACGACTGTAGAGCGCCCGTCGTCACCGATAGGTCAATCCAGCTCCTCCCATTCAAAGTTTCAAAGGTCGGCCTGGAGGCCGCATCATTTAATAAAATGAGGTCGTTTCGGATGAGAAATTTCACAAAGGCTTCCCCTCGCTTTGTCCTCACCCTAGACGGACATTCAGAATCCCACATTTGATGCCTCATGTTAAAGTCACCTCCTATGAAGACTCTCGTGTGGAACCGAATAATATTTTCGAGGGTTTCTAGGAAGCCGCCCATGTCTGCTCTTGGAGGAACACAGACTGATACTACCAGTAGCGATTGACGCAGATCTTTGATCTGTACCGCTACGTTGTGAGCATCCCCATGTCTGGTCCAGACGCTGAGTTTGGTGTTAGTAACGACAACCGCAGCCATTCCGTCGGTGATGTGAGCCACCGAGCATGTCTGTGGAAAGACTGCGATCTCGCCGTCCACCAAATACGGCTCTTGCAGGAGAAGGATTTCGGACGAACCCATTTCCGACTCCTTTAATTTCTCTAGAGTGGCCGCCCTCGATATTGCGAGATTAATCTGCAAAATGCCATACTCTAAGCTGTTGGTCGTATCAACCATAATTGGTGCGGGAACGGATTCTCTCACACATTCCCGTTTATATTGCGGACAGCGGAGATCAACCGCCTTATGACCGCAACCCAATTTCAATTTAAATTGCTTGTTGGCCCTTTCGCAGTTGGCACAACGTGTCTCCTTTTTCTGGCACTCTTTGAAGGAGTGCTTCCCTGCGCATACCATGCAGGTCTGTACCTTCTCAGGGTACTTGGATTGCAGGTGGCCAAACCTACAACACTTAATGCACCTCGTGGGCTCAAGGAATTCCTTGACTCTGTGCTTTTGCCAGCCTCAGCTGACTTTGCCCTTCTTAATGAAGGCTTTAAGCACTTCAGGCGCCGTTTCCAGCACCCAGTGTTTGTCCGACCCCTTTCCCTTTAATTTAAAGACCACTTTCATGTGGCCTTCTGGGATCTCATTCTGCTCTCTAAGGCCCTCCAGGACCTCTTCCTCAACGTCCGCCCCGTTAAGTCATATATCATCACTCCAGGGAGTCTCCGTGCCGGCTCCCTAGCCCCCACTATCTCCTTCAGCACTTCTTTAATTTTCTCGCAAATTTTATTGCAATCTTCTGCGTTTTTCAGTTCAATCGCCAAGCCATTATTGTTCAGAGGTTTTAGCCCCTGTACGGCTATACCCAACTTCCTTGGATCTATAGCCTTCTTTAGTTCAGTTTTAACCCCATCTGAGGTTAATTCACTGCCCGGCTTCGGGTACACTAAAAGGGCATTCGTGGGTGCCCTCTTTTTCCCCTTACTCTTTGCAGCATCCACGTAGGACCTGATTAGGCCCTTTCCTGTGCTGCCTGTCTTAGCCGGTGTTTTGGCGACAGGTGTCTCTCCTGTCTTCGTTTCTGAACTATCCTTCTTCGCGCCTTTCTTCGATTTGTTCCTCTTCCGAGAAACTTTGATCCAAGTATCCTGCGCCTGAACGCTTTTTTCTTCGATAGAGACCTTTTCAGGCTCTGTCTGACATTCAGCAGAAACAATTACTGGTTTCCCATTTTGGCTTCTTTTGGGTGCCACTTCCCCTCGTGCCATAGCCAAGTGTTCGACCAATGCCTTAACGACACTGGTGTCAACGTTATAACGTCGACATAATTTGATAAGATCGCACTGAAAAGTGCGTTTTTTGTATTTTTTGTGCTCTTTTTAGGACTCTTATTCATGATAAACGCTTATACTTAAATCATAAACAATTGTAACCTTAAGAAAGAAAAGAATGTGAGCTTTGTTCAGCTCAGCTGCCAAACTTAATTGGTTTCTTCCAGTTTGACCACCTGGGCCGTCCCCGACACGGATTCGCCACCTTTTCCACGCTACAGTCAAGGGTAACCCGCAAGACTTCCAGTATGCAGTCCGCCCTACTCAAACATGCCGTGAATCACAGGCTTCCAAGAGATCGGACCAGCATAGGGTCTCAATCCTACGGTCCCTCAATCCATCGGACTGCATACACAATCAAATTCGGAAAGGGGAGGATTTCTCAAAGGCCTCTCACCTCCCTTTCACCTGCTTTACTAACCGCACGGCATTGCGGGGTCGTTTCTCATAAGCACGACCAAAAACATTCACGTCGTCACCGCGCAGCTACTTGTTTCCATGTCGCGGTGGTCAGCAGAATTTCCTCTGACCAAGGGCAGGGCACTAACCCTGTTCTCCCAAGGCTGGTACTTTCCCACTTTGGTATTTAAGGCAGGCCACACACTCCACTTTGACTTTTGCATTGACAGTTAGACGCCTTCCTCAATCTTATGTTCCATTTTTGTGCGGTGTATTGACCCATGTCGCATTACACTAATACGCACCATTCACACAACAATTCCTTTATAAACAGTACTTAAAAACAATCACTCATAGTGTCACTAAAGCGGGGGACTTCCGCAATAGATCCCACATTCATTGCCTTAAAGATTATTAGGAAGTAAATTTTGTTAGGACTACACATTTGTTGCCACTTTCATACATTAATTTTATGTGTAAATATACATTCTTTTTCACAGTCCTTCTTTGCTACCTTTTAAAACCCACATAACACGAATATACAGGCCGGAAAAAGTAGTAAACTACAATTCCCTGTCTTAGGACAGTTTTTACATTCTTTATATACTTAAAATATTTGCCATGTATATCTCTCAAAATTAGCCGAAAAGGTCCGTGTCCCTTTCCGTTATAAAATCCGCCATTTTGCGGAATAGTCGGAAAATAGTACTTTTTAAGCATATTTGGTTTCCGGCCAGAAGATAATACAATGTTTGAGCCTCCCATTAATAATAATAGAATTCCCGTAAATCGCCGAAGAACTCGGCGGGAAGCTCTCAAAGTATATCCAAAGAGGTCTCAGTGTGAGAGGGCAGCCAGCCCACACACATCCTCCTCTCATTTTTTCTTCACGACCACACTACAGAAGGAATTTAACATTGGATTCGCAGCCATGCACAAAATCATTCATGAAGAATTACTTACACGAATGATTTTGTGTATAGCTGCGGCTGATGTCGTTTTCATTCAGAAAAAATCAGTTTGCCGTTGGGTTACCCGTAATCTAACTGAGCACCAAAAAGAGGAGAGTGTCAGAATCAGTAAAGAAGCTCGTAAACTGCTAAATGATGGTGGCCGCAACATCATTTCTAAAATTGTAACAGGTGATAAAACGTACATACCGTTTTTTGACGTTCCAACACGTCAAGAAAGCAAAGTATGGGTCTTTGAAGATGATCCCACACCTAAAATGGTGAAAAAACAACGCGCACTGAAAAAAGTGATGCATGCCATTTTCTTCAGAAGTACGGAATTGGTCAAAGCCGTCATGTTGGAAGCACAGACGACAGTAACAGAAAAAAGGTATGCCATTAAATGTCTTCCTGAAATTCTACAAGAACTGAATGTTAGGGGACCAAAGTTTCACAATGACAATGCATCTTCACATACAGCCGGATTGACAATTGAGTTTCTTAAACAAAAAGAAATTAAAGTGATCGAACATCCGCCATATTCATCTGATCTAGCTGTGTGCGACTTTTGGTTTGTCTTTAATCTAAAAACGAACTTACGTGGACGCCGTTTTCATTCAGAAGAAGCGATTGATGTGGCTGTAAATGCATTTTTTTCATCTATTCCAAGAAATGAATGGCTTGAGGCATTTAATCTGTGGAAAATTCGTCTACAAAAGTGCATTAATGTTGGAGGAGACTACTTTGAACACACATAAAACTTTGTATGTATAACTTTAAAAACCTAGTTGTATCTCAAAAATTTCAAAGTGACCCTCGTATTTTATTAAAAAAAGGTTTGAATTAATTTAATAACCTGATAATTTTTGAAAAATCATTTTATAAATTAAATCATGAATCTAAACTTTATCAAATGCTTTCGTGATTTCTTATTCTATGTCTCCTGCATTTTGTTTAAATTTGAATTCCTCATGTATATTTTCAATAATTCTTGAAAACCATTGCAAAAATGAAAGTTTAGGTTGAAACCAGAAATGTGTGCTTTTGTTTAAATATTCTATTTAAGTTACGAAATTTTCTACTATCTAGTATTACATCCCCAGCAATTTTTCTTAACGAGGATAACAAACGTGTTGTGGTCTATAACTGTAGTATCAGGCTGACAGTTTGCAGTATTTTAGAACTGTATCGTCGGAGCCAGATGCGAAATAGGTGGCAATCTTCTGGTAGGAGCGAAAGACTCGGAGTTACATTTTTATATTAAACATTTGTTTGTAAATAAATAAATGTGTTATACCGAAAAGTTATGATCGTTAATTTTTTCCCGGTCATTAACACATCACAATAACTATGGGTTTTAGCTAAGTTTTTCCTTGAATTTTTTCTAGTGATCTAACTTTTATTAATTTCCAATTTCTTGAGAAGAAAGAAATTAAGTTTAACATTGCGTTTATAATAAATGTTAGTTGGATTATGAATCTTAAAAGTAGATTTTAACCATATTAATGGAATATTTTCTGGTACTTTTTTAATTTTTTAATTAAGTTTATTATTTGACCCGGAACCACAGTTTTTGTATTTTCTACCTTATTTAATTAACCTATTTATTACTTAAATTAAAATTTTCCACTATTTCAGCTAATATGTAGTTAATTCCTTTCCTTTTGTGTGGTTTTCAAATCATTATCTAAACTATCAACTATTACTTCAATTTAACCTTTTCTGAACACGTGGTTTTGTTTATCATACTATCATCACTTAGATTTAAAGATTTTATTATTTAAATTTTTCTGATATATGTCCTAAGTTGTATTTAAATTATTTTCAAGTTTCTGATGGGGCAAATTCATTCCAAAAAAAATCATTACGTATTTATGGTCTCACGAAAAGTCATTACAGATTCTGCTGTGAAATTCAAGTTTAAATCTCTGGTTATTGTAAAATTAATAACATTGGCGTAACTATTAGAATATCTAGTTGGAGTAAGCAGGTTCACTATCATATTTAAGTTAACTCTTTCTGTAAATTTAAGAATAGTTAACGTGTCTGTTTGCTTTTGGAGAATCCCAATTTCTATGTTTACAATTGTCATCTACGGCTAATACTATTTTGTATCGAAAAGAGACTAGTATTTGTTACTTTGACTTATTTTCTGCATTTATAATAAACATTGGATCTTCACTGGGTCTGACATATAAAGATCCTACTAAAAATAATTAGTTTTAATTTGGATTTCAATTAAGATAGCATCTATTTGTCTAAACGGGGGATTTGAGATTTTTTTTATGGGGTTTGTTGTTTTTAACATGTATTTCTGTACCTCCGACTATAGATCCTGCTCTGGAAGTATACTAAAAATTGAATTTTGCATTTATAAAGTTTTCGCCTGTGCTTAGTTAATTTCTTTTTGAAGAACTATATCTGGATTTCTATCACTTAAGAAAATTCTTAATTTCGAAATTTTGTTTTAAACCGTTGCAGTTCCAGTGAATTATTAAGATGACATTTAATTTATTAACTATCATCATTAGTAATAATTAAGTTTCGTTTATTATTTTACCTGACTATCTATACTTTCTAGTTTATCATTTATTTCTTTTAAGATTTGTCTGAGCATATTATTCATTATATTACAGTATCTTATTACTTCTCTCAAATTATCAAAGGTATTTTCATTATATAAATTCTCATTATTATTACTTTTTGGATTGATTGAAGAAATTTAATTGTTTAGTTTGATTATTTTAATTGCATCATTTTTAATACCTGTGCATTGCTAAAATATTTACTCAAAGAATTTGAATTTATTTGGGATCGATTTTGATTAGGTATGGGGTCTTTCTACATCCAAAATAGTTAGTGGTATGATCTCCTCTACAGTTTATAAATTTAGGTAGTTCCTCTTAACTGGTTTTTTTTATAATCTCTAGCTTGATAAGGACCTGTCCATTATAAGCATTTAGCTTGAACGTTGCAATGGGATGATTCGTGATACAATACTTCACAATTGTAACTCTGGAAAGTAATTCTCTTGGCTTGGAATGGCTCAGCACATACCAATTAGCCACATCATTCCTTAAGTTTATAAATTTACTCAACATTTTCAGAATTTCTTAGTTGGATTTGACATATTTGCAGTAGGCCTGATTTTTTTATCTTTTAAGTTTTATTTTTATTATGATAAAATTTAATGCTTTTATAATTCTTCCTCAATCCTCAACTGGATTATTAATAGCTTGCGTTTTATTACTATTTTTTTTTGCCGTTTTTTTTTAATTTTTGTATGATTTATAAGAAAGAAAGTAATTTTTTCACTTCTTAGAGGGTTAACCAAATTTTTATCGAAATTATTTGGATAGAATTTTAAGCTACTTGTTGCTTTAAATTGAAATTCTTTATTTAGCTTAATGTTTATTGATTTAATTTGATTTTTAATGCTAGTTTTAGATTTTCTTATTAAGGCAACTATACATTTTGAGGCTTATAAAAGTTACTATTTTAGTTTTATTTTTATATTTGAATGACTTCATTATTATCTAGTTCTTTTGATTACTCTATAGCGGTTAAATTTGATAAAATAGTTTTAGTTTAAAATTCATTAACAGCTTAGAACGGTCAGCTAACCTGAGTTCTTCTCTTTTGAAACAATCATTTCTAGTTTTTCCCTTTTTTTCATCCTATGCTTTTTAATTTTTACTTTAAAATCATTTGGATTAACTTTAGGAATAATCGTTTGAATCATCATCTACTTCTATAGTTCTTTTTAGATTATTTTAAATTAACATATCCTCACATTACTCCCAATAATCTCATCAGCATGTTCATTTATACGAGTTAAATTTAATATTGGTTTAGGTAGTTTAGCTTCATTATCTTGATAATTACTTGTTTGCTTTGGAGGAGAACTTTTTTTCACTAACTTTTTATTTTTTTAAAGAAAAAGCGACCCGTATTTTATTAGATTTTTCTGTTTACTTTTTCTCAACTAGTTTCGAGGTTTCTCTGAGTTAGATTTCATTAACATGATTAATTTTAGGGGAACACACAGCAGGAACATTTCATACATTAGAAACATTGCATGAAACACTAGAATTAATTTCATCATTTACACATAAAATATTACATTCATCAGTAAGAGTATTATTAACTGGATTAATATTAACAACAGTGAAAGCATTAATTTTAGAACTAGAAATAAAAATAATAAGAGAAATAGCATCAGAATGAGATGAGTCAGAGTAAAAAGAACATTTAGCAGCAGAAACTAATGCTTAGGTATAAACAAAAAGAATATTTAGACAATCACAAGTGAACGAAACATCAAAATTAGATAGACAAAAGGAATAAAACATGCACTTACCTCTAAATGCTAAGGTTTCAACAATTATTCTCTGGACATTTTTCTGCTTAAAAAACATGTTTGTGTCCTTCTAAGTGTCGTGAAACTATCATTTAGTGCTTTGACGGGCTATCTCTATCGCAGTCCAGATCGCCCATTTATGGTGCTCAAAACAGAGCATCTGTGTCCTGGCTGTTACCAGGCATTGCTGAGATTGCTGGCGAATACAATACAATAAAAGGCCTCACTTTCATCATCCTCGTTCACAAAAAAACCAAGCTTGGTGTGGAAGAAACTTGCAATCTCTGTTCCTGGAGTACACATCCATATAAAACACAAACAAAGCACAAACCTTACTATTTCCGGTACAAAAAAAAAACTAAACTGAAACGACGTTGAGAAAATTTAATGCACAATATCACATAAGACATCAATGGGAAACATAATTACTGAAAACACAATAGGAAAACTCAAGGAAATTCTCGTCTACCGCAGCATTCACGCGGTGAACACTGCTATAAGAACTGGGATCACGTCAAAACGCAAACTCAATCGTTGTAATCAGAACTCCGAATGATCATTACACCTTTTATATGACTTGCTTGAAGGTAGCGGTAAAACACAAGGATACTCTAAATTTTACATGATTCAATAGATAAGCTATCCCATCGCAATCTTGCACTTTTTCTTTCCGAACCCTTTCCTTTCATTAAAAAATATTCATTCCATATGCATTTTGAAACAGTTTTAATTTTGTGACTTTTAATGATACTGTTTAAAAATAATATAAAATTTGTATTTCCGTAATTATGTTTTCTACTTATTAATATCTTTCTACTTTGACAGTTATTAATGTATAGAATTTATTATTTTTAATAATTTCTAAAGCATTCTGGTCTTGAAATAGGAATTACATATACATGTAACATAAAGTTATTAGTTTTGTGCAGTCATTAGTTTGAAGATAGTAGTAATAACTAAAAATATTCAGAGAATTTTCCCTTCATCCTTGTTATCATATGCACTACGATTGGTTTTCGAAGATTTAAAGATTATTAGCATTGTAAATATGACTTTATGTGGGTGATAAAAATCTGTAGGATCAGCAAGAGATAATAGAAACATGATCAAATATTATTTAATTACCTTTGTCATATTCCATTTTGGAACTGAATAAATAAATATTGTAAGCATTTATATTTTTACATAATTCAGTTAAATTAAAACAAATTAAATTTTCTGTTTAAAATGTTTCAAACATTTTGGTGTGTAAATTATTCCCAATTGTGAATTACATGAAAATTTTGCCAACGATATAAATTCTTGCAATTTAATTTCATTAAACTTGAACAAATATTTAACTATAATAAATTTTAACCAATAGTGAATTTGATAAATTACGCATTTTAGATACTTTAAGTATATACCTGTAAATAAATCTTAAAAAACATAATCTACATGAACGCAAAATCATAGCGATGCATGTTATATAGCTTCAGCAGTTATGTGTATATGAACAGTAATAGTCTACTTGTTCTAACTCCCATTTCGAACAAGCAGTTTCCTACACATCTAAATCTTTACCTATGTAAGAATTTATATGAAAAATGTTAGAATTTGTGTACTATTTAAGCAAGAAATTGAGATTTTTCTTAATATTTGCTTTATTCTCATGACACGTATAAATCCCCTCAGGGGATATACCTTCTTTAGGTAAACACGGGTGTCACAATCCCGAGGTACCCTAGTGATCTGTCCTCTTCTTTACTTTCCTCTCTCTTCTACTCTTCTGCTTTTTTTCCTCTTCTCCCTCAGTGTGGTTGCCTCGTAAGAGGTTGAGGGCTCCCCTTGAGTAACTTTCGCCGCTCTGTTGCCATTAGCTACTCTTGAGGACTAAATATCCCACGTGTTTGCCGTGCGTGGAGACCCGTGTCCCTGGAAAGGAGGATCCTGGTAATTGAGGCCTCCTGAGACCAACACATTGCTTTGGCCTCTGCTTCAGGTAAACGGGAGGTGTGTTGTGGTCTTCAGCACATCAATCGGCTTTATGGATCAAGCGATCGGTACATCTACTGGGTGACTCGTTAAGGGTGGAGTCCACTTCAGGGATGTACCGTGAGCGTATAGGGACTGACTAGGACTGGTACAGTAACTTGTATCCCCTCGTAGGGCTCCGTGGTGGGTGGTGCCGTCTAGTCCCTGAATTTTATGATATTCTATATGAATAATTCTATCAATTCTTTCCTCCCTTTGGAGCAACAATTGTCAATGATGAATGCTAAATATTTCATAATTAAAAGAACTGAAGGAGGTTCTTTCCAATTTGTATCACCTTTTCTCTTTTAAAAGAGTATTTCATCTTGTGTAGGTGAAGTAAAAAATAATCGAAGACTACGAACTGGGGATATTTTAGTTGAGATTGCTTCCGAAGGCAAAAGCAATACTTATACAATCACTAAAATCAATTGGAAATGTGGATGTTGTCGTTCAACCTCATACGACATTAAACTTTACGAAGGGAGTAATTTCTGCAGCGGATTTGATATATACGTCTACAGACGAAATATTGGAAAATTTAATATCTCAAAAAGTCTGTGGTGTCAAACGGATAACTCTTAAACGAGATGGTGTTTCTATCAACACAAAACATCTGATTTTGACATTTTCAACACCTGATTTACCACAACATATTAAAGTTGCCTATATGCGATGCTCTGTACGACCCTATATACCAAATCCGCTACGCTGCTTTCAATGCCAACGATTTGGTCATTCAAAAATAGCTTGCAGAGGTAAACTTACGTGTGCCCGTTGTGCTGACGTTGGCCACGATAGTGTTACTTGCAATGCTAAGGAGATTTGTGTCAACTGCAAAGGCGACCATCCTGCCTATTCACGATCTTGCCCATCATGGCAGTTGGAAAAAGAAATTACTTCCGTCAAAATCAAAAATAGTGTGTCTTATCCGGAGGCTCGACGAATTGTCGCCGCACGTACACCACAGCCAGGTATCAGCTATGCGACTGTTACTAAGAAAGTAACTAGATCTTGTTGCACCCAAACTGATCCTATTTTAGAAAATACAATAAAGCCATCTCCCCAGCCAAAAGATACAAAATCTTCAACCGCTATGCACAAACTGTCTCTTGCAAAATCAAGAGCATCTCAAGCGAAAAAATTAAAACTTGCCAAGGAAGGCGTTCGTAGGTCTTCCTTGACAGAAAGAAAAGCCAGGTTAGCGTTGGAAGAAGATACTGTTAAACTCTATCCTTCAGATAGAGATAGTTTTGAGGATTCACCAGAAACTCAGATGAGTACTGCTGGTGAATAACATTCATCCCATTAATGACTTCCTTTGTTTCATGGAATTGTCGAGGTTTTCGTTCTCGAATTGACGACGTCAAATCTGTTATCTCTCGCTACAACCCCGCATGTGTGGCTCTCCAGGAAACATTCCTGAAGCCCACTGTTAACACCAAACTGCGTGGGTTTCAATGCTTCAGAAAGGATAATGGTGGTGATGCTTCTGTATCTGGAGGAGTTTGTATATTCACATCAAACTCATATTCTAGTACAGAACATCCACTAAGAACTACACTACAAGCTGTAGCAGTGAAAATTCACGTAACATGTCTTATCACGGTTTGCAGCCTGTATTTACCACCACAACACGTCGTAAATTCGGAGGAACTAGATGATTTAATTGACCAACTCCCAGCTCCATTTGTGCTTCTAGGTGATTTTAATGGACATAATACTCTGTGGGGTAGTGAAGATACGAATTCTCGCGGTCGTCAGATAGAGCAGTTCATATCTGACAATTGCCTCTGTCTGCTGAATACCGACGAGAAAACTTATTTTCATGAACCTACACGGACATTTCACTCTCTGGACTTAGCTATATGTTCGCCATCACTCTTGCCATTGCTGAATTTTGAAGTTGGAAATGACCTTTACAACAGTGATCATTTCCCTCTAATCGTGTCTCAGGCTGAAAGTAATAGTGTGCGTCACAAACCACCTAATTATGTGTACAGTCGAGCCGACTGGACACTTTTCACACAATTGGCTGTGATCAGTGAGACAAGAGTTAAGACAGATATAATAGATGATGCCGTTAAATATGTCACCGACACAATAATCCGAGCTG
Organism: Latrodectus elegans; assembly: GCA_030067965.1. NCBI lineage: Eukaryota > Metazoa > Arthropoda > Arachnida > Araneae > Theridiidae > Latrodectus > Latrodectus elegans. Next base: position 83,111,094 of record CM057817.1, on the reverse strand, counting down.
CGGATGTTGCTATCCCTAAAAATTCCATCATTCCTCATAAACACAGGAAACCTTGGTGGAATGAAATATGCCAACTCTCTTATAAGAAACAAAGGAAGCAATGGAATATATTTCGAAGATACCCTACTACGGAGAATCTGGTTGCATTTAAAAAAGCCAAAGCTCAAGCTCGAAGAGTTAGACGTCAGAGTCAAAGAGAATCTTGGATTCGCTACGTGTCGTCAATCAATTCATCGACAACAAGTAAATAATTATGGAGGAAAGTTAAAGCAGCCAATGGTATTTATCAGGATTATTCCATTCCTGTATTAAAAACCGGAGCTGCAATACACTCCTCAGCGGTAGATATAGCTAATGTCATCGGTGAAACCTTTGCTAGTGTTTCCAGCTCTGATTCATATAATCCTACTTTTCTAAGGATTAAATCGCTGAGCGGACACATCTAAGCTTTCATGATCGACATAATCTACCATATAATTGTGATTTTGAATTGTCAGAATTGAAGACTGCTTTATCTAAAGCAAACGACACTAGCCCAAGACCAGATGGAATCTCGTATCAAATGCTCCGTCATTTAAATCATGATTCTTTATTAAACATACTTTCACTGTTTAATAGAATCTGGATTGAGCATGCTTATCCTACGTCATGGAGAGAAGCGATAGTGATTCCAATATTGAAACCTGGCAAAGATTCATCTGACCCTCTGAGTTATCGTCCAATAGCTCTCACGAGTTGCTTGTGCAAAATGTTTGAGCGTATGGTCAATGCTAGACTCATTTACATCTTAGAGAAGAATAATTGCATACCCCTTCAACAAAGCGGATTTCGAAGAGGACGATCCACTATTGACAACATAGTAGATCTGGAATCCCAAATTCAGAAATGCTTTTGTGAGGAGAAACCATCTTGTTGCAATTTTCTTCGATATTGAGAAAGCATACGATCGTACGTGGCGTTTTGGCATTCTCCGCAATATGCATAATCTTGGATTTAAGGGTAATCTTCCAATATTTATACAGAATTTTCTAGCTACTAGGCTATTTAAAGTACGTATTGGAAGTACAGTTTCCAATACTTTTATTCAAGCTGAGGGTGTCCCTCAAGGTAGCGTTTTAAGCGTAACCCTTTTTAACCTTTTCATCAATAACATACTTCATCAGTTACCATCTTCAGTTCATAGGAATTTATATGTTGATGACTTACAAATTTCATATCAGGGTTCAAACATGAATATAATTGAGAGACAATTGCAAACAGCTGTAAACAATCTAACTACTTGGTGTGAACGAAATAGTCTTAGTATATCTCCTAGTAAGAGTCACTGTGTCCATTTCTGTAGGAAAACTAGTCTTCATCCCGATCCTGTGCTTCACATATGTAATAGACCTATTCCTGTGGTCAACGAGATAAAATTCCTCGGGGTAATTTTCGATAAGAAGTTAACTGTCCTTCCGCATATTTTTTATCTGCGGAAGAAGTGCGGCGATTGCTCAATATCCTCAAGGTGTTGTCTAATACATTTTGGGGTGCAGATCTGCACTTCATTGCTCCAATTTATCAATCAATCATTTTTATCTCGTATTGACTATGGTTGTGTTGCTTATGGATCGGCTAGATCTTCCATTTTACGTAGATTGGATACCGTCCACCACTCTGCTTTAAGGATTTGCTGTGGAGCATTTCGTACATCACCCGTCCAGAGTCTATATGTAATTTGCCAACAATTATCATTAGACCTGCGGCGGATGCAGCTGTCTCTTAATTATTATTCTAAAATCATATCCACTCCTCATCATCCCTTACGTTCCACGATTCCAAGTGCTGCTCTTAAGAGAGTATATAATGCTAGACCATCAAGCATTACACCTTTTCTCTGTCGTATGAAATCTATTATTTTGCTTTCTGACCTATGTGATGTCCGAATTGAGTCTACCGACCTTTACGCACTTTCACCTTGGTATAATCCACACATTATTGTGTTAAATCCCTTTGGTAAAAATAAAAAATCAGACACAAGTACTGCTATTCTTCAACAGCTTTATTCATTCCATCGCTGTCAGTACACTATGTACATTCCAGTATTTAGGGATTGATCCAAATGTCCAGGATCAGTTGGCTGTGGAGTTTATCTTGATGATACCTCCTACAGTTATAGCCTTCACAAATCCTGCTCCATCTTCACCGCTGAAGCTACGGCTATATACCGAGCACTTCAGCTGCTACAAACTAAAAATGAACGTAAATTCTGTGTGTACACTGACAGTATGAGTGTCTTAGAAGCTTTGAGGAATAACAACTATAATTGCCATCTAGTTGTGTCTAAGATATTCAAATTAATTGATACTCTTACTAACAAGGGATTTGAGATACTGTTTTGTTGGGTACCAAGCCACATAGGTATAGATGGCAATGAGAAAGCTGATGCTGCCGCTAAATCTGCAGCTACTTCCATTTTGCCTTCAATACCATCAATGGACATGAGAAAAGGATTCAATCATTTCATATATTCTCTTTGGCAGGAATCCTGGGACCTGCAAGTCAGCAACAAACTTTATTCCATATTTTCATACATCATTCCATTATCTGTTTTATCTCCACGAAGCGCAGATGTCAGACTGACTCGACTTCGAATTGGTCACACGCGTTTCACCCACAAACATTTGATCTTAAGTGATCTCCAACCGTGGTGTGAAAAGTGTGATGAACCATTTACAGTATATCACATTTTAATTGTGTGTCCAGATTTTAACCATCAGCGTTTTAAATATTTTAATAGTAATATTTTAACATTAGAAGATCTGCTTGGGGAACCACCCCATCGCAATTTATGTGCGTTTTTAAAAGACTTAGGATTCATGAATTTTATCTGATTTAGAAATATTTTATTTAAATACAAGTTTTTAATCTTATACATGTGTATATTGTATGTTTACATATTTTTTAATATATATTTTAACTAAATTGCTATTTTATACTTTTTATGTACATTTTAACTATATTTCTATTTTATACTTTTAATGGATGAAAAGAAAACTGAGGTATAATATCTTGTGATTGGCGCAGCTTGTCCTTATCTGGACCTTGCGCCATAAAAACCAACCAACCAACCAACCAACCGACACGTATAAATTGTATTAGTGTATTCCACGAATTTAAATATTGATAAAAAAATATATTATTTCCTTCGCGTAACCATGATTTTAAATTAAACTTAGAAAAATGTTTAACAACAGATTTCTTCAAATACAAAATAATTATTCTTCAGCCCAATCGAATGAAGTATGGCATTCCCCATTTCACCGAAAACTGGACACATGAAAATATTCTGAGTCAAATTGCAATTTCTAATTGTGTCTGTGGTGCATTTGATGATAACACATAAAAAACGGATATAAATATTGTACCAGTGACTGGAAGTTTCTGAGATAGGTCCATCTCGTATCATTTTTTACATGTGTGAATAATAAGAATTTTAACAAGAATTAGACAAAAATTCAAACCCTGATCTGTGAAGTGTATCAAGTTATTTTGCCAAATTTAACAGATACCTGGCATTCATTTATATTTTAGTCAGTATGGAGACAACGTTTTTGTAAGATCAAAAGCACAACGGGATCATGAATGCCTGAATGTAAATAGGACTTCACAATTTTCTGCACAACCAGTAATTCTTTTGTAGGTTATTTTTGTTCGATATGAATTTCACTAATCATTAAATTTGATAATTATTTTTCATCTTTCACACACAGCTCCCTACTCAAATTTTATATTATATCAGAAAATTTTCCCATTTGTCAAAAAAAATTAAGCTTCCAATATTAATCTCATTACTTAACTTATCAGTAACAGTCTGAACTCATACATCAGATTTTAAAACAGGTCCATAACAAAGCAAGATAGCATACAAGCAAACATCAAAATGTTGTATTTAACAATTCATAAATGAAATTTAATAATGATGTCATACGATGGTTTTTATAATTATTAAACTTTCATTGAATTAAGTTATGAACATCAAAACCATTGGTAATGATTTTTACCTTAAGTTTATTAGAAATATGGCCGCAAAATTTTATGGCATTTTCACCATATATCCTTTATAGTAATCGTAATATATAATGTAACGTTTCAAAATGTTAGAAGTTAGGAGGAATTAGTTATAGCAGATATTTCTTTAGTGACATGGATATTTATACTGTTCATTAATTGCAGCTGAACTAAAAAATATTTCACATATCTATGTTAACTTTTGATCCAAGACTATTTAACACATGCGGAATTTATTAATATTTTATATTCTAAAATTTTCACAACGAATAGTTAATTAAAGATAAGACGTAATAGGCAATAAAGTACAGTGAGAAATTAGTTTAAAAATTTAAATAATTGATTAACGATTGAATTATTAAAATTGAAAAAACATTGACTTTTATCTCATCATTTTTGGCAATCATAATTTGAACAATACAGTCAAATAATTGTGAGCAACATTCATTATCATTTAATGAATTAAAATCCTATACTCATAGAAAAAATTCCCAGAACGGAAGTAAAAAACTTAAAAGGACTCCTTAAAATCCAGAAGAAAGGAAACAGAAAATTTTCTATAAAAATATAAATGGGATGAAAATTTTCTATGTTCATTTGTAAATTAATGGTACTAAATACAATTACATTAATCTAATAGAAATGTAAATTGCTTTGTTTGTATATTTTATATAAAATATTTTAAATAAATCTTTACCCCCCCCCCTATATTTAAAATGGCTGGCGAGCAAAGATTTACTGAAAACAACCTATTTTTCTCATTCAATATTTTTAAAAATTAAAAACTTCTGCTTCTAAAACCAAAATTTTCATCATTTCTTTCCTATTCATTTTCAGTAATCGATTGGGTTATAAAATTACAAAAAATTCAAAGCATTATTTGAAGTGAATTACGTCTGTTTATTGCTTTCGAAATTTCTCTCTATTCTGAGTAATAGTCCAAATGTATTTAAGAAGCAAATTTCTTTATAAATTGTGCATTTCATTTGATTTCACTGAATTCCTTGGTATTCAAAAAATTAGTCTAATCTAATATATATCAAAATTACTTTTTGTACTCTTCAAATAAATATTCAATAGATTTTCATTACCTGTATAAGTGGGTTAGCTAAGGAATATCTACTAACAATTAATTTCCTATTTTAATATTTCTTAAAAAATAAAGAATTTTTCTAACAACCAGAAGTTTTTATCTGTTTTCCAATTTATTTTCAGTATTTAATTACGTAAACAAAATGGCAACACCTTAAAAAATTTCTTTGAAGTGAACTATGTCAGCTTTCAATTTATGGCTCTATTCTTAATATTACAAAATAAATCTTATGAAGCACATTCCTTTAAATTTTGCATTTGATTTAAATTCACTGAGATCCTTATTTCTACTTGTTACAAAATGATAAATTTTAGGAATAATATGCGTTGATATAATTGTATACTTAAAAGAACTTAGTTGTTTGAGAGATATGTAGTTTCATACGGTTCCATTTTCCTTACAATTTCACTGTTTGTGGATGTTAAATTACTTAATGATTATTACTCCAGTTTTTTTACATATTTATTCTGTGATAAATAATTAATTTAAACGAACATTTGAATATGTTTAGTTTTTCAATTGAAAGTGACAGTGTTTAGATTAGAAATATAATTTGTTTATCCTTGTCTCCATTTCATTTTTGAAATGACTTATGTTAATATTGTAAACATCTTTTTAAAAGTGTGAAGCAAAGTAGATATATGCCAAAGATGTCTTTTTCTCATGTGTGTGATCCTGGTTAAAATATTACAAAATTTTTCTTGTGTACATAATTTGTAATTGTGAATGGAAAGCAAATTTTACCCACGATACAGTTTCTTGAAAAATAATCGAATAAAATGTTAAAAGATATTTAATTATAACAAACAATAGAGCATTTATTAATCTTTACATTTTTAAAAATGTATCTTAATGTATATATCTATTTTTATTGACACTAGTGTTTGTTTTTGGTAACTCCCATATCTATCCTCCATAATGTCTGGAGTCATTAACCACGCCTATTTTTAAAACACAGTTTCTGAATATTTGCACGTAACAAGTATATGTCTTCACTATGTGCACAAACTGCAGCTGTTTGGAAATGCAATACTTCCTGTGAATCTTGTTACGAGCATAAAATATCCCCTATAATCCATTAGCTATATTTGTGTAAATAATCGCCTTGTATAAGATGATTATATTGAAAAAGATGCTTTTCAATTGATTCTATAAAATGTTAAAGAAATAATCGAATATTTTATTTTGCCTGCCAGTATACTATTTAAAAACAAAACTTTTAAATTTATTTAGCTTAAATGGTGTTAAAATTTTAGAGGAAGCAGAACATTTATCGAGGCCCCGAAAATCCGTATTTCCAAAGGACTTGTTGTAGAAAACAAGTCCTATGACCAAGCAGCAAGCACAAATACATTATAGGAAGCTTGAAGCATACTAGATAAATTAAAACGTATTGTCACAATTAAATCTGGAATTGTGAACAAAGTTTAAAAGCAACCTCATAATAGTCAAAAGCCTCAAAATAATAACGAGTAACATTAAAAACAAAAATGAATTACTACAATTTGGAAACTGGAATGCCAACGGACTATTTAATAAATTTGACTTATTCAGTGGCTTCTTGATTAACCATGACCTAGATGTATGTGCGGTTACTAAAACGCACTCTAATGGAAGTCGAACTTATAACATTAGCAATTACAAAACCTACTACACTAACAGGTTGCATTATAGGGGAAGTGGAGTAATTTTTTATATTAAAAGAACAATCCCATCAACTCTATACAGCAGCAAAAACGATGAAGGATATGAAGAAGTCTCGGTGGTTACGGAACTCCCTAATGGACTCAAAATTAAGTTTTCAGCTGTTTATAATCCACCTGAACGAAAGCTCACAGAAAAATATATAAATAATCTTTTCCCTGGGAACTTGCACACCATTGCAATGGGAGATTTTAACAGCAAACACAGGAACTGGGGCTGCAGTCAACAAACACCAATGGAAAATATCCAGCAGAGATTATCCTTAAAAGGAAAATAAAATTTTTCTTCCCTATGGAACCTACTTACTATCCTGTTTTTCAAACCCAAATTCTCGACATACTGGACTTCACCCTAACCAACACTAGTCTCAATATGGCATCTAATGTATACAATGACTTAAGCTCTGATCATCTACCTGTAATTTCTATTCTAAATATTGGTAAAAATAGTACTCCTACTTCCATTACAAGAACTAACTGGAACCTATTCTACAACCTACTCTTAACAAGAAATTGGACTGCTCCCAACATGAATAACACCATAGATATCGACATCTCAATTCAATCTCTTAACTTAGAATTAACCGCAGCTCTTAATGAGGCCTCTGAGGAGATCAAGTATATTAACAATTTCCATAAAATTCCTCAAGAAATTAGAGAAATAATTAAAACCAGAAATCGCATCAGAAAAAGAGTGCAAGAAAACTCTCTCAACCCTATATATAAAACAGCAATCAATAATCTTAATAGACTAATTAAAAATAAATGTAATAAACACAAAAACAAGCAATAGAAGAGAAGCTTAAAACCCTAAATACAGAAGACCAATCCATTTGGAAATTTGCAAAAAATTTGAAAAACCGGACTCAAACCTGTAAAACTTTGCAGGGTGAAAGGGGATTTGTATACAGACCAAGAGAAAGCTGAGGCATTTGCGGATAGCCTGGAAAAGCTATCCGCAAATGCCTCAGCTTTAGATATAGATATCCAAGAATTTTACTTATATGTTAGTGTTTATTACTTATATATTCAGATTATATAAATAATAATAAGATATATTCCAAAAACGCACTTTCACAATAATCATAGAAAGAAGATATAGATATCCAAGAATTTTACTTATATGTTAGTGTTTATTACTTATATATTCAGATTATATAAATAATAATAAGATATATTCCAAAAACGCACTTTCACAATAATCATAGAAAGAACCCTTAAGAAAAGCTATTCTAAAAAAATAGCAAATTGAATCTCGCTACAAATTATATGTGGCTGCAATGGGTGACAAACGTCAATCGTTCAGCAAAAACAGGGATCACCACGTGCACGCTAATGACACCATCACTAAAATGTGAACAAGTGAAATTCAGATTATGTCAGTTTTTCCTTTTATGGGTTAAATAATATTGGCAGAAAATTCCTGATATTCTCTCTCTCTCTCTCTCCTAGATTGTTAAACAGAACATATTTGGTGCAATATTCATCATTATTTCTTTGTTTCTCATTTTCTTAATTCTGCTTTAACGATGAATATATTATAAATCCCTTTGAAAGAGAAAAAATGAAATTTCAAAATAGGGCAGAATATGTCTGCTATTTTAGTTATAGTTTTTATCATACTAGAAATAATGCTGATTAGGGTTTCTTTTCCATCTTCTTATTCTAACATTAAATATTTCTCGAAAGTGTATTACTGAGAGAATACATTAAATAAAAAATAGATCCTTGAGAATATTCAAATAAATTTATTCGAAAATAATCATTGCAATTTTAGTGATCTTAAATGACATTTTCATGTTGAAATTTCATTTACTCCCAGTAATAATTTTCTATTTCAGTAAACTAAAAAATTTTTGACGTTTATATTATTATATTACTTTATTCTTTTCTATTTTATTATTTATTTTATTTCATCATTTTTATCTTCATTTATATTTCAATCCGTATGGAAACAACATTTTTATGTGATGAAAAACAAAGATGGATCATGAATGCCTGACAGGAAATAGTTTTCAATCATTTCACAATTTTCTGCAAAACCTGTCAGTTTTTTGTAGGATAATTTTGTTTGATATGAATCTCATTAATCAGTAAGTTTAATTATTTTTCATCTTTCAGCTTCTCACACTTTTATTGTTATATAATTAAGATCTTTCTAACTTTCAAAAGAAATTAAGCTTAATAGAATGATAATATTCTTTAACTTATCAGTAACAGTCTAAACTAAAATATCATTTCAAAACAGCTCCATAACAAGGAGAGATAGCACACAAGTAAACTGATATTTATTGGAACTATATTTTCTTTCGCAGTTATGATTTGGAACTCAAAAAAATTTGTTTAAATATAAATTTTTCCCTTTTAATACACAGAAGTATGTTCTTTCATATAATTTCACTGTACTTTTAAAGTTATTGCATATTTTTTTCCGATAGAAAAAAATTTCATGAACTGTGACATTTTATAATTGGCTCCATAGCAACAACATACCTTCTCTAGACACATAAATTTATGTCGATTCTTTACCAATATTTTCAACAAAAACTTAAGTTGGAAATTGAATGCGTATTTTAATTTTTCTAAAAAGAATAATAGCAGATTGAAAACTCTTAAATAAAATAAGAATTTTAGTTTTGTATTTAATTTCATCATCTTTAAAAGTAAACTAATATGCTCTATGTGACAATTTCAATCTTTTCTATTTCTTTTAACTTTTTATCTCTAAAAACAGCCAAGTAATATTGCGGAACAGATTCTTTTTTAGAAGAATAGACAATGATATCTCCATTTCGTTTTGTCATCAAATCCATGAATATGATCAGCACAGAATTACTTTCCACAAACAAAGTTACATTTTCTATAAGAAAAATCCTTTTTGACGACTTTTAACACATCTTTTTATTTTGTTTTTAAGGAATTTAGTAGTAGTATACATTTATGAATCCAGTTCATTATACGGAAAATTGTAACAAAGAACATACAACAGTAAGGCATAAAAATATTGATTAAATTTCGAATACACACGACAAATGACATTGTTTCCTTAACAATTAAAAACTTGATAAACAATTGACTTTTATTTAAATCAAATAATAAAAATGTGAAAAAGTAACTAAAAGTAATTTACACTTTATAAATTTAACACTTTGTATTTAACAGTTAATAAATGAAATTTAATAATAATATCGTACAATGGTTTTTACTATTGTCTAACTTTTCACTGAATTAAATAATGAAATTAAAAACCATTGCTATGAACTTGTACATTAAGTATATAAGAAATATGGCCACAAAATTCCAAGGCAATTCCACCACATATTTTTAAGTATAATAGTACAATATCATGAAATGTGTTTCAAAATTGTATAAACTAGGAGGAATTAGTAATTGCAGTTACTAATTACCCGGACATTTATGTTGTTCATTAATTGCAGCTAAACTCAAAAATATTTCACATATCTATGTTAACTTTTGACCCAAGACCCTTATCCAGATATGAAATTTATTTATATTTTATGTTATAAAATTTTCACAACGAATAGTTGATTAGAGGAAAGATGTAATAGGCAATTAAGTACAGAGTGACAAACTAGTTAACAGAATTTAAATAATTGATTAATGAATAAATTAAAAAAATGGAAAATTTAGTCAAAAATTATGAAATTAAAGACTTATAATTGGAACAATATAATCACAGAAAATATACTCATAGAGAGAAAAAATTCTCAAAAAAGATGTAGGAAACATAAAATAAATACTTAAAATTCTAAAAATGAAACAGAAAATTTTCTATAAAAATATAAATGTGATGAAAATTGTCTATATTGAAATGTAAATTTATGGTACTGAATACAAAAAATTATTCTATAAGAATCTAAATTGCTTGGTTTGCTTCTATTTTTTATATAATTTCTTTAAATAAATACTCAATACTTTTTCTTTACCTATATTTAAGTTGGCAGGTGAGCGAAGATTTAATGAAAAAAACCTATTTTTCTCTTTCAATATTTCTAAAAAATAATAACTTCCGCTTCTAAAACCTAAATTTTCATCATTTCTTCCCTATTCATTTTCAGTGTTCGATTGGGTAATCAAAATTACGAAAATTCAAAACATTTGAAGTGACTTACGTCTGTTTATTGCTTTCCACATTTCTCTCTATTCTGAGTAATAGTACAAATGTATTTAAGAAGCAAATTTCTTTGTAAGTTGTGCATTTGATTTGAAGTCACTTAATTCCATGGTATTAAAAAAATTATTCTAATCTAATATATATCAAAATTACTTTTTGTACTCTTCAATATAATATTCAATAGATTTTCTTTACCTGTATAAGTGGGTAAACTAAGGAATATCGCCTAAAAATTATAAGTTTTCCTATTTTAATATTTCTTAAAAAATAAAGAATTCTTCTAATACCCAGAAGTTTTTATCCTTTTTCCTACTTATTATCACTATTAAATTACGTAAGCAAAATGGCAACACCTTAAAATATTTCTTTGAAGTGAACTAAGTCACCATTTAATATTTCTGGCTCGATTCTTAATAATATTATAAAAACTTTTTATGAACCATATTTCTTTAAATTTTGCATTTGATTTGAATTCACTGAGTTCCTGTTGGCTACTTGTTCGTAAATTATAAATTTTAGTAACAATATGCCTCGTAATATAAAAATTGTATACTTAAGAGAAGTTAGTTATTCAAGAGATATGTAGTTTCATGTGGCTTAATCATCCTTGCAATTTCATTGTTTGCGCATGTTAAATTACTTAGTGATATTACTCCAGTGTACATAATTCGTAACTGTGAATTGCATGAAAATTCTACCCACGATACAGAATCTTATAAAATAATTGCATAAAATGTTAAAAAATATTTAATTACAACAAATAATATAGCATTTATTATTCATTACATTTTTAAAAAAGTATCTTAAAGTATATATCAATTTTTATTCACACTAATATTTGTTTTTGGTAACACCCAAATCCTGCATACTGTCGGAAGTTAATAACCACGCCTATTTTTAAAACATGGTTTCTAAATACTTGCACGTAACAATTATATGTATTTACTAAGTGTGCAAACTAGTTATTTGAAAATACAATATTTCATGTCAATTTTGCGACGAGCATTCAAACTTAAATATCATCTAAATCCATTAGTTATTTTAGTTTAACTAATTGTCTTGTAAAGAACGATTATTTTGAAAAAAGATGTTTGTCAATTAATTCAAAAAATGCTAAATAAGGAAGTAATTCAACATTTTATTTACCTACCACTATACTATTTAAAAACATACCTTGAAATTCTCTAACTTCAACGTGATTGGTAGTACAGAAATATCATTACTTCTCTAATAGAATAGGTCTCACTCATTATGAGTGTGGATTTATGAATACCTAAAAAAAGAAAATATATACTGATTACAATTAGCATATACCTTGAGGATATATTGCGACTGTATTACAGTGTAATGGCGAACGAATGTTGTTAATGATTTCGTCAAGTGTCTGAATAATAACATGCACACCAGATGTATCTGTAGAGCTCCATTATTCAAATATTTTTACCTGAAGATGATGAATCGTGACATAGTTTTAACTTTTTATTAATTATGTTTTCTATACTTGAAATTTTTTTAAGTTAAAAAGCATAACTTTGCTGCACAATTTATGACAAATATATAATTTCATGCAAAAAATGATTTTCTTTCTTTAGTAAAATGGTTCAGATAATTGATAAAAGTTATTCATGATAATCTATCATAAAATATATTTAAACACAATAGAATACTCTTTTAAATTATATATTTTCTTGATTAGAACAGTTAAATCTTTATCCTTGCATTGAATACAGAATTTAAATTTTGCTCTGGTTTCTCTTCATCCTCTGGTTTCACTTCAGATTCTCGCTCCAGCCTTCGAGGAAACATGACGTGCTTTAAGACTTGTCCTCAAGCCCATTTTTGCGAATCCTCCAGTGAATGGCCGCAAACGGAGGCCATCATGCCCGACCAAGAGGGGGTCTCGGATCGCTCCCGCCGGATGTCTCTGGTAACTGTTCGGACTTGCCGACTAATTCTGCTGATTTGACAGTGGGACCAGTTATGGATTCTTCGATGCCTCTTCAGCCAAGCTCTCCCAACGTTTTCAAGCACCAGTGAACATGGATACGGATACCCTGCCAAGTATTCCTACTAGGAATAATTCGAATGCTATAGCTGAGTCTGTCTCAAGTAATTCGGCGTTATGTGAAAACGCGTCGAATGTGCCTGGGAAAAAAGCCCTTTTTAGGACCGTAAATCGGTGATTAACCCGCAATAAGATTTGATCTACAACTGTGTCATTAATTGTGATACGAGTGACTTTTGTGTAAAAGGTGTCAAATCAATAGTGCCAAATGGGAATGTTCTGCTATCTATGGATACTAGTGTTCCTATCAGCACAGTGATTAGATGCGAAGCCCTACGTGATTTTGTGTGAAGTAGCCAGTGACTCGAAATTTTCGCGACTACACAAAAACAGCTAATGGAAGTGGTTGAGCAAAAAGATGGAAATTAAAACAACGACCAATATTGGATTGTAACTATTGGATTGTACCAGAGAGCTTTCATCACCAGCTAGGAATTGAGAGGTAAGTGCTCCCAATTTGGTTAATGCTTGATTTCAAACTGTAACTTGCATGGTGATAACTCAGCAATGAATGTTGTTAATACTGATAGGGAGCGAAACTGATTCAGATAACTTAATGATTACTAATATTTCTAACCATGTAAATAAAACAAAAACTAATAAAATCAACAAATCTAAATGCAAAACAAAATCGACCACCTTAATTAATAATGTCAAATTGTGCATTCAATTGTTATAGGTAATAAACTCGGATATTTTTAATGTTAACTCATCAGAATCAGATGATAATTCAGTAAACACATATTTTCTAAAATCAAGGCTACTGAATCTTACTTCTATAGATAATTCTAATTTGAGTAAAGATATGATGATAAATAATGAATGTAACATTAATATAGGGAAAAAAATATCGATGCTAATAATTTCATGGTTGTAAATAATATGCCTGTATCTAACGATGTATCTAATATTGGTGTAAATAATATGCGTGTATCTAACTATGTATTCACTACTGATGTAAATAATGTTGTAATTAATGATACGTATGTCAAATTAATTTCAAAGTAGACCTGAGCAGTGTTACAAATGCCAGGGCTTTGGTCATAACTCAACAATATGTTATTGGAGAACTCATTGTGTTAAATGCAGTGAGAAGCATAAATCTCGTGGATGTCCTCACAAACAAGCAGGAACGCCGAAATGATGCATTTGCGGCAACAACCATACTGCGTCCTATAAAGGTTGCCCTGCAAACCCAATAAATAAAAACAAAAGAGGTCCCCCTACAACAAGCGTAATTCCAAATCATGCAAGGAAAAATGTAACATTTGTTCAGGTAGCGGCACCTAAAACAACACCCCCAAAACAAACTGCTCCCCCACCTACCTCCAATATTTTACCGGAACTTAATCGTTTCGAAAATTTTCATGCAATAAGTAAACTTATTAGAGAGGTTAATACTATATTTAAAGCGTACCCTGCACTTCTGCAGGCTGTATCCTTACTGGAAAAAACAATTCATCCCACTGATAAATTGAATTTACTATGGAAATCCCTCATCTTAATAGAAAATAATAATGATAATTAATGACATAAAATAACTAAAATTAATGAGCTGGAATATCAATGGCATTCTTAAAAAATGTATGAAATTCAATAACTTCATTGAGGAAAATATATATATATATAACCCTGAAGTATGTATGATACAGGAAACCCACCGGACCAAAATGTATACCCTCAGGATGCCTAATTACATGACTTACAGAAACGACCAAGTAGAGCAAGGCTATCCTAATAAAAAATAAACTCAGTCACACTCGCGTATGAACCCCTAACTACATTTTGTTGAAGGGACAATAATTAAACTTCACTTTGTTGACAGCGTTGATATCATGCTGATATCGCTCTACATAACCCCCACAACTAACCCACTACCACTACTGAATATGATGAATCATGACATAGTTTTATCTTTTTATTAATTATATGTACTTATACTTGAAATTTTTAGGAAGTTAAAAAGAATAGCTTTGCAACACTCTTTTTGGGAAATATATAATTTGGTGAAAAAAATTTTTTTCTTAAGTAAAATGGTTCACATATATTATCATGAATTACTTGTATCAATTATATCATAAAATATTTTAAATCATTAACCTTGTATATTGAATACAATATATATATTTTGAAAATATTTTAATTTTGTGAATGTAAAATATTCTATCATTTCTGCATTCCTCAATATTTCAATTTTAGAGAACTCTTAATATTCTATAGTTCTTCAGTTTTGAAATCTACTGAATATGAAACTAGAAAAACAGAAAATTTCCTCCAAAAATATCAAGGTTATGAGTATTTTCTATGCTATAATTTAAATTTTTGGTATTGAAAATAATTACACTAATCCAATAAAGATAAAAATTGCATTTATTTATTTATTCTTTTTAAATAAATATTCAATATTTTTTTCCTGTATTTAAGTGGGTTGACGAGCAAAGATTTTTTAAAAACTCATTTTTCTGTTTTAATATTTTTAAAAAATGAAAACTCTGCTTCTAACGGAGCTCAATTTTCATCGTTTCAATTGTATTTATTTTCAGTACTAGCTTGCGAAATTAAAATGTCAACTTCAAAACATTATTTGAAGGGGAAAAATGTCTGTTGATTTCTTTTAAACTTTCGCTCTGTTGTAAGTAATAATACAGATTTTCTTAAGAAGCAACTTTCTTTGTAAATTTTGCATTTGGTTTGAATTCACTGAGTTCCTACTGGCCATTTGTTATAAAATTATGAACTTTAGTAATAATACTCCTCGACATAATATTTGTGTCCTTAAAATATGAGGTTGTTTCGGTGATTAGGCTGCGTTTCTTATGGTTTCATTATCCGTACGATATCATTGTTTAAACACATTAGATTACCAATTCATATAACGCTAGATATTTTTTTTTAAATTCTTATTCATTTTTCATTAATAATAAATAAATAAACAGGAATTTAAAGGAGCAGTTAAAAATAATGAGAAGGTATTCTTTTCTTGATCCTTCTTATTCGTAATTTTATTATTTCTCAAAGTGAATAAGACTTTAAACTGATCTGATAGCCAAAGTCTACTTTCTGTTGAATTATGATCATCTACAGACTTTGAGAAATTGACACCAGATATATGATTTGATATCATTTGCTTACCTTTGTTGCTATTTCATTTTTGAAATGATTTATGTTAATATTGCAAACATTATTTTAAACTGTGAATCAATGTAGATATACACCAACGAAGTCTTTTCTCGTGTGATCCTGCTTAAAATATTATTAAACTTTTCCTGTGCACTAATTCCTATTTGAGAATAGCATGAAATTTTACTGACAATATGATTTCTTGAAAAATAATTTAATAAAATGTTAAAAAATATTTAATTATTACAAACAATAGGTCCATTTATTAATCTTTACATTTTAAAAAAAAAGAATCTTAATGCATCCATCGATTTTTATCAGCATTTGTGCTTATGTTTTTGTTAACTCCCATATTCTCCATATTGCGGGAAATTCATTAAACACGCCTATTTTTAAAACACTGTCTCTAAATATTTTTCACGTAAGGACAATTATGTAAATTCACTATAAGTGCTTAAGCTACAATTGCTTGGAAATAAAATATTTCATTGCGATTTTAAGACGAGCATTCAAGCATAAAATACCACCTATATCTATTGGGTACTTTCATCTAACTAATCGTCTTGTCAGGAACTAATAGGTTGCTATTGTAAAAAATTATGTATAAATAAAATCTTGCCAAATAAAAAACTAAATGAATTTTTTATGCCTACCTCTCTAAGACTGAAAAGTTTTGTTATTTAAATTGCTTCCAAGAGTGGATACTGCGTGATATCGAATAGTATTCGAATAGTCCTTCAATTTGTCAGAAGGATGTATATGTACTTAATATAATAAATACTGAACTTAAATCCTATATATTCCTTTTGCATTCACTGAGACTAGGTACTAATATATTGGCGAACAAATGCAGGAAAAGATTTAATTTTCATTTTTTCGTTAGATGTTTTGTACACCACATGTACATTTATAACTGCAGCCCGATACAGAAAACTTCAGAAACTGAACAAGATAAAGGGCATTTATAATAAATATTTGCTTTTCTGAATGTGATTAATCGTGACATAGTATTACATTTTTAATCATTACATGTTCAGGAATTTCTTATACTTGAAATTTTTAGGATGTTAAAAAGAATGACTTTGCAAGAGCCTTTTTGAGAGAAATATAATCTGATTAAAATTATGATTATTATACTTGCTTCAGTAAAATGGTTCAGATAATTGACAAAAGTAATTAATAATAATGTATATCATAAAGTTTTTTAAAATTATATAATACATTTTCTTTATTAAAACGGTTAAATCATTATAATTGTATAGAATACAGTATTTACATTTTGAAAATAAAATATAATTTTTGGAATGTAAAACTATCATTTCTGCGTTCTTCAATAATTCAAGTTTACAGAACTCTTTTAATGTTCTTCAGATTTTCAGTTTGGAAAAATATTTAATGAAGCTAGAAAAAAAATCTTACTGTTATTTGAGTTATAGTTAAGGTGGAAAACTACTGCATTAAAAACTGATTTTTTAAAAACGAAATACATTTTGCAGTTGCGAAAAGTATTTTAATGTAAGGTAGCACCTTCACCATTCACAATTATTTATGTGGATTAACCAACTATTTAACTTATTTAATAAGGTATTAAAAATTATAATTTTATAATATTGTTATTTCTTTGATATCATAGTTCATTAAGACCATTTTTATTTTTAATTTAAAAAAATTGATGAAAATTTCATTGTATTTTTTGAGTTTACTTTAAAATAGTTTTTTTTATTCTGCTTTTAAAGAGAAGTAAGGAATTTTTAAGGAAGTGAGATTCTATCTTTCTTAGAGTTGTACTTTTATCAAAGATTATTTGAAAACCGGAAATATGCATATTAAAAAGTAATGTTTTAAGTTCATTTAAAACGAACATAAATTATACAATATTTCTCAAATAAATTAATAGGTATAAGGGAAAAATTTATGAAAAATTTCTCATCAATGAATAATATCTTATATTTATATTAATTTAGTAACAATGTTTTAATTTAGATAAATATTAATGTTAATACATACAGCAGTTTCCTTTGCTACTTGAATTGTAAACTTTATTGTTGCTTCATAATCTGCCAACCTGCATTGATTCTGCTATTGCATTTTTGTGTTTTGTTATATTTGCTCTAAGAATGTACTTAATAAATCTAGTAAAATTAATGCTCTTATTTGAAGTGTATATATATATATATATATATATATATATATATATATATATATATATATATATATATATATATATACATTTAAGGTGGTAAACTATTATATTTAAAATATAATATTTTAAAATGTCAACTTTCTCTCTCTCTTTCTCATTATTACGAAACTGTGTTTAAATTAAAAGTTTGGACTTCAGTATTCAAAATTATTGATAGAAAGTAATCAATTATTGATCAGTTGAATTACCAAAATATTAACTTTTTATATTTTATGTTTTCACATAAATCAATGGTAAACAATAAAGGAATTGACAAATAAAAGTAAGTGAATTCTTGGACATCCACGTCCGAGAGTTTCAAATGAACAGGTAAAGGAATCTGGTGCTAAATTTGGCTAATTTTTGAAACACTTATTTCGAGGAGACAAACAAATTTTTGTGGTATTTGCTTCAAATAAACCTGCTGTCTGCTGTGATCTTCTGGCCTTAACCCTTTTGATGGATCAAACGCTTTATGAATTAATTTGGTGGCTCGTTAAGAGTGGAGGCAATTTAAATGAGGTAAGGGGATGTATAGGAACTGTGTGTGTGTGGCTATCACTGTTGCAGCATTTATGCATATTCTTCTTGGGTTTCGTAACAAGTGGTGCTAACAGATCCCAGAATTTTATATATGTTTCTTATGAAAATTAAAATATTTTTCACTCTTCCACCTCAGCAATAGTTAAAAACATAAAATCCAAAATTTAAACTATCAAGATTATGTTTAAAATTATCACCACTTCCGTCATTCAAGTAGTGGACATCATGAATAACAGAAGTTATAGATATTCGTAAAGTGGGGTCTGGAAATTTAATTTGTGTGTCCTTTGTGCAGCAAACTTCCAAAAGCAGCTAAAATCTTTTGTAGTAATCACAAAAATTAAGCAACATAAAAATGCTAGTTATATGCATATACCTGTCAGAAAATACCTACAACATCCTTGTGTTACCAGTGCCAATATTTCGGCATTTTAAACACAGAGAAAACTGACTTATGTTTGGTGCGCAGTAATTTGCTATGATCATTTTAATTATACTGAGAAAAAAGAGTATCGCAATTGTAAGGCGCGCACTTCTTTTTTCTCGATATTTTCCACACTTACATACTGAAAAAGATAATTACCTTTAAGTTTATTTGAAATATTTACGATATTTGAAATTTAGAAATAAGTGTTTACTTCCATACAACATCTACTAATTGTTATTTTAACATACGCAAAAGCAGGTGAATGTACTGAATCTTACAGCTCGACTACCGAAGTTTTTATTGCGTCTTTAGAATTTCCCATTATAAGATTAAAATCAGTGAAATATGTGAAAAACAAAAATCAACTAATTATTTCATGATGACTCCTTGATCAAATTCAGAAACTTATAAGATTCTGAAACTAAAATTTGTGATAGACTGCTTTTATTGTTAGTAACATCCACAGGTAAATATTTATACCAGGAATAATACACTTTTTCTCTGCATCTCTCGCGCCGAATACATACTTTCCAGCTAAGGAAGAGGGTAAGTGTTAAATTTAAAAAATAACTTTTTTTCCGGGTAATACCATCATTGGAATTAATGTTTTGTTGAACTAGTATCTTTGTTGAATCTAGTTTGTAATTGCAGCCTTTAAACCCGTATTTCTGGACACATTCAGCAAGAAATTTTAGAGCACTACGTACATGAAGTTATTTTCTGCTGTTTCGAATAACTAGAACCTAAAACTGCACTAAGTTTCCCTAATCCCGATTTTAGATGTGTAAAATATGTAGAAACTTTTATGCCAAGAATTGGAGAATCAGCTGTTCTCATATAGCATATTATACTCAATATCTTTTTCACCGTTATCATTTTTATAGCGAAGAAGTGCTATCAATTGTTTGACACGCCTCTGTATCAGACAAAAATTTCACACCAAAACATTTCCTTTTTTGAGATTTAAATCAATGGTGGGACACGGTTTAATCAATCTACAATTTACTGATATTGCTTTTATTTTAAAATTTTAAGTATGGTAATTGTAGGGTGTGCACTTCCTTTTCCTTGAATTCCCCCCCCCCTTCTCACACACACGTACATACTGAAAAAAGATAATTTCCTTTATTGTATTTATGTGACACAAAATTTTAAACAAAAACAGTTCAACTTTTTAATTGGTATATTAACAGTTCATTTGAGATTGGGTATACAACACACAACGATATTTTTGCATTTTTAAAATTAATTATATTCTTTCATTGTATTTAAATTATATTTTACGAATTCGAAATTAAAAACCACATTTTTTTTCTGATATTTTTGGTTCATTTTATATTTTGATTTTATATTTATTAAATAATAACACACATTATTTTTGTCTTATTATTTTAACGTTTCTTTGGTTTTGTAAAAGAAAAATAGGAGCTTACTTCTTGTGATATTTCTCTATTAACTCTCTTATTTCTAATCATGTTTATTAAATGATCTTAATAATAAGTCAATTCAAATTTTAAATAAGCTTACCTTCAGCAGGTTTTTTTCTTTATTAAACATAGAACATATACAGGACAATACAAAACAAGACAGGACATAGAACAAACAGCTACTTCGCTAGGCACATAATCTTATTCTGTTTGTAAACAAATATTCGTATACAGCGCCAATTATAGACATAGTTGCAACACTTCTTTGATACAAATCAAAGCTTCAGCACTGATGTTTTTTTTGTGAGCTTGTGTCAGAAAAATCAACCAGCTAACATAAGCCATATGAAGGATTGTCATCATAACATCTGATTTCTGAAAATGCAGTTGTATTTCATGCCAAGGAAACCACAATAATTTAGTAAGTTTATTAATATATTTCTGATACCCAATTTAGAAGCAGATGAATGGGATGCTTTAGAACTGTTTCCAAAATGAGGAACTTTTGTATCAAATGTCTCCCGTGTTCTTTGATAACTTTATTTCAAATTATTTCATTTAATTTATTCATTGCCATTGCATTTTTTGCAATGTGTTAAGCTACATGTGGTTACTGTGACCTTTTTCATACACATTTTAAGAGTTAAAAATTAATTTTATTACAGGATAAATGAAAAAGGAAGTAATACCTCAGAATATTTAGGGATATTTTCCATGTGTGTGTGTTCATCCTTCTTCTTGGTTGTCATACTGTGCAATTGGTATATATCGACTGATCAATCAGCTTTATGAATATATTTAGGGAAGGTATTAGTTGTTATGGAGCTGTAGAATAAAAGTTCAATCTCCTGTAGGATAGGTGTACCTGAAAAACTAGTGAAATGTAATTAAAAAATCTGAAGTAGGGAAAAATCATTATTCAAATGATAAATTCAATCCTTAATTATACGAGAGAAGTAGAAAGAAAGAAAATAAAAACAAAAATATTTAATTTATAAAATAACATTAAAGTTACATAATTATAAAGTTATTACGTGATGTGTTGTCTCACTAGTCTTTGCAGTTTGTCTCGAATTGTATCCTTGTTAGATTTCAGTCTAAATACTGTTCGCGGTCTCTTTTTTACGGCATTGAAAATATTTTATACGGGTATCGTTCCTCGTTCTCTATTTCCGGAAGGTTTCTGTAAATCTTTTCTCTTATCTGAAAGAAGTAACTGGAAAAGGTACTGACAGAGAAGTCAAGCATGATAGCTTCATTTCTGGAGAGCCATGGTGCCTTAGAAAAGTTATCCTTAGGGTTTTATTTTGAATTGTTTGAAGTTTCTGAAGATGACCATCAACTGCCTATTCAAAAATTTGGCAGGAATAACTGACAACAGGCTCACTAGATTTACCAGATCAACCTATAAAAAAGCGTTTTTTTATTCATTAAATTTATATCAATGGGTATAAAACTTTCAGCGCTGTATTAGATTTTATAATTATTTTAATACAGTAAGACATGTTTGTGTCTTTAATCTAATGTTAATCCTAAGTATTCGATTTCATTGTACCAAGGGATTATTTAATATATTTCAATGTACCAAGAGTTATTAAATTTAATATTAATATTTGGAATCTAATTTCCTTTAGAGAAAATTATAGTTTGGGTTTCTCTTACGTTTAATGTAATTTTCCATGCATTAAACCAGATTCTAAGATTATTATGTGTTTATTTAAGGTCTTAACAATGAATTATTTGTCTTTATGTTAGACTAATATGGCAGTAACGTTTGAAAAAAGTGCTAGGAATGCATTCGATTGTTATGAGATGTCATTTATATATAAAAACGTAACTTGTCTTAATTTACTACCGAGCAGAATCCGCTAAAAATATTCTTAACTTAAAGAGAATATCTTACTTGTGAATTTTTTTGCGACGGTTACTCTGAAATTTTAGAAGTATGCGCAGATGAGAATTTACAAAATAAAAATAACGATTTAATTTTAAAATATAAAGTATTTTAACACAGAAGACTATTTTTTACTTACTTCAACTTGCTTAGCGTAAAATAAATTTTAAACAGAAGAGAAAATGTAGTTGACGCAAGAACTTTTTAATTTTCTACGATTTCAAAGCAGGATTAAATCAAGAATGCGTTCAACGGTTGAAGTTAACATTTGGTGATGAATCTTCATCTCGTGCAGCTGTATTCAGATGGCTTAGAGAATTTAGAAGAGGTCGCAATTTGCTTCATGATGAAGAACATACAGGAATGCCACTGTCGGCAGTAATCCCGGATAATGTGCATGCCATACGAAAAATGTTAATGGATGATAATAGCTGTACCTATCAAAAGATACAGAAGGAACTTAACATTGGATCCGCAGCCATGCACAAAATCATTCATGAAAAATTACACGAATGATTTTGTGTATGGCTGCGGCTGACGTATTTTTCATTCAGAAAAAAAGCAGTTTGCCATTGGTTTCCCCGTAATCTAACTGGTCACCAAAAAGAGGAGAGTGTCAGAATAAGTAAAGAAACTCTTAAATTGCTAAACGATGGTGGCTGCCACATCATTTATAAAATTTTAACAGGTGATGAAACGTACATACCGTTTTTTGACGTTCCAACGCGTCAAAAAAGCAAAGTATGGGTCTTTGAAGATGATCCCACACCGAAAATGGTGAAAAAACAACGCGCAATGAAAAACGTGATGCATGCCGTTTTCTTCAGAAGTACGGGATTGGTCAAAGTTGGTTGGATATCCATCAAGTTGGAAGGACAGAAGACATTAACAGCAAACTGGTATGCCCTAAATGTCTTCCTGATATTCTACAAGAACTGAATGTTAGGGGACCAAAGCTTCACAATGACAATGCATCTTCACATACAGCCGGTTTGACATTTGAGTTTCTTAATCAAAAACAAATTAAAGTGATCGAACATCCGCCATATTCATCTGATCTAGCTGTGTGCGACTTTTGGTTAGTGTTTAATCTAAAAACGAACTTACGTGGACGCCGTATTCATTCAGAAGAAGCGATTGATGTGGCTATAAATGCATTTTTCATCTATTCCAAGAAATGAATGAGTTGAGGCATTTTATCTGTAGAAAATTCGTCTACAAAATAGCATTGATGTTGGAGGAGACTATTTGAACACACATAAAACTTTGTAGGTATAACTTTAAAAACCTAGTTGTATCTCATAAATTTCAGAGTGACCCGCGTATTTTATTAAAAATAGGTTTGAATGAATTTAATAACCTGATAATTTTAGAAAAATTATTTTATAAATTAAATCATGAATCTAAACTTTATAAAATGCTTTCGCGATTTCTTATTATATGGCTCCTGCATTTTCTTTAAATTTGAATTCCTCATGTATATTTTGAATAATTCTTGCAAAAATGAAAATTTAGGTTGAAACCAGAAATGTGTGCTTCCGTTTAAAAATTCTATTTAAGTTACGAAATTTTCTACTATCTAGTATTACATCCTCAGCAATTTTTCTTAACGAGGATTACAAACGTGTTGTGGTCTATAACTGTAGTGTCTGGCTGACAGGTTGCAGTATTTTAGAACAATATCGTCGGAGCCAGATTCGAAATTGGTGGCAATCTTCTGGTAGGAGCGAAAGGCTCGGAGTTACCTTTTTATATTAAATATTTGTTTGTAAATAAATAAATTTGTTATACAGAAAATTTATGATCGTTAATTTTCCCGGTCAATAACACATCACAATAACTATGGGTTTTTAGTTAAGTTTTTCGTTGAATTTTTTGTAGTGATCTAACCTTTATTAGTTTCCAATTTCTTGAGAAGAAAAAATTAAGTTTAACATTGCGTTTATAATAAATGTTAATTGGACTATGAATCTTAAAAGTAGATTTTAACCATATTAATTGAATATTCGCTGGCACTTTTTTAATTTTTTAAGTAAGTTTATTATTTGATCCGGAACCACAGTTTTTGTATTTCTTTTCCCTATTTAATTAACCTATTTATTACTTAAAATTTTCCACTATTTCAGCTATTATAAAGTTGATTACTTCCTTTCCTTCTGTGTTGTTTTCAAATCATTTTTCTAAACTATCAACTATTACTTGAATTTTAACCTTTTCTGAACACGTGGTTTTGTTCATCATACTATCATCACTTATAATTAAATATTTTATTATTTAAGTTTCCCTGATATATGTTCTAATTTGTTTTTAAATTATTTTCAAGTTTCTGATGAAGCAAATTCATTCCAAAAAATATCATTACATATTTATGGTCGCACGAAAAGTCATTACAGATTCTGCTGTGAAATTAAAGTTTCAATATCTGGTTATTGTAAAATTAATCACATTGGCTGAACTATTATAATATCTATTTGGAGTAAGCAGGTGCACATTCATATTTAAGTTAACTTTTTCAGTAAATTTAAGAATGGTTACCGTTTCTGTTTGCTTTTGGAGAATCCCAATTTCTATGTTTACAATTGTCATCTACGGCTAATACTATTTTGTATCGAAAAGAGACTAGTATTTGTTACTTTGACTTATTTTCTGCATTTATAATAAACATTGGATCTTCACTGGGTCTGACATATAAATATCCTACTAAAAATAATTAGTTTTAATTTGGATTTCATTTAAGATAGCATCTATTTGTCTAAGCGGAGGATTTGAGAATTTTTTATGGGGTTTGTTGTTTCTAACATGGATTTCTGTACCTCAAATATAGATCCTGCTCTGGAAGTATACTAAAAATTGAATTTTGTAATTATAAAAATTTTCGCCCGCACTTAATTTAGTTTCTTTTTGAAGAACTATATCTGGATTTCTATCATTTAAGAAAATTATTAATTTCGAAATTTTGTTTTAAACCGTTGCATTTCCAGTGAATTATTAAGATGACATTTAATTTATTAACTATCATCATTAGTAATAATTAAGTTTCATTTATTATTTTACAACATAAAATTAACTAAGGTGAAAAGTTTATTTTACCTGACTATCTATACTTTCTAGTTTATCATTTATTTCTTTTAAGATTTGTCTGAGCATATTATTCATTATATTACAGTATCTTATTACTTCTCTCAAATTATCAAAGGTATTTTCATTAAATAAATTCTCATTATTATTATTTTTTGGATTGATTAAAATAATTTAATGGTTTGGTTTGATTATTTTAATTACATCATTTTTAATACCTGTGCATTGCTAAAATATTTACTCAAAGGAATTGAATTTATTTGGGATCTATTTTAAATAGGTATGGGGGCCTTTTTATATCCAAAATAGTTAGTGGTATGTTCTCCTCTACAGTTTATAAATTTAGGTTGTTCCTCTTAACTGTCTTTTTTTATAATCTCTAGTTTCATAAGGACCTGCACATTTTAAGCATTTAGCTTGAACGTTGCCATGGGATGATTCGTGATACCATACTTCACAATTGTAACTCTGGAAAGTACTTCTCTTGGCTTGGAATGGCTCAGCACAAACCATCTTACCACTTCATTCTTTAAGTTTGTAAATTTACTCAACATTTTCAGAATTTCATAGTTGGATTTGACACATGTGAAATAGGCCTGGTTTTTTATCTTTTAAGTTGTGTTATTTTGATTATCATAAAATTTAATTCTTCCTCAATTTCCTCAACTGGACAATTAATAGCTTGCGTTTTATTACTATTTTCTTTATTACCGAATTTTGGTTTGTCAGATTTATAAGAAAGAAAGTAATATTTTTCACTTCTTAGAGAGTTAACCAAATTTTTATCGAATTATTTGGATAGAATTTTAAGCTACTTCTTGTTCCTTTAAATTGAAATTCTTTATTTACCTTAATGTGTATTGATTTAATTTGATTTTTAATGCTAGTTTTAGATTTTCTAATTATTAATGCAACTATATTTTTCAGACTTATAAAAATTACTATTTTAGTTTTATCTTTATATATGAATGACTTCATCATTATCTAGTTCTTTTGATTACTCTATAGCGGTTAAATTTGATAAAATAGTTTTAGTTTGAAATTCACCAACAGCTTAGAACAGTCAGCTAACCTGAGTTCCTCTCTTTTGAAACAATCATTTCTAGTTTTTCCCTTTCTTTCATCCTATGCCTTTTAATTACTACTTTAAAATCATTTGGATTATTTTTAGGAATAATCGTTTGAATCATCATCTACTTCTATAGTTCTTTTTAGATTATTTTAAATTAACATATCCTCATTACTCCCAATAATCTCATCAGCATGTTCATTTATACGAGTTAAATTTAATATTGGTTTTGGTTTAGATACTTTAGCTTCATTATCTTGAAAATTACTTGTTTGCTTTGGGGGATTACTTTTTTAAATAACTTTTTATATTTTTTAAAAGGAATAAAGCATGCACTTACCTACTAATTGCTAATGTATTTGCCACTATTCTCTGGATATTTTTCAGCTTAAAAAACATGTTTGCGTCCTTCTAAGTGTCGTCAAATTATCATTTAGTGCTTTGACGCGCTATCTCCATTGCAGTCCAGATCGCTCATTTATGGTGCCTAACACAGAGCATCTGTGTCCTGACTGTTACCAGGCATTGCTGAGATTTCTAGCGAGTATACTAAAAGGCCTCACATCATCCTCGTACACAAAAAACCAAACTTGGTATTGAAGAAACTTGCACTCTCTGTCCCTGGAGTACACAACCCTATAAAACACAAACAAAGCACAAACCTGACTATTTCTGGTAGAAAAGCTAAATAATTGAAACGACGTTGAAAAAAATTTAATGCACAATATCACTTGAAAGACATGAATGGGAAACAGAATTACTGAAAACACAATGGGAAAACTCAAGAAAATCCTCGTCTACCGAAGCATTCACGCGGTGAACACTGCTATAAGAACTGGGATCACGTCAAAACGCAAACTCAATCGTTTTTATCAGAACCCCGAATGATCAGTATACCTTTTATATGACTTGCTTGAAGGTAGCGGTAAAACACGAGGATACTCTAAATTTTACATGATTCAATAGATAAGCTATCCCATCGCAAACTTGCACTTTTTCTTTCCGAACCCTTTCCTTTCAATAAAAAAATATTCATTCCATATGCATTTTGAAACAGTTTTAATTTTGTGACTTTTAATGATACAAATTTTTTATTATTTTTATGCAGTATTTCCGATATTATATTTTCTACTTTTAAATATCTTTCTACTTTGAAAGTTATTAATGTATAGAATTTATCATTTTTAATAATTTCTAAAGCTTTCTGGTTTTGAAATAGGAATTGCATATACATGTAACATAAAGTCATTAGTTTTGTGCAGTCATTAGTTTGAAGAGAGTAGTAATAACTAAAAATATTCAGAGAATTTTCCCTTCATCCTTGTTTCCTCTCAGGGGGTTTACTTTCTTTAGGTAAACACGGGTGTCACAATCCCGGGGTACCCTAGTGATCTGTCCTCTTCTTTACTTTCTTCTCTCATCTACTCTTCTGCTTTTTCTTCCTCTTCTCCCTCAGTGTGGTTGCCTCGAAAGAGGTTGAGGGCTCCCCTTGAGTAGCTTTCGCCGCTCTGTTGCTATTAGCTACTTTTGAGGACTAAATCACCCACGTGTTTGCCGTGTGTTGAGACCCGTGTCCCTGGAAAGGAGGGTACTGGTAATTGAGTCCCCAGAGTCCAACACATTACTTTGGCCTCTGCTTCAGGTAAACGGGAGGTGTGTTGTGGTCCTCAGCACATCAATCGGCTTTATGGATGAAGCGATCGGCACATCTACTGGGTGACTCGTTAAGGGTGGAGGCCACTTCAAGGATGTACTGAGAGCGTGTAGGACCTGGTTAGCACTGGTGCAGCTGGTCTGCATCCCCATGTTGGACTCGGTGGTGGTTAGTGCGGTCAGGTCCCGAAATTTTTCATATCATGGAGAACAAAAATCTAACTTTTCTCCCGCGGGAGCAACAACTTGAAAATCTTAAACCGAAATATTTTGTAATTAAGAGGAAGGATGGAAATTTCACAACTGTGTCTACCTTCCTTATTTCAAAAGGAATATCGGCAATTGTTGGGGAAGTCAGAAAAGTTCAAAAGATGCGCTCGGGTGACTTGCTTGTAGAGGCTTCATCCGACTCTCAAGCAGCCATTCTGGCAAGTATGAAATCGTTGGCAAACTTGGAAGTGACTGTCTCACCTCACGGAAACCTTAATTTCTCTTGTGGTGTTATCTCTGCAAGGGATTTATTATACTCGCCGACGGAAGAGATTCTGGATAATTTACAGAGTCAGAAGGTCTGTGGCGTAAGACGCATCACAGTCAGACGGGATGGCAAAGTAATTGTAACTAAGCACCTTGTTCTGACTTTTGCGACGCCCGACCTTCCGCAGTATGTAAAAGCTGCATATATGAATTTACCCGTCAGGCCTTATATACCAAATCCCTTGCGATGTTTCCAATGTCAACGATTTGGACACTCGAAAAACACCTGCAGAGGCAAACTCACCTGCGCTCGTTGTGCGGTGATTGGCCACGATAGCTCGAACTGCATGGCAAAGGAGGCATGTGTCAACTGTCATGGTGACCATCCCTCATATTCTCGAAGTTGTCCTCAGTATGTACTGAAAAAAGAGATCGCCGCAATTAAGGTTAATCAAAAATGTTCGTATCCTGAGGCTAGACGATTGGTCACTTCCCGTACTCCCCAGATTGGAGTCAGTTATGCCAGAGAAGTCACCAAATCGAGCAGCACACAAAATGAACCATTTTTGGTTTCCCCAGTGAAATTACCCCAAGCATCAGAAAAGCCAAAATTCAAAAAATTCCTACGTTTTCAAAAAAAGCTACCTTTGCCAAATCAAAAGCAGAGAAAGCATTAAAATTAAAAAAAAAGCAGAAACATCAGTTTCCACCCATAATGCTTTCTCATGCCTGGAGACTGATGCGGTGTCCCCACTTCCCTCGGACGATGATACATCGCTCGAGGATATGTTAGAAGACCCGCCTTCTAGCTCCAGTAAAGGAGCTTTTAAAACTAAACAATAACTTCCTTTGTATCTTGGGACTGCCATGGTTTGCGATCACATCTTGAGGACATCAAGTCTCTAATATCAGCTTACAACCCTACATGTATAGCACTTCATGAGACATTCCTGAAGTCTCTCAATGATATTACTATGCATGGGTTCAAATGTTTTAGAAGAGACTGTGGAGACGATGGTGCAGTGTCTGGAGGTGTTTGTATATTAACATCCAATAACTATCCCAGCACTGCCCATCTATTGAATACTACTCTACAGGCTGTAGAAGTAAGAATACATACTTCACGCTTATTAACAGTCTGTAGTTTATATTTACCGCCACATGATGTCATCCGCCAAGAGGAACTCGATGCATTAATAGATCAGCTGCCAACACCATTTCTGCTGTTAGGTGGCTTTAACGGCCATAGTTCTTTGTGGGGAAATGATTATACTAACTCTCGCAGTCGGCAGATAGAGCGGTTCATCTCAGACAACAGTCTCTGTCTGCTTAATACCGACGAGAAAACATATTTCCATGTACCCACAAGAAAATTTCATTCTCTCGATCTCGCCATTTGTTCTCCATCTCTTCTGCCATTGTTAAATCTAACAGTAGGAAATAATCTGCATAATAGCGATCATTTTCCTCTCGTCATCTCCCAGACTGGAGGTAGTAGTGTAGGACAACGTCTACCTACTTACGTGTACAGTCGGGCAGATTGGATGATACTTACACAATCGGCAGTTATTGATAATGAAATGGTTACGATCGATGATATTGATGATGCCCTATATAAGGTCACTCAAACAATATTGAATGTAGCTGATGCATCAATTCCTAAGAGTTCCTTTAAAACACACCGACGTAGCAAACCTTGGTGAAACAAAGAATGCCAAGAGAGTTATAAAAAACAAAGGAAGTTATGGGGTTTATTTAGGAGATACACCACAACGGAGAATCTGATCGCCTTTAAGAGAGCAAGAGCTCTAGCTCGCAGAGCTCGTCGTCGAAGTCAGAAGGAATCGGTCTCGCTATGTATCTTCAATTACATCTTCCACATTCAGTAAGCAGTTGTGGAGAAAAATGAAAGCAGCCAGTGGAATTTATAAGGATTTTTCTATTCCTATTTTTAAAACTAGAGCTGCTGTGTACTCTTCTCCTAAAGACATGGCTAATACCTTAGGTGGAACTTTTGTTAGCGTCTCAAGCAATGACTCTTATAGTCCTTCATTTTTAAGGACTAAGATTCGCGCTGAGCGAACACCAATTCGTTTCAACCATGGTGAAGCCTTTCCTTACAACTGCGAATTTGGAATGTTGGAATTGAGGAGAGCATTAAAGCAGGCCAATAATACGAGTCCAGGACCTGATGGAATCAGCTATAAAATGCTTCAAAATTTAAGACCAGATTCTTTGTTTAACTTGCTGTTTTTGTTCAATAGGATCTGGACTGAAAACAAATTTCCATCACTTTGGAGCGAAGCAATAGTGATTCCAATCCTTAAGGCTGGTTAGGATCCATCTGTTCCTTCAAGTTATCGACCAATAGCTCTGACGAGTTGCTTGTGTAAGACTTTCGAACGTATGGTCAACGCCCGTCTCGTATATGTCTTAGAAAAAATAAATGTATACATATCAATCAGAGTGGCTTCCGAAAAGGAGATCCACTCTTAATAATATCACATACTTGGAGACCCAAATCCGCAACGCTTTTGTGCGGAGGAACCATCTGGTCTCCATTTTCTTTGACATCGAGAAGGCATACGACCGTACATGACGATATGGAATTCTCCGTTCACTATATGATTTTGGCTTTCGGGGTAATCTTCCGATATTCCTACAAAATGTTTTGAGCTCCCGTGTTTTTAAAGTTCGTATTGGAACTGTACTTTCCAATACTTTTATTCAAGCCGAGGGTGTTCCCCAAGGCTCCATTTTAAGTGTCACTGTTTTTAGTCTTTTCCTCAGTAACATCCTTCATCAATTATCACCTTCCATAAATAGTACACTTTATGTTGATGACCTGCAAATATCATGTCAGAGGTCTAATATGTGATTAATTGAGAGACAACTGCAAACAGCAGTTAACAAACTTGAGGCATGGTGTGCTGAGAATGGTCATATTTTGTCACCAAGCAAGAGTGGATGTGTCCACTTCTGTAGAAAGACTAGCCTTCACAATGATCCAGCTATTAATATCAACATCCCGATACAAGTAGTCAATGAAGTAAAATTTCTTTGAATTATGTTTGACCGAAAATTAACCTTTCTACCGCATGTTTTGTATCTGCGGAAGAAGTGTGAGCGATCGCTTAATATCCTCGAGGTGTTGTCAAATACATCTTGGGGTGCAGATCGCTCATCTCTTCTTCGAATTTATCAGTCATTGATTCTATCCCGCATTGACTACGGATGTGTTGTTTATGGATCGGCTAGATCTATTTTACGAAGACTGGACACAGTTCACCACTCTGCTTTAAGGATATGTTCTGGTGCATTCCGCACATCACCCGTCCAGAGTCTATACGCTGTATGTTATCAGTTACCGTTAGACCTGAGACGTATGCAGCAGTCTCTCAATTATTATGCTAAGATTATGTCGACCCCTGATCATCCGTTACGTTTTATGGTTCCTAATGCCTCTCTTAAAAGACCATGATGCTCGTCCAATGAGCATCCCTCCTTTTCTCACAAGAGCCAAATCACATCTCTGGCTCACAGACCTATGTGATGTTCGGATTAAGTCTATTCACCAGTTTCTCTATCCTCCTTGGTATGAACCAACAAATCCCTTTATAAATACCTTTGCGCAATTCAGAAAATCCGACAAAACACCTATTGTTTTTCAGCAGCTATACTATTCTCATCGCTGTCAGTACCAATCTTACAAATCTGTATTCACGGACGGATCTAAATCCGCAGGACATGTGGGCTGTGGAGTTTTTATCAATAACATGTCTTTTAGCTACAGCCTACATTCATCCTGCTCCATCTTTTCTGATGAAGCAACCGCTATCTGCTACGCGCTTCAGCACGTGAATACAGATTATTGTCATAAATTTTTTATATATACTGACAGCATGAGTATTATTGAAGCCTTGAAAAACAATAGTGTTACCTCTCATCCTATTGTGTCGAGAATTTTCAAAGCATTGGATTCCCTTGCTGGCAAGGGAAAAGAAATTGTATTTTGTTGGATACCAAGCCACATGGGTCTTGAAGGAAATGAGAGAGCAGATGCTGCTGCAAAGACTGCATCAGATGTAATTTTACCATCGGTCCCTCTCTCAGATGTGAGAAAAGATATAAAAAGTTTTATACATAGTCTTTGGCAGGAATCATGGAACTTGCAGGTTGGCAACAAGTTGCACACCATCTTCTCATCTCTCATTTCATTACCAGTTTTACCGTTACGAAGTGCAGATGTAAGATTGACTCACCTTCGTATCGGACACACACGTTTCACACACAGATTTTTGTTTATAAGCGAATTAAATCCATGGTGTGAAACGTGTGATGAACCTTTCAATACTTATCATATTTTAATTTCATGTTATAATTTTAAACAACAACGTTTACACTTTTTTAACAGTGATTTTATAATTTTATCTGATATAATCGGGGATCAACCCCATAGAAACCTTTTCGCTTTCTTGAGGGCAATAGGTTTTATACATTTTATTTAAATTTTTATTATAAATTTTAAATTTTTAAATTTTATTGAACTTTTTCTTTTATATTTTAAAATAACGCATACACAGATTTTTATTTTAAAAAAAAATTTTTTTAATGTTGCTTGTGTTGGGGTTTTACAAAAAAATATATAATTTTTCAATAAATAAATAAAATTAACATAAAATAAAGCTACAAAAAACTTACTCTTGGCGCAGTAGGTCCAATTTTGGACCTTGCGCCATAAAACCCAACCAACAAACCTTCATCCTTGTTATCAAAAGTACTACGATTGGTTTTCGAAGATTTAAAGATTATTTGCATCGTAATTATGACTTTATGTGGATGATAAAAATCTGTAGAATCAGCAAGAGATAATAGAAACATGATCAAATATTATTTAATTATCTTTGTTCGTATTTCATTCTGGAACTGAATAAGTAAGTATTGTAAGCATTTATATTTTTACATAATACAGTTAAATTAAAAAAAAAAAAATTTCTGTTTAAAATGTTTCAAAATTTTTGCTGTGTAAATTATTGGCAATGGTGAATTACATGAAAATTTTGCCAACGATATATATTCTTGAAATTTAATTTCATTAAAGTTGAACAAATATTTAGTTATAATAAGAAATTTTAACCAATAGTGAATTTGATAACTTACGCGTTTTAGATACTTTAAATATATACCTGTAAATAAATCTTAAAAAACATAATCTACATGAACGCAAAATCATAGAGCGATGCATGTTATATAGCTTCAACAGTTATGTGTTTGTGAACAGTAATAGTCTACTTGTTCTAACTCCCATTTCGAAAAAGCAGTTTCCTACACATCTAAATCTTTGCCTATGCAAGAATTTATTTGAAAAATGTTAGAATTTGAGTACTATTTAAACAAGAAATCGAGATTTTTCTTAAATTTTGCTTTATTCTCATGACACGTATAAATTGTATTAGTGTATTCCACGAATTTAAATATTGATAAAAAATATATTATATCCTTCGTAATGATGATTTTAAATTAAACTTACAAACATGTTTAACAACAAATTTCTTCAAATACAAAATAATTTTTCTTCAGCTCCATCGACCGAAGAATGGCATTCCCCATTTCACCGAAAACAGGACACATGAAAATATTCTGAGTCAAATTGCGATTTCTAATTATGTCTGTGGTGCATTTGATGACAACACATAAAAAACGGATATAAATATATACCAGTGACTGGAATTTTCTGCATTATTAAAGATAGACCTATCTCATATCATTTATTAAATGTGTGAATAATAAGAATTTTAATAAGAATTAGACAAAAATTCAAACCCATATCTGTGAAGTATATCAAGTTATTTTGCCAAATTTAACAGATACCTGGCTTTCATTTATATTTTAGTTAGTATGGAAACAACTTTTTTGTAAGATGAAAAGCAAAACGGGATCATGAATGCCTGACTGTAAATAGAACTTCACAATTTTCTGCACAACCAGTAATTCTTTTGTAGGTTAATTTTGTTCGATATGAATTTCACTAATCAGTAAGTTTGATAATTATTTTTCATCTTTCACACACAGCTCCCTACTCAAATTTTACGTTATATCAGAAAATTTTCCCAACTGTCAAAATAAGCTTCCAATACTAATCTCCTTACTTAACTTATCAGTAATAGTCTGAACTCATACATCAGATTTTAAAACAGGTCCATAACAAAGCAAGATAACATACAAGAAAACAGCAAACTGTTGTATTTAACAGTTCATAAATGAAATTTAATAATGTCATACGATGGTTTTTATAATTATTAAACTTTCATTGAATTAAGTTATGAACATCAAAACCATTGGTAAGGATTTTTACCTTAAGTTTATTAGAAATATGGCAACAAAATTTCATTGCATTTTCACAATATATCCTTCAGAGTAATCGTAATATATAATGAAACGTTTCAAAATGTGAGAAGTTAGGAGGAATTAGTTACAGCAGATATTTCTTTATTGACATGGATATTTATACTGTTCATTAATTGCAGCTGAACTAAAAAATATTTCACATATCTATGTTAACTTTTGATCCAAGGCCATTTAACACATGCGAAATTTATTAATATTTTGTATTATAAAATTTGCACAAAGAATAATTAATTAAAGTTAAAACGTAATAGGCAATAAGGTACAAAATGAGAAATTTGTTTAAAAATTTAAATAAATGATTAACGATTGAATTATTAAAATTGAAAAAATTGACTTTTATCTCATCATTTTTGGCTATCATAAATTGAACATTACCATGAAAAAATTGTGAACAAGATTCTTTATCATTTAATGAATTAAAATCCTATACTCATAGAAAAAATTCCCAGAAAGGAAATAAAAAACTTAAAAGGACTCCTTAAAATCCTGAAGAAAGGAAAAAGAAAATTTTCTATAAAAATATAAATGTGATGAAAATTTCAATGTTCATTTGTAAATTAATGATACTAAATACAATTACATTAATCTAATAGAAATGTAAATTGCTTTGATTGTATAATTTATATAAAATATTTTAAATATATCTTTACCTATATTTAAAATGTGTGGCTGGTGAGAAAAGATTTACTGAAAAAAACTTATTTTTCTCTTTCAATATTTTTTAAAAATAAAAACTTCTGCTTCTAAACTTAAATTTTTATCATTTCTTTCCTATTCCTTTTCAGTATTCGATTGGGTAATAAAATTACAAAAAATTAAAAGCATTAATTGAAGTGAATTAGTTCTGTTTATTGCTTTCGAACTTTCTTTCTATGCTGAGTAATAACACAAATGTATTTAAGAAGCAAATTTCTTTGTAAATTGTGCATTTGATTTGAAGTCACTTAATTCCATGGTATTAAAAATATTAGTCTAATCTAATATATATCAAAATTATTTTTGTACTCTTCAATATAATATTCAATAGATTTTCATTACCTGTATAAGTGGGTTAGCTAAGGAATATCGACTAAAATTTATGTTTTCCTATTTTATAATATATCTTAAAAAAATAAAGAATTCTTCTAATACCCAGAAGTTTTTATCCTTTTTCCTACTTATTATCACTATTAAATTACGTAAGCAAAATGGCAACACCTTAAAATATTTCTTTGAAGTGAACTAAGTCATCTTTTAATATTTCTGTCTCGATTCTTAATATTATTATAAAAATTTTTTATGAACCATATTTCTTTAAATTTTGCATTTGATTTGAATTCACTGAGTTCTTGTTGGCTAATTGTTCGTAAATTATAAATTTTAGTAACAATATGCCTCGTGATATAATAATTGCATAGTTAAGAGAAGTTAGTTATTTAAGAGATATGTAGTTTCATGTGGTTTCATTATCCTAACAATTTCATTGTTTGCGAATGTTAAATTACTTAGTGATATTACTCCAGTTTTTTTACATATAATTTCAGTAATAAATTATTAATTTAAAAATGAATTTAAAGGAACACTTGAAAATGTTTAGATTTTCCGCTCTACACTTAGTATTACGATTAGTATTCTTAGAAATAAACATTATTTCTCAAAGTAAATGTAACTTTAAACTGATGTGTTAAACACACGTGACTTTGAGTTGGGTGATGCTTATTTACGAAGTGAGAGCATGTGACACCAGAAGTATGTTGAAATATAATTTGTTTACCTTTGTCTTTATTTCATTTTTGAAATGATTCAAGTTAATATTGTAGACATCTTTTTAAAATTGTGAAGCAAAGTAGATATACGCCAATTAAGTCATTTCTTGTGATCCTGCTTAAAATATTACAAAGTTTTTCCTGTGTACATAATTCGTAATTTTGAATTGCATGAAAATTTTAACCACGATAAAGCATCTTGAATTATAATTGAATAAAATGTTAAAAAATATTTAATTACAACAAATAATAGAGCATTTATAATTCTTTAAATTTTTAAAAAAATTATCTTAATGTATATGTCTAATTTTATTCACATTAGTGTTTGCTTTTGGTAACTCCCATATCCTATATATTGTCGGAAGTCAATAACCACGCCTATTTTTAAAACAAAGTTTCTAAATACTTGCCCGTAACAGTTAAAGGTATTTACTAAGTGTACAAACTACAGTAATTTGAAGATACAATATTTCATGTTAATTTTGTGACGATCATTCAAACTTAAATATCATTTATATCCATTAGTTATTTTAGTTTAACTAATTGTCTTTTAAAGAATGATTATTTTGAAAAAAGATGTTTGTCAATTAATTCAAAAAATGCTAAATAAGGAAGTAATTCAACATTTTATTTACCTACCACTATACTATTTAAAAACATACCTTGAAATTCTCTAACTTCAACGTGATTGGTATTACAGAACTGTCATTTCTTTTCTAATAGAATAGGTCTCACTCATTATGAGTGTGGATTTATGAATATCTAAAAAGAGAAAATATATACTGATTACAATTAGCATATACCTTGAGTATATATTGCGACTGTATTACAGTGTAATGCGAACGAATGTTGTTAATGATTTCGTCAAGTGTCTGAATAGCAACTTGTACACCAGATGTAATTGTAGAGCTACATAAATTCATATATTTTTACCTGAATTGATGAATCGTGACATAGTATTACCTGTGTATTAATTAACTTTTCTACACTTGAAATTTTTTTAAGTTAAAAAGCATAACTTTGCTGCACAATTTATGACAAATATATAATTTCATGAGAAAATGATTTTTTTTCCTTGCTTTATTAAAATGGTTCAGATAATTGTTAAAAGTTATTCGTGATAATCTATCATAAAATATTTAAACAATATAGAATACTTTCAAATTATATATTTTCTTGATTAGAACAGTTAAATCATTATCCTTGTATTCAATACAGTATTTACGTTTTGCTCTGCTTTCTCTTCATGCTCTGGTTTCACTTCAGATTCTCTTTCCAGTCTTCGAGGAAACAAGACGTGCTTTAAGACTTCTCCTCAAACCCGTTTTTGCGAATTCTGCAGTGAATGGCCACAGACGGAGAACATCATGCCCGACCCCGAGGGGTCTCGGATCGCTGCCGCCGGACGTCTCTGCCAATTGTTTGGACTTGACGGTTAATCCTGCTGATTCCGCAGTGGGACCAGTTATGGATACTTCGATGCCTCTTCAGCCAAGCTCCCCAAACCTTTTGCAGCACCAGTGAACATGGATACGGATACCCTGCCAAGTATTCCTACTATGAATAATTCGAATGCTATAGCTGAGTCTGTCTCAAGTAATTCGGCGTTATGTGCAAACGCGTCGTATGTGCCTGGGAAAAAAGACCCTTTTTAGCGCCGTAAATCGGTGATTAACGCACAACAAGATTTGATCTACAACTGTGTCATTAATTGTGATACGAGTGACTTTTGTGTAAAAGGTGTGAAATCAATAGTGCAAAATGTGGATGTTCTTCTATTTATGGATCCTAGTGTTCCTTTCACCAAAGTAATTAGATGCAAAGCTATACGTGATTTGGTGAGAAGTAGCGAGCGACTAGAAATTTTCCCGACTACACAAAAACAGTTAATGGAACTGGTTGAGCAAAAAGATGGAAATAGAAACAACGACCCATATTGGATTGCAACTAAGGGATTGTACTAGATACCTCTCAATTCCTGGCTGGTGATGAAAGGTAAGTGCTCCAAATTTGGTTAATGTTTGGTTTCAAACTGTAACTTGCATGGTGATAACTCAGCTATGAATGTTGTTAATACTTATAGGGAGTGTGAAACTGATTTAGATAATTTAATGATTATTTATCATTCTAAACATGTAAACAAAACAAAAACTAATAAAATCAGCAAGTCTATATGCAAAACAAAATGGACCATCTTAATTAATAATGTCAAACTGTGCATTCAATTTTTAAAGGTAATAAACTCGGATATATTTAATGTTAACTCATAAGATACAGATGATAATTCAGTAAACATATTTTCTAAAATCAAGGCTATTGAAACTTGCAATCTTACTTCTATAGATAATTCTAATTTGAGTAGTGATATGATAATAAATAATGAATGTAACATTAATATAGGGAAAACAAATGTTGATGCTAATAATTTCATGATTGTAAATAATATGCCTGTATCTAACGATGTATCTAATATTGATGTAAATAATATGCGTTATCTAACAATGTATCTACTACTGATATAAATTATGTTGTAATTAATGATACGTATGTCAAACCAATTTCAATGCACAACTCTCAACTGCCCTCAACAAGTATTACTCATATGAATAACAAAACTCCATCTAAATGTAAACGAGCTCTTAATTCACTCAGGAATGACGAATGGTTTACTCGGCCTAGAAACACTGCTAATATTAAAATTGTCACGGATTGCAAACATACCACGTTATCGAAAAAATTTTTTTCCAATTCACTCAATTCAACCCCAAAACAATGAAAAAGAGGTCAATAATAACCTGATTGCAATAAACAAAACCCATAAATAAACACTTCCCAATTTTAAATAAATTTAAAATAATTTCAATGACCTCCTTATTAATCTAAAACAATCTTATGACAAAAATCTAAATGCTTAACTCGCAGGTAAATATCTAAAGTTCATTCAAACTTCTGCAGAGACTGACAGGGAAATAACTAAATATTTAACGGAAAATGGAATTGAATTCCTCGTTATGAAAAAAATAGATTTAAGAAACCCGTTAAAATAGTTATCAATGCCAACCGAGTTGATTAAAGGAGAACTTGATAATAAAGGTTATGATGAAGCAGCGGTGGCTGTAAAGAGGAGGCTTAAAAAAAGGAACCTTTGCCTTGCTTCCTTTCAACACTAAACCATAATGAATTTGCCCTTAACATATTTGATGTCAGAGAAATTATGAATGTAATAGTTAAAATCGAAAACTACATAAAAAGTAGACCTGTGCAGTGTTACAAATGCCATGCCTTTGGTCATAACTCAACAATATGTTATTGGAGACCTCATTGTGTTAAATGCAGTGAAAAGCATAAATCTCGGGGATGTCCTCACAAACAAGCAGGAACGCCGAAATGATGCAGCTGCGGCAATAACCATACTGCGTCCTATAAATGTTACCCTGCAAACCCAATAAATATAAAGAAAAGAGCTCCCCCTACAACAAGTGCAATTCCAAATCATGCAAGGAAAAATGTAACATTTGTTCAGGTAGCGGCACCTAAAACAACACCCCCCCCCCAACAAACTGCACACCTATCTCCAATATTTTACCGGAACTTAATCGTTTCGAAAATTTTCATGCAATAAGTAAACTTATTAGAGAGGTTAATACTATATTTAAAGCGTACCCTGCACTTCTGCAGGCTGTATCCTTACTGGAAAAAACAATTCATCCTACTGATAAATTGAATTTACCATGGAAATCCCTCACCTTAATAGAAAATAATAATGATAATTAATGACATAAAATATCTAAAATTAATGAGCTGGAATATCAATGGCATTCTTAAAAAATGTATGAAATTCAACAACTTCATTGGGGAAAATATATAACCCTGATGATGTAATTATGATACAGGAAACCCACTTGACCAAAAGGTATACCCTCAGGATGCCTAATTACATGACTTACAGAAACGACCAAGTAGAGCAAGGCTATCCTAATCAAAAATAAACTCAGTTACACTCGCATACGAACCCCTAACTACATTTTATCGAAGCAACAATACTTAAGCTTCAATTTGTTGACAGCGTTGATATCATGATGATATCACTCTACATAACCCCCACAAATAAACCCTACATTCGATAGACGTAGAAAATTTAGCCTCGCTCTGCTTTAAACTCATTATAGCTGGGGAATTTAATGCGAAGCAATACAGTTGGGGCTGCCATTATAATAATAGCTGGGGAATTGAGCTTAATTCACTGGTTGTAAACACCGATTTTAGGATCTACAAACGAGACAAACCTACTCACTATGGCCGTTCATATGGGAACTATATTGATCTTCTGCTATCCAGGGGAATCCGACCTCCTATGAAATAAACCACTATGGAGGAATTGCCTTCTGATCATTTCCCTGTAATTATATATTATGGTGACCAGTACCCGCAAGAAAATGAGTGAATTAGGTATTTCTTTAACTGGAATAAAAAAAATGAATTAACCCCTGAGGATGCATTTCAATTGGCTAAAACCCCACATCAGTTAGAAGAAAAAGCAAATAATCTAATTTCCAAAATTAACACAGCGTTAGATGATAGCAAATTTAGTAAGCCAAACCAAAAAATAGAATACCTTACAGTCAAAATTAAATCCCTTATAAAAGAAATAGATCGTGGAAGCAATACAATAGGCTCAGAAATCCATCAATAAAAAATACGTTAATTTTTTGATACGCAAAAGGAAATTGCGATTGTATCCCATAATCATAATCAGTGGAACAACTATATATCTAATTTTAATGTGGAGGAAGACTCCTTTTTGACAGCGAAAAATAATAGGAAAACCAATAGAGAGTGCCTGCCGCCTTTCAGATAGCACTGAAGTCGCCATCACTAATAGCGAAAAAGCTGAACTATGAGGAAATTCACTCGAACAACAATATTGGAATAACGACATTTCTAATCCCAATAATAATCTGTATATAAATAGCATATTCGAAGAATTTCTGCTGGAAACTAATTACAGTTATAAAAAATTGAGGCCTCAGAAGTTGAAGATGTCACACAATAACTCCAATACAAAAAAAGCCCGGGGCATGACAAAATTAATAACAAAACCACTAAGCAAATACCGAAAACAGCAATTTGTTATTTAACATCCATTATTAATAGTGTTCTGAAAATTGGGCATTTTCCAGTTACTTGGAAAAAAGCACTGATCATCCGCATTCACAAACGAGGAAAATCTAAAACTCTTCCCTGTAAATATTATCCCATATCACTCCTGAAAATGATGGCAAAAATAAGGGAAAATTTTTACTATTAAACCATGTTGACTTTGAAAATCAAAATCATGTCATCATCCCCAACAATTTGGATTCAGACCGAAACTTTTAACTAGTCACCAACTCTTCAGAGCTAGGGAAAATTTTCGCTTTGTTTGGCACACAAAAAATCTACAGGTGAGATCTTTCTTGATATTGAGAAACCCTTCGACAGAGTATGGCATTGTGGTTTCATTTTTAAGCTTATTAAATTTAAATTCTGCTAATATTTAATCAAATAATTAACAATTATTTATTTAATAGAAATTTTGCTTTTAAGCTAGGTAATGACTTTTTAAGGAATAAGACCATTTATGCAGGCGTCCTTCAGGGATCACTGCTTGGCCCCTTCTTATTTAATATTTACGTAAATGATATTCCACAACATCCAAAAACTATGTTATCCCTGATTGCGGATGATACTGCAGTTCTATCCACTAGTTCGGTATACCACAAAATTCACGACAACCTACCTTACTCCTTAGAGGCTATAGAAAAGTGGTTGAAAATCTGGAAAACCAAAATTAATGCAACGAAATCGAAGGCAGTCCTCTTCACGAGAAAATCATCACAATGTCCTAGAATAAAGATAGCAGACATTGAAATTCCATGGTCATCCAAGGCGGATTACAAGGGACTAACTATCGATAAAAAGCTTACTTGGAAGCCCCATATATCTAAAATTAAGAACAAATTTATAACAGCAAAAACATTGTACCCACTTATTGCATATAAATAAAAACACTCATTGAGGAATAAGCTGCTCATTTATAAGGTCTATTTCCGCCCAATTATTATGTATGCTGCTCCAGTTTGTGGTGGAGAGCGGACGCGAACATGAAGATGCTGGAAAGACAGCAAATTATTACATTCCAGTTTTTTTACATATTTGTTCAGTAATTAATAATTAATTTGCATAGGAATTTAAAGGAAGTTTTAAAAATGCTTACAAAATTTTCTGCGTTATACATCTTTCTTGTTTGTGGTATTATGATAGGTTATCAAAAGAATAATCTTTATTTTTCAAAGAAAATAAGACTTTAAACTGATGTGATAAACAAAGGTGGCTCTGTGTTGGATGATGGTAATTTGCGGACTGGCTTGATGACCCAAGAAATATGATCAAATATAATTCTTTGACTTGTGTTTCTATTTAGTTTTTGAAATGATTTATGTTAATATTGCAACCATTTTTTGAAAACTGCGAAGGAATGTAGATATATGCCAATTAAGTCTTTTCTTGTGATCCTGCTTAAAATAAACAAAGTTTTTCCTATGTACGTAATTTGTAATTTTAACTTGCTTGGAAATTTGAAGTACGATATAATTTCTTGAATGATAATTTAATAATTTTTTAACAAATATTTATTTATAATTATTTCTTAACAAATTATTAAATTATTTTTAACATATACATAAAGATATTTATTTATATTTAAGACATTTCAAGTATTAATAGTAATGACAAATTCCTAACAAACACGCTTTGTTTTATTAAGTAAAGAAAAATTTACTCTTATACTTATCCATATGAAAATGTTCATTACTGGACAATAACTTTATATGAAATAAAGATTAAGTATAAGATGCTTTTATTGTGTTCAAGTAAATAGATCTAGGAAAATTTAACACTTTGGCATAAATCAATGAATAAAATAACGAATTTGCGATTTTTTTATTTTTACATTTTAATTTTTAACATAGAATTTCATTTAAATTATAAATTTACACTCAGATTTATTTCTTATTGTTTTGAAATTCTTTTTAAATATTATCAACTTCCTACCAGAAATGTTCAAGCTTTTTGTTAGACTTGTTAATATTCGTTATGTAATTTAATTGAAAGCATTTTCATCTATTTTAAATTTACAAAATATTTGAATAATATATAAGAAAAGATGACTAAGTTTTAAATTATTTACAAT
Organism: Latrodectus elegans; assembly: GCA_030067965.1. Taxonomy (NCBI): domain Eukaryota; kingdom Metazoa; phylum Arthropoda; class Arachnida; order Araneae; family Theridiidae; genus Latrodectus; species Latrodectus elegans. Next base: position 83,066,794 of record CM057817.1, on the reverse strand, counting down.
GAAACGTGTGTAGTGAATTACAGTTAGTAAGCATTTTGGTATTTTGGATAAATTCAATCTTAAAATTTTTCTTTCCAATAGCTTTCCGTTTAATTATTAATTCTGGTTTTTTATAGTTAAAAATAATTTTAAATAATCCTTATAAATTAATTTTTGAAATATCAGTTAACAAACAGAAATAGTTAATGCTGTTAACCATGATAACTGATTAACCCATGTTTAAATATACAGAATGATCAAATAGGTTTAATTTTTTTCAATATAATACAAGACTTTTAAGCAGATGAGTCTCATATCAAACTTTGCTTTCAGATTCATGTACCAAAAAGGGATTCAGAAAATAAGAGTTATTGTCAATGAAAGTAAATTTGATACCCATAGTTAGAAATTCAGCTAAATTTAAATGCTTTCAAACTTGTTTCTTTAAATCCTTTATTTATTAAATACTCTGGAAAAAAGAAATAAAGCATTATCTATCGTATTCAATTACAAGGTCATCAAAAAAAATCATACCTTAAAAGCGTTTGCAGCCAATATTAGCACGTTAAATGTGGACTATATCTGCTTCAATTATTCTGAAAGCACATCAGTAAAAGCTATCTAATGAAGTTCGTACATTAACTAGATGCAGTCTTAATCTTTCAGAAATTCTCTAACATTAAATGAAGTTAATAGAAAAAGGCTTTAAATTTTTTTGACATTAGTTTTGGATATTTTATCTACAGTAACAAATTGTAATAACTATGTAGTTTGTTTTTATTTAACATGCTTTAAGTATAGATAATAAAGGCAAATTTGTTGCTTTACCTAACTTTACCAAACATGTTTGCACTTGAAATATCCATCACATATTAATTTAAACGTGTTTGAATCAAAAGAATTATAATAAGAAGTATTAGATAAAATTTCAAACCCTGATCTGTGATACGTATCCAAAGTTCTTTTCGCTAAATTTAACAGACACCCGACTTTCATTTTTACATTACATTACAGTCTGCATGGAAATAACATTTTTTTAGTGAAGAAAAGCAAAACAAGATCATGATTGCCTGAATGGAAATAGGTTGTTAAAGAAATTCAAAACTTTCTGCAAAACCGGTTTGTATGTTATTTTTGTTTAATATGAATCTTATTGATAAGTAAGTTTGAGAATTATTTTTCAGCTTCTCACACTTTTATCTGTTATAATCAAAATTTTCTTAAATATCGAAAGAAATTAAGGTTGCATAATTGAGAATATTCTTTATTGTAATTAGTACCAGGCGAAAGTAAAATTACAGAGTTGGAAATAGCTCCATAGCAATGAGAGATAATATATAGCAAATAGAAAACTGATATATTTTGGAACCGAATTTTCTCTTGCAATTTTATTTAGTACAAAACATAATATGTTTAAATATATTTTTTCTTTTGTAATCCACTGAGGTATCTTCTTTCATATAATTTCACCATACTTTTTAAATTTATTGCATAATCTTTTCCGACTAATATTGGAAATGAAGTCATGTGTATAAATTGTATAACATTTTTTATTTGCTCCACAACATAAATTTACCATCACAAAAGGCATAAATTTATGCCGATTCATGATATTTTCCACAAAAAAAGTTGGAAAATGGTAGTGCATTTTAGTATTTTTTAAAAGAATTGGAGCAGATTGGAAGTTTATACATAAAAAAAAGAACTTTATTTTTGTATATTATCACTTTATGTTAAAAAATTAATTTATATTCTCTGTGTGAAAATATTAATCTCTGATAACTCTTTTTATTTCTCTCCATTTTGTTCTATGTCATAAAGAGTATCAATCAGATCAGCACAGAAATGCTTTTCGCAAATAACATTTCGTTGGCTAAGAGAAAAACCATCTTTGTTAATTTTTAACACCTTTTCTTATTTAGTACTTTAAGAATTTTGCATCAGTATATATATATATGAATCAAGTTTATCATACAGAGACTTGCAATAAGGAACACAACAGTAAGGCATTCAGTTAGGGAGAAGATAGGTATCATGGCAGGCTTCATCGCTGGACACTAGCATTTCAGGAAACATCTCCATACTAGGGGACTCCTTCAAGACTCTAATTGTAGAAAATGTCTTAAGGATGATGAGACGGCGCATCACTTTATTTTTGAGTGTAGTGCCTTAGCCTCCATTCGTTTTAATATAATTTAGGAATCATCAATACTAAAAAGAGTTACATCTTAGCTCCATAAAGGGTTTGCCGGACTTTATAAATAAAATGGGCTACCCAATTTATTGGAACTAAGAGTTCATGGGCTTGAAGCAATGGTACAAAATGCTATCGAGCAGAGGTGCCTAGTACCACGCCAGCCCATTAAGAAGGCATTCAGATATTGATTAAATTTTGAACACGCGCGATAAATGACAATGTTTCCTTAACAACTCTAAACTCGATAAGCAAATGATTTTTATTCAAATCAAACAGTTAAAATGTAAAAAAAATAATTAAATGATTTACCTTTTATAAATTTAATACTTTGTATTTAACATGTAGTAAATGAAATTTAATTAAAACCTGTACGTTGGCTTTTTTGTAATTATTTAATTTTTTATGACAATAAATAATAAATTTACAAACCATGCAAAAGGATTTTTACATTAATTATGTAACAAATATGGCTACAAAATTTCATGACAACTGTACCAAATACCTATTAGTGTTTTCCTACTATATCATGTAATGTATGACAATTTTAAAAATTATGAAGAATTAGTTATTGTGTGTGCAGAAACTTCCTAGCTGACTTGGAATCTCTTACTTCTCAATAATTGTAAGTGAACTACAAAACATTTCACAAACTTGTCATTTTGAATCAATGGTCATTTTATGTAAGAGAGAGCAATTTATTAATATTGTACATTATAAAATTTTCATTAGGAAAAGTTCATTGAAGGTAAAGTGTAAAAGGAGCAATTGTGTACAGAGTAAGATACTAGACAAAAAAATTATGTTGTTAAGATGTGTATTTATAAAAATTGAAAGCTTAGTCTTTATATATATTTTAAAATTATTTGATTTCATAATTTAATTATATTAAACAAAAAATTGGGAGAAAGCTTATTTTCTGAGCAGTATTGTAAGAAAAATTGAACCAAAAATGTAAAGGTTATGATTATTTCCTATATTATTTAAATATAAATTTACGGCATTAAAATTTATTACAATAATCTAAAGAAATCTAAATCACTTTTTTGTTCTCTTCAAATAAATATTCAATAGATTTTCGTTACCTGTATTTAAGTGGGTTTAAAAACGAAAATTTACTGAAAAATGTATTTTTCTATTTTAATATTTTTAGAAATTAAAAAAATACTTCTTCTAATGGCCCAGGAATTTTCGCCCTTTTCCTTACTTATTTTCAGTATTTAGTTACGTAAAAAAAAAAAAAATGTAGACATATTAAAAAATTTATTTGAAGTGAAACAATCGGCTTCCAAACTCTTGCTCTATTCTAATGATTGAACAATCTTCTTTACGAAGCATATTTCCTTGAAATTTTTCATTTCATTTGAAATCACTGAGTTCCTATTGGCCACTTGTTAGAAAATTATATGATTTTTAAGTGGACATTGGACTTTCAAAACTTATTTGTTCAATTTTTATCTGCATTTTTTTTTTTAATTTGGGGCTAAGATTAAGCTTATATGTTTTTGTTAAAGTGTAAAATTTCAAGTTAAAATATAAATTAAAAAGAGATTTATAACAATAAATGCAATTTTAATATCCAATAAATGTTCAATACTAAAAGAACCCCCTGCGTCTTAAATAAAGAAATATTCTTTTAAATTTAATGAATAATAATATTTGTATACATATGAAACAATCTATATTTAAAAATAACACATTACTAACTACTTTTGTTAAATAAAATTTTTCATAAAAATATCACATCAATATTAATTTTTAAAATCATTTGAAGAAAACAAATAAACGAACAATATTGGCTAATACCATGTACATGAAAAAAAATAATGCACATGGAATACTTTACGTTCTCATATTTATCAAAAAATTCAAATCTGAGAAAAAAAGTATTTTAAATTTGGGAAGTAAATGAGGCAGTTATTTCATATTTATATACCAATAAATTTTTTTTATAGAACTTTTCAAAAATTATATATTATTATTTAAAAAAAAATTATTTAAACTTAATTTACTTAATTACAATTTACTAATTTTAATTAAGTAAATTAAGTTATCATGCATTTTAAAAATTGTTTCGAACATTTGAAAAAATTTTAATTTACATATTCCATAGAAATTGTAAATTATAAGCGTATATTAATTTTAAAATTCAAGATAAATACAAAATTGTAAACACAATAAAAATTTATTTGTAAACAAAGGCATTGGAAGAATAATAGAAAAATATATATTCTTATTTAAATGTGCATAACATTTTAATCTCTTGATTTTACTATATACATATATTTTTTTTGTAGGTAGAATATTAATGTTCTAAAATTTTAAGCACGTCCTCTTAAATTTTTTAAATTATTCTTTTCAAAATGCTCCAGCACTGTACGCAATATCTTTTGGATTTTGTTTCAATTTTATATATTGTTTTGACATTTGTTACAATTTATAAAAATCAGATAATCTTCAAATCTTTTTTTCTTTGCAAGTTTTAAAGCATGAACAGACAACCTTACTGCACATAGTTCTGTTGCATTAAATCTAAAATTGAACTCGCTGATTACTAGTTACTACATACTCCAGTCTCTTTTTAGTAAGAAATATTTTTCCATATATATAACTGTGAAGACTTGTGCATTTTGAGTTTTTGCAGAAGCATAACGAAGAATTTCATTAGAAGCCAGTCTTTGGGACACTGGTAGTATCTTCTCGACAAATTTTCTGAAAGTTTAGTCTTCATCAATGCGTGAGTTTCTAGTATTTCATTGCATGCCACAGTTCTTTGATAAAAGCACAATAATAAATATCCCGTGGGGTATTTGTTATGTTGGAGCTTTTTATCTGATGACATAAAATGATAAAGGGTCACACGAATTGAAGTTTTCAGCCTTTGAATATCAGGAGCATTATCTTTTATAGCTTTCCGATAAAAATTTTGGAGTTTTACAACAGTCTCTTACTTTAAACTGCTTTGCTATCGACCCCCCACCTAGTGAGACACATTACACTTTCCATACTTTTCTAACATTGCGAAGTGCTGTTCCAAGTTTTTTCGCAATATGATAAATGCATTTTTTCTTAACAAGAGGAAAATTACTATATATTTTCTCTTCGTTAAAGTGAATAAATATTTTAGAATCACCATCAGATATAATTGTTGTGTACAACATATTATGTGAAAGTGAACGTTTCCAAATTCGTGATGCAGCAGTCATTTTTATGCTCCCAGATGATCCACTGGATTTTTTTGCAGTTTTCTCTGTGTCCTTCCAAATGTGGAATTCAGCATTGTCTTCCCCAAGATCTCGAGATGGAACTGTACACTCCGAAGAATGCTCGACATGATTTCAAAGTCAACTCCGAAACATGTTAGGGAATCAATGTGGCTATTCCAATATCATATAAAGAAGTATGATATCGTGTTTCTGTCAATTTCCTTCATAGGACACAGAAATTTGTAACTGAACCTTGATATTTAAATTTGATTCCAAATGTGCTTTCCTTACGGCACTGTAGATTTCTTTTAACATTTAATCTCGAAACTCTTCATTTTTTAAAACTAATTTAGAGAAACATTTAGAAAATGCTTTTCATCCATGTTTGCATAATCCAGTGTTCGAGAGAAGGATTCCATTGCTGCATGGCCTTTTTTAAAGCTTAAAAAAGCTTCCAGAACTTTGTTATTGACATCAAATTTTCGTAAGTATGGTTCTCTTGGACTAGAAAAAGTTTAGCCAAATATTTTTTGCAAGATTTGCATGACTTTTCTACCTTCACTGAAACATAATTTTCCTGAGGGGATATATCTAAAGAGCAGAGACCATAATTACTGCATTGCGAATTCTTTAGAAGATTGTATTAGCAGTTTTTATTCATCATCATATATACTCATTTCCACTTGCAAGAAAAATATGATTACATAAATAGACTGATTCTCGAACATCTACATGTATAAAAAAATTTTTGGTCAGCTATTTCCTTTGGTACACAGCTTCCATAGCAAATTTTGATTGTCTTTTTTCGAGCTGATTCAATCGCAGCAAGCTTTCCTTTCATTTGTCTGGTTTCTTGTATCTTGAACTAATTGCAAGCATTGTGATTGAAATTACAACGTTCGATTCAACAGAATATTATTTGAGAAAGTAGTTCTAAAAAGAATTGTTTTATAAGGACCGAACTGCAAACAAAAATACAAGTTTCAAAATCAAAACAGAAATCAAGGGTCAAAATCAAAATAAAAGCTGTGGAAAATCAACATGATTAGTGTTGCTAGAAGTAAAAAAAATCTAATTAATTTTGATGCGGCAAAAATATATATAATACATTCTTAAGCAAGAATTCAGTAAATAATAATTTGCATGCTATAATAAATAATTACATGCTATGACCTGATAAGAAATGGGTGAGGCCGTTTGTTTACAAAATAAATGCCTTATTCTTTCAAGTTTTAATGGTGTAAATCAAGCAAATATTAGCTAAAATGTGATATATAAAACTTATTACTTTCTAGAAATACATATATTTTATTAGAAATTTGTTATTATTCAAATACACAGTCCTCGTGTAAGTTTTTTACGTTTTCGAGCAAACGTGAAAAAGGGGCGTGGCACATTGTTTACTTCATTAAAACATTAAAAACTTAGTCTAAAATAGACTGAAATCAAAAATTCTTCTTGTATAATAAACAGAAAGATTCATATTTTTTTATGAATTTAAAAAGAAACATCGATATTTTTGTCGATATTTCACATTTCGATAGTCTACTGTCCCCTTAATAATACTGTGCCTGGATACAATATTTGTGTCCTTAAAAAAGGAGGCATTTTGGGAGACTGAAATTTCCAAATCTGAGATAGAAATAGTAATAATGAGATAGAATCTGAGATAGAGGGAAAGAGAGGAAAGTTTTTCGGATTTTAAAGTTCTAATATCGAAATTTCTCTCTCAAATATAAAGAGATTTTGAAAATTGATAGTTCTATTATAAAAATAATTGATGTTTCATTTATTATGCTTTACTTTCATGCGTAAATTTTAAAAATAGAAAAAAAATTTTAGGAACTGTATCAAATATATAAACATCTGAAAGTTAATCTATCAGACCTGCTAGCTGCAGTTGTATAATGGATAAGCAATCCGAAAAATATTCATAACATTTCCGCCGAGACGCGAGCTGGTTCTGCAATGTTTCTCCACGAAGTGTCAAATAATAAAAATTTCATCATTTTGAATGACCTAATGAAGAATATGCATATGGTAAGGGTATATAAAATAATATATATATATATATATATATATATATATATATATATATATATATATATATATATATATATATATATATATATATATATATATATATATACACAATATGGATGAAGTGTTGAAAGCTATTGTGCTCGAGACCACTTGAAAATGTTTATGTGAAGCTTAAAACTTTAAAACTTGACGTGTATGAAAATACATAGTCATAAGTATATCATAAATGAAATTTTCTCATTGTTTTGAATCCAGTTAGATTTACACACTCACTTAAATTTATACTCTATACTGTCAATTAGATATATATTCTATAATAATCGAGCCAGTATACAAAATAGAGAGAGAAATCATAAAATGTAAATATATCGATAATAAGGTACGATAATTGTAAAATGAGAGATGTTCTAGTAGATATCTCAAATAATCCCAGTTATTGAGCTGCAATGCATTAACAAAAACACAATTTTCATTTTAAATCTTGTTTCACACGAAATGAGATTTATTCCTTTAATAATGAATTAAGAATATTTGCAGAAAAAATATCGAAATTTAAAGTTAACATACTTATGAAATTTGTTATTTTATATATTTTGACCTCACACACAAGTATTTTTGCAATATAATATTTTCTTTTAATTGCATAATTTGAAATTTTTCAAAGTATTAAACATGGATGTAAAAAACACATGGTAAACTATTTAATTATTTTTTTTAAACTTGTAATAACTACTGTGGTTCAATATTTTAAAACCATGTATTTTATTAAGAAAATATTTCAAAATATTTGGTTAAATAATTATTTTTTGTAATGTTTCCTAATTAAGGGAAATTTAAACTTTAAAACAGTACACGAATTCGCAGCAACATACTACCCTAACAGTGGGCAATGACGTTCTTCATTAACAAATAAATGGTATGGAATAAAGCATAGAATTCCTTAATTACAGGTACCGAAACTGAAGTAATGTATTTAAAAGCGATTAATAAAAAATAGCACAATTACCAACAGCCTGCTAATAGAGACAATAGTAGCTAGGTTTTGCTGTCTTCACGATTCCAGATAGCTGTTTCTTTAAACCAAACATAGATAACTGGGAAGTTATATAATAAAAATATTATTCTTAATATTAAACATTTTATATATATAGAATAAATTATTTTAATAGAACGCTGTCTGCCGTTCATCGTTGATGAGATTAAAATATTTGTATTCGTTCAAATAAATATAGTAATGATTACACCTTTAAAGTTGCATGTTTCCATGTAAACCAGCTTTATATTGATATCCTCAGCCTTTGTTTTGATGGATCAAGTACTTTATGAAACTATTGAATGATTCGTTAAGACAGGAGGCAATTTCAAGGACCTACGGTGAGGATATAGGAACTAACTAGTTCTCCTGCAGTCGTTTGCATACTTTTGTTGGATTCGGTGACGGGTGTTGATGTCAGGTCCCGAAATTTTATCTTTGTTTTTTTTTATGGAAATTAGGGCATTTCCTAGTCTCCCGTTTGAGCAATTCTTAGAAACAATAAATCCAAAATATTCAATTATAAAGAGGAAAACACAAGCTTCAGCTCCTTAACTTTACTTCCCTTTTTTGACATTCAAATAAATGAAACATCAGAATCCACTAATTCCTTCAGAAAAGCTATTATTTCAAATTCATAAGCTATTTTGAAAGCTTTTATATTAAAATTGGCAAAGGAGAAATTTTCTAGACCCACCTATCCACCGGTAAATCTTCATCCCTAGAATCACTCGCTGTTTATCGGCTTTACTCGAGAAGATGACATACCATTTGAAGAATATACAAATGAAATGGTTTGGGATTTAAAAATATATAAATTTTGTTTTACAGTAATACTATATTTTTTACATTCGCATATATAGGTGACATTTCAGGACAGTTTATGTAAGGAATTCCAAAACATATGAATCGCTCTTGGCAGCTGATGAGTGTTTTTTAATTGGGTCAAATGTCATGTGGGACCCAAAATAACAAAGTTGCATTTAGCACGTTTTTGCAACACTCCTGATTGAAAGCAGCAACAAACCTTAATATGCGCCTGTTTGCAAATTTAGAAGTAACCGTTTCTCTTGATGGAATCCTTAACTTTTCTCGTGGGCTGATCTCAGGACCCTTGCTGAGATAAGCCCACGAGAATAGTTAACCCATTAAACATGCCACAGGATGATATTGTCGAAAACTTGAATTCTCTAATATGTTCCTTAAAACGTGTTTCTGTGAGTTGAGAAACAGTTTTGGGAAAACAACGACTTACTTTGATATTTGCGATGGCAAAGCTTGCGAAGTGCATAAACGTTTCATATATGAATTTACCTGTTATGAAATACTTATAAAATATTTTGCATTGTTTCCACTATCAACATTTTCGCTATTCAAACAGAGGCAAGCTGAGCTGCAGTCGTGCCACAGTAGTTGACTATGAACACTTTAATTACATAGAGAGTTTGGCGTGCGATAATAGAAGGGAGAAAACGTTTTTCTCGAAATTCCTTTCGTACATACTGAAAAAAGATAATTTCCTTTATATTTATTTCAGATAATTACCTTAAAGATCTTTTAAGTTTAAAAATATATGTGTTACTTCCCAGAGGACAACTACTAAAGTTGATTTTCGTACAAGCATTCGCAACAACGGCTAAAAGAACTAAAGCTTGCCATTTGAAGGCTGAAGTTTCTTCTGTTTCTTAACTTAAACTTTCCATTTAAGGATTATACCTCCAATCGAAATATGAAAAACAAAATCTACCAAATTTACCTTGAAGAATCCTTGATCAAACTCAAAAGCTTTTAAAGCTTTCAAATTAAAATTTGTGAAGGAGAGCTTTTATAGCCCTTCATATTCGCCGGTATATATTTGCATCAGCCCTCAGTCTCTGTTTCTCTGCAAATCTCTGGATGATAGCATACCATTCAGAGAATGGACAAATACCATGTTCACCAGTTTAAGAAAAGGATGTTTTAAATTTGAAAAATAACTATAAGGTTTATACGACAATACTAGGATTTGCATTCACATTTTATTCAACTCAAATTTGGAATTTCAGCCTTTAAGCACGAATTTCAGGACCCTTTCTACAAGCGATTTCAAAGTACTGAGCCCACTATGGGCAACAGATATGAAATTAAATTTAGTTGGGTCCAATGTTACGTAAGACTCAAGACTGTGAAACTAAACCAAAATCACTAATATTTCCGATTTTAGATTTATAAAATGTGTAAAAATTTTTATTGCAAGAATGGCAGATCCTGCTGGTGTCCAATGAATTGCATATCGTATTCAAATCATCTTTTTACCATTTCTTATTTTATAGCGAAGAAGTGCTGTCAATCATTTGACTCGCTTTCGTGTCGGACACATGTTTCACACCCGAACATTTGTTTTCATGCTATGGTGAGAAACGGGTTGAGTATTACAAAATTTTTCGTGCATTAAATTTATGTCAAAATGTTAAGGAAAAACAGTTAAATTTTTTAATTATTAAAACTTGATTTGTATGTTTATACAAACTACAAAATCCTCATTAATCTTTCGTCATTTTTTGTTGATTTTATACTGAGATTTTCAATTTAATGCATAAAAATATTATTTATGGATTATTATTTTAACATTTCATTGGTTTTAAAAATAAATCGAGAAGTTTACTTTCTTCACACTGATTCAAGCTTCAGATCTCATTGTTATTTTCATGATCTTGTGTCACAAAAATCAAACTTTTAGAAAACGTAAGTTCCTTTCGTATATAATTTAAGGTACCCGAACACGTTCAGTGCACTTTTTTTAAATACACTGCATATGTACATTGTAACGATTTTTTCTTATTTCACATTAAAAAACATTAATATTGAGCTACTAAAATTTGATACATTCCAATATTATTCTTCAGAAATGTTAAATATGTATACAATTTTAAGCATATTTTTAAAAACTTTAAAAAATGCTACATTAAAAACTATTAAATATATTTGAAGAAATTTTAATACCAAATAATCTATGTTATCTAGAGCATGTACTAAAATTTTAAGTTTTTGTTAAAAAATAAAAAATTACGGCCAATTGAATATATTTATACTGAAATTTTAGCCAAAATTTCTATGTCATTATTCGAGTAACCGGGAATAATTTGGGAAATATTTCAGTGATTAAAATTCTTTCAGTACATTCTCTAGAAAACAATATACAGATCACGCTCATAAAATTCCATAGTTTTACTATAAAAATATTTTGAGTTATCCTTTCTGAAGCGTGCAAATTATAGTTAAAAAAAAAAGCCAGTTCTGAGAAAATCGCAGTTAAAGATAAAAGTGTTGTCTTTATAAGAAATTCTCATATTTGCTGATTAATTTGTTTATTTGATTTTCTGATTGATTTCCGGAACAGTAATTATTTTATATATCTTTTAAAAGGCTACTAAATTTATATTTCAAAATTAAGCACTATTTAAACTAATTTTTAATATCATTCTGTCCCTTTAAACGCCCATTTCCGGTCCTTTAAATATGTCCACTTTTGGTTTCCTAAACATCACGAAATCCTTTATACCTCGGAATCTAATTAACGTAGAGACATAAACAAACCTGTTTTAGAAAGCTGTTTAAATTCCTGATTTAACGAAAGAATAAAATAAAATTATCATTTTTGGTCGAAACTGACGTTTTCAACGTGTATGGGTACCTTAATTTCAAAAGTAATTTTATTAATTCCATAATTTCTATTGCATTTTTTCAGCGAGTTAAGGTATATATTGTTACTGATACCATTTCCTGACAATTTAGTTGTAATGTCAGGACTAAATAATTTTATTACAGGATAAATGAAAGGAGAAATATATATATATATAATATCTTAAAATATTTAGTGTATAATATATAGGGTGATTAGACAGATATATCTCAACACATCAACCGGCTTTATGGATATAGAGATCGGATGACTCGTTTGAAGAATGAGACAAACTGGAGGACATTAAATATTTTACATGATTAAAAAAGATAACCACAATCTGGCACATGTTCTACCACAATCTGGCACATTTTCTTTCTAAATTCATTCATTTGAGTAAAAATTATTCATTCTATTAGCAATGTTGAAAAAGTTTTAAATTTGTACTTTTGAATAATAAAAAAAATTATGTTGTTTTTACATATTATTTCTGTTATTCTAATTCCTTTATATTTAAATATATTTCTCTTTTTAATGTTACATAAATATATAGGTTATTATTTTAATAAATTCTTAAGTCTTGATCCTCTCAGGGGGTTTATCTTCTATAGGTAAACACTGGTGTCACAATGCCGAGGCACCCTAGTGAACTGTCCTTTTCATCTCTCCTCTCCTTTTCTGCTTTTTCTTCCTTTTCTCCCTCATTGTGATTGTAAGGAGTTGAGGGTTCCCCTTGAATAGCTATTGCCGCCCTGTTGCTATTAGCTTCTCTCGGGGACTAAATCACCTGCGTGTTTACGTGCGTGGATACCCTTGTCCCTGGAAAGGAGGATACTGGGGATTGAGGCTTCTCAGAGACCAACACATTACTTTGGCCTCTGCTTCAGGTAAACGGGAGGTGTGTTGTGGTTCTCAGCACGCCAATCGCCTTCCATGGATCAAGAAATCATATATGTTCTGTGTGACTCGATAAGGGTGGAGGCCTCGTCAGAGATTTATTGAAAACGTATAAGGTTTGGCAAGCACTGATGCAGTTATACTGCATCCCCTTGTTGGTCGCAATGGTGGGTGATGCAGTCAGGTCTTGAAGTAATTAACCTATTTCTATGGAATATACTTTTATTCTTTACTCCATATGGAGCAACAAAGGATAGAGGATCAGAAATATTTTGTTATTAAAAGAACTGAGGACAATTTTGATAATGTTTTCCGTTTCTTAGTTAATAAGAGTCTTATTGCCACATTTGGAAATGTCAAAAATGTTCACAAGATTAAATCTGGTGATCTCTTAGTTGAAGTTTTATCAATTGAATATGCCAAAGCTACCCTAAAACTAAAATGCCTTGGTAATATAAATGTTATAGTATCTCCTCATAGTAGGGGTTAAATTCTACACGGGGAGTAATTTCAGCATATGATCTATTTAATATTTCAAAGAAGAAAATTTAGGATAATCTCGTTGACCAAAAAGTTCAACATGTGCAGGATATTACAGTCAGGAGAGAGGGTAAAATTTTAAGAACAAAACACCTTATACTCACGTTTGCTACTCCTATACTACCTCAATCTATTAAATCTGGCTACTTAAATTGTAGTGTTCACCTCTTCAATCCAAATCCATTACGTTGCTTTAAATGTCAGCGATTCGGCCATGCAAAACTACTTGTATGTTCCATTTGACTTGTGCTCGATGTGCATCTGTTAGACATGACAGCAGTCAGTGTCATTTACAAGAAAAATGTGTCAAATGTAGTGGTGAACATCCCTCGTACTCCCGGTCATGCTCAACCTGGATATTAGAGAAGGAAATTATTACTGTGAAAATAAAACAAAACTTATCTTACCCTGAAGCCAAGCATACAGTGTCATCCTGTACCTCTAATCAAGGTATGAGCTATTCACAAGCAATTAAAAAAGTTCTGAAATCTTGTAGTACCCAAAATGATGTCTTAAATTTTCCAAACTTATCCTCAAATATTTCTAATATAAATATCTCACCTATTCCGAAAGGAATTTCTAAACTGTCTTTCGCAAAACTAAGTCTCAAAGATCTCAAAAATTAAAGAAATCAATAGAAAAACTCCATAAATCATCTTTAAAGAGTAAAATAAACAACTTCATCTAAGAATGGCCAAATGAAGATACATCCTTTAGATGATAAAACACTCATATGTGAAGATCCGTCTAAATCCCAGATGACTTGCTTCAATGCCAGAGCATTCAGTTTAGCTTAATGGTAGCCTTCGTTTCTTGGAATTGTCGATGTTTTCGCACTCATATAGAAGATATAAAAACAATTATAAACTTTCATTATGCAATTTGTTTTGCCACCCAAGAAACAATCTTGAAACATCAGTATAGTTTAAAATTGCGTGGTTATAATTGTGTGAGGAAAGATGCTAATTATGATTCAGTTTCTGGAGGTATATGCATTCTTGTGTCTTGTAATATTCCTAGCACTAAACAATCCCTTAACACTTCATTACAGGCTGCTGCAGTTCGCATACTCTCAACATCTCTCATTACTATTTGTAGGATTTACTTAACTCTCCATGCGATCATCCTTGAAAGCTATTTCAACAGTTTGCTGGATCAACTACCTACCCCCTTTATTTTACTTGGTGACTTCAATAGTCATAACACCTTATGCGGTATTCATAATATGAATCCTCGTGGCAACATAATTGAAAAGTTCATTTCTAATAACAGTATCTATCTTCTAAATTCCACAAAAAAAACCTATTTCCATCAAACATGAAGAAAAATCATTCATTAGATTTAGCTATTTGCTCTCCATCAATTCTACCTTTATTAAATCTTAATGTTAAGGATTTATATAAAATTTATCATTTTCCTCTAATTTTAAATCAAACTGGTATAGGCACACAACAAATCTTCCACTCCTCTTCTTATCGTGCAGACTAGTCTCTCTTCAGATAATTAAATGCAAATACTGACAGCATGGTTATAAATGATAATATCAATGATGCTGCGCAAAAAGTAACTAATACATTTCTAGTTACTGCCAAAAACACAATTCCTAAGAGCGCTCCCCAATTCCACGCAAATATCATAATTCCTGTTGGAACTATGCCAAGTGTCTTTTAAAAAACAAAAAAATGTGGACTGTTTTTGCCAGGTGCCCTAACATAAAACAACTCATGGCTTTCAAAAAAGATAAAACTTTTGCTCGTCGAGTACGGCAAAATAGTAAAAAATACAATTTTGGATAAGATGTGTTTCCTCCATCACATCATTAACTTACAGCAATGAGTTATGGAAGAAAGTTAAAGCTTCCTGTGGTTTATATCGGGATTTCTCTATCCCAATATTACGCACAGGAGCTGACAAAATTTCTCCTCAATATGATATTGCCAATCTCTTAGATGAAACTTCTGCAAGGATCTCTAGTCCAGCCTCTTATGATACTGAATTTCTCAGAATCAAAGGGGAAGCTGAAAAGAAACCTATAAAATTTCATGAGAAGCCATACATCCATATAATTGCAATTTCTCTTTGCTTGAATTGCAGAGAGCCATGTCCCAAACTAAATATACTAGTCCGGGACCATGTGGTATCTCATATAAGATGCTTTGTCATCTTAATCATGAATTTTTAATAAACATTCTTTTTCTATTCCATAGAATATGGAATGAACATGTCTATCCCAGTCTCTGGAGCAAAGCAATTATTATTCCATTTCTTAATCCTGGCAAAGATCCTACTAATCTTCAAAACTATCGTCCAATCGCTCTCACAAGTTGCCTTGCTAAAACTTTGGAGCGTATGGCCAATGAACCTCTTCCATATGTACTTGAAAACAATCAGTACATATCACTTCATCAAAGTTGATTACGGAAAGGTCGATCTTCTCTTGACAATATTGCATACTTTGAAACACAAATAAGGAATGCCTTTGAACTGAGACAACATTTGGTGTCTATATTTTTTGACATAGAAAAAGCTTATGATAAGACATGGTGTTATGGAATTCTTCGAATTTAGTATAATTTTAATTTCAGAGGAAGTTTACCCATTTTTATTCAGAGTTTTTTAAGTTCTCGCATTTTTAATGTCCGTATAGGATCTGTTTTATCTAATCCATTTAACCAATGTGAGGGTGTTCCTCAGGGTGTTACTGTTTTTAAGTGTAATCCTTAAGTGTTACTGTTTTAATATTTGTGTGTGTGTATGTCAGCAACATTCTTCATGTATTGCAACCATCTGTCCATGGAAAATTATATGTTGACGATTTCTAAATTTCTTATCAAATTTCCAATATGGAACTGATTGGACGTTAATTACAAACTTCTGTCAATAATCTATTTGCTTGGGGTAATGAAAATGGGCATACTTTATCCCCTTGTAAAAGCAATTGTATCCATTTTTGCAGAAAAACTGGGCCTCATCCTGATCCAGAAATTAAGATATCAGACACAAATATTCCCGTAGTAAATCAGATATCATTTCTTGAGCTTATATTTGATAAAAAGTTAACCTTCCTACCACATATCTTAGATTTGCGCAAAAGATGTGAAAAATCACTGAATGTTCTTTTTAATACCTCTTGGGGTGCAGATCGTAAAGCAATACTCCGAGTGTATAAATCAGTTATTCTATCTCGAATTGAATATGGTAGCGTAGTTTATGGATCAGCTAGATCATAAGTTTTACGCAAATTAGACCCTCTTCATCACTCAGCTTTACGAATCTGTTCTGCAGCATTCCGGGCATCTCCTGTCCAGAGCCTTTATGTAATTTGCAACAAGTTACCTCTTGATTTGAGGCGCGTAAGCAACTCTCTCTTCATTATTATTTTAAAATGTTATCAGTATCACAACACCCTTTGCGATCAATGGTTACTTGTCCCTCTTTAAGACGGCTATATAATGCACGGCCACTTAACATATTACCATTTTATGAGCGTACAAATTCATTCCTGTCTTTATCTGAGTTCCCCTATTTACATATTCAAGTCACAGATGCTCTAAGATTTCCTCCTTGGAATATTCCTGTTGTCAATATAATCAAACTCTTTACTGGATACAATAAATCAGCTACATCTTCCCTTATTTTGCAACAGATGTTTTCGTACATTCATTCTCATTATTCCTCCCACTTTTCTGCGTATACAGATGGCTCAAAATCAAGTGGTCATGTTGGTTGATGTATTGTTGTTTGAAATACAGTTTGTTGTTTACAGCTATAAACTGCATACATCATGCTCTGTGTATACAGCTGAAGCTGTTGCTATTAAACGTGCTCTAGAAATAATACAATCCAACTCTCATCGAAAAGACTGTATCTATAAAGATAGCATGAGTGTGGTCATGTTAATGATAAATTAGATCATTTTAATGATAAATGTCATCGAATTATTGTGGAAATATTGGATATTGTAAATATATTGAAGAATAAAAAGGATTTGACATATTAATTCATTGGGTTCCACAAGCCATGTTGGCATTGCAGGGAATGAACTTGCAGATAATGCTGCTAAAATTGCCTCTGGCATTTTGCATCAAGCAATAACATTTTTTGACGTAAAACAACTTATCAAATATTTAATTTCCTACCAATGGCAAAAACATGGGATTTGTAGAAGAGAAATAAATTATATAGCATATCCTCCCACATTCTTTCATTCCCAGTTGCTCCCATGCTATGAATTAATGTAAAACTCAAACAGCTTCGTATTGGGCATACTAGATTTACACTCAAGCACTTATTCTTGTTTCGGATACTATTTATGATTTTTATATAAAATAATCTTTTACATATCCTTTATTTGAACTTTTAATACATTCTATTGTAAACAACTGACTAGTCTTTTAACACAGAATTTTTACCTATAGTTTTAATTATTGTACGGTGCAGAAATGTCCAATATAAGAACTGGCCTCAGTAAACCTAAAAAAATCAATCAACAATCTTAAGTCATGATAGGTTTTTGAAATAGGAATTAGATATACATATATCATAAGTTTGGAGCAGAATGAATTTTGTAGATTTCACCACATAACCCAATAACTTAATCCTAAAGAAAAGATTTAAAAGCATATTCCAGAGAGTTATTTGTTCATTTTTGTAGTCAAGTTTCACAAAGATATTTAGGAAATTAATGAGGATATAAAAGTATAAGTTTCAAAGCAATTCTAAATACATTATTGTGCCGGCCAACTTGTCTAGTGATCAGCATGTCTGACTAACTATAGGGAGGTTCTGGGTTCGAATCCAGGTTCAGGCATGGATGTACTTTCTCTCTCTCCCTATCTATCTATCCTGTCTTTGTCCTATCCTTGTGTGTGAATGAGGTGTGAATTGTTGCCTACCCTATAAACGGGTCCCTATGACATGTGTATGTACTGAAGAATTCGAACTCCACACCAAATACGGTTCAGTTGGAAAAGTGGAACAGCGCACCCCAATTTGCCAGCCTTGCTGGCACACGAGAACGACAGCGAATACATTATTTTAACAATTAAGTGACCTGTAGAATTATCGTGTAGTTACATTTATGTTCCGTAATTTTCCCCACTCAAATAGATATGAGTGGAGTGGATCAATTTACTCCCTTTCGCCTAATGTCGATGCTTAAACTGCGTGTCGTTAAATTTAACAATAATTCTTCGTTCTTGTGAAATTTACTTGCACTCACAGAAATTATGCGTTTGATTTATTCTCAAGAGAAACTTTTCAACAAAGGCTCATTGTCATATTCCAGAAAAAAAGCAATAATCCTCTAAAAAATATAACAAAGAAAAAAATGAAGACGGATTAATAAATTTAAAAATGCTCAGTTTTACTTCAAGAAAATAAGTCCAGTGTAGTTTTTTCACATAATCATACTTCTAAAAATCCTTGACGTAGTTCATGTCAAGAACACCTTAGTAAATAACTGTAAACATTAAGTAAATTCTCACGAATTAATGACTCCATAAGAGGTTTCATTATATATTCAAAATAAAAAATCTTTGTGTGTTGGGTGATGATAATCCTTAGAATGAGAAACGGAAGTCCAAAACATGATCGTATTTCATTGTTGAAATGAATTATGTTCAGATTGCAAACATATTTTTTTAAATTACGAAGCGATGTATATACTTGACATATATGTCTCCTCTGGTGATTCTGTATAAAATATTACGAATTTCTTCTGTGTATATAATTTGAATTTATGAAATGGATGAAAATTTCACCTACAATGTTATTTCTTATATAAATAATTAAATAAAAATTTAAAAAATATTTAATTATAATAAGAAATTTTAAATAATAGTGCGTATATTAATATTCGAATTTTTAAAAAAAATTTTACTGTGTGTGTTTGTGTGATGTAGGAATCTATTTTTACTAACAATTCTCTTTATTTTATTGGTCCCTGTCATATCCTCAAAACTTTCGGAAGAAAAATAATTTCCATCCATTTGTTGTTCCAGGTGATGCATTTCTGGCTAAAGTTCAAACACTCTATTTTATATCTCTGTACGTGAACACAAAGCCTTAAGTCTTACCCCGTATTTTTTTTATCATAATTTTCTTTTAATTTAAAAAAAAAAATGTGGACTTCAGTCTTTGATCTTATCTTTATCGTAAAAGCACGACTACTCATCAATGTTGAAGGCAAAGCTTCGACCTGTTCTCTTTCACGATCAGTTAACTTCTTACACCCTTCGCCATTTTCCAAAAGATCACTAATACTTCCAAGAAACTTATGACACATATGAAAAAATTGCAGAGTTTTTTTACAAGCTGGTAGAGGGAATATGATAATTACATGATTATATTATATTTATTTTTTAAAAAATAACTGTTGGCCTTAAAGGTTTTATTCAGGCAGAAATACTAACTTTTTAAATAACCACATGATGTATTTAAAAATTATGTTTATAGCATTTATTTCTTACCAATGAACTTTAATAATTAATAATATTTGAATGCCTTTTTTATTTTAATTTTTCTCACAATATTTTATTGGCCTTAAAACTTTTGCTCAAGCTGTATGCAGTAAGGTATGCTAAAGTTAGGTTACGCCCACTTTCACAAAATTGAATGGTTCTCTATTTTGATAGATGTTCTGTAGCTTTAAAAATATTGGTGATGATTGCATGTTATGAAAAATATTGTTAATTGGTGAAACAAATATAAATTTTTTATTATTTGCCTTCAAATTTTCTTAAATTTTGTTAAAGATTATATGAAAATCTGAAATATGCATATTAAAGCGTAATTGTTTTATGTTAATTTAAAACAAATGTAAATTATATGTTGCTTCTCAAATAATTAAAAAATATAAGTGAGAAATTTATGAAACATTCCTCATGAAAGAATTTATGCCCTAGATTTGCATTCATTTAGCAACAATGTTATTATTTAGCTAAATTTTAACGTCATTGTTTCATTTGCCTTCATAAATTATCAGATTTATTGTTGTTCCATAAACGGCAATTTGTTTGTCTGTTATATTTGCATTTAAAATACACACATATATACATAATAAGGAACATACATATATGAAACTATATATGTAAATTTATATATTATATGCATATATGTATACAATTACATCTATGAATGGAGAATACCCTACAAAAGGAATTTATTTATCTCTGGAATATGGCGTTTATCACTATGACGATCTTAACCCTGACTTACTCTACTCAAAGTGCACATGAAATACCACAATAAACATTAATATTTACCATTATACGCTATTTTAAAAATAACTTTTTTTAAAATACAATATTTTGTTTATTTGAAGCTGTTTTATACTATAATAGGCAGAAAGAATGGCTGCATGTATACATACATACATAACTGTGAGGAAACCCCGGGATGTACTTTAACGGGTGCCATCTCCCTCGACCACATGTTTTGTGGTATGAAGGAGGTTTCGAAATTGTTACCCCGAAATGGGTGGATCGTAACTTAGATTAACTATTTCCATGGCCCACCCACTAAAATCGGAATTTAGGAATTGACGTTAAGGAAGAAAAAAACTAGATTTTGCCAACACATTCCATAGGCATAATTTAATATGGAGGATATTTTAGTCTTATAATTTCATCGTTTTTTCCGCTGAAGTGTCATTTTTGGCACACGAGGGCCAATTAAACGGTCATAATTTAGAGGCTACCAAAACCAGGGAAAAAGAAACTTAAAAATAAAATTAAACCAGGAACTTAAAACTACCAAAAGCAGGGGAAATGTAAATAAATCAGACATTTGCAGAATAATAATTTTGTTACAAAGCAAAATGCAGAGGAAGTAATGCAAAATAGAATCAAAAAAAATATTTTGCACTATAAGAAAAAACTTTAAAAAGAATATTTCAATTCCCAGCCGAAGTCTTCTATAGTACATGAGTTACTAAAGGTAACTGAAAAAAAAATAAGGGATTTAAACGTAAACAAAATACAGGACCAGTAATTTTCGATACAGTAAAAGATTTCAATAAAGTTTTATAAATGTTCTAATTTAGAAATAAATTTTTCTAAAATTTCTCTGCAATATAATAAAATAATTCACACCTACCACACTGATAGAAATATTCCAATTTAAAGATACATTCCTGGAAGTTATTAGTATATTGATCGGAGTACTGTAAGGCAGTAAATTACGAACAATGTTATTTTTAAAATATGTAAATGATATACCAAAAATAGAGGAATAGTGTCAGAGCACATTTTGCAGGCTATATTGCCATATTGGCTAGAAAAGAAAACAAATAATTTTTAAAAATTTTAAAGAAGATTTAAATAAACTTATAATTTTTTGTTTAACTCGTGGAGAATAGGTTTAAACAATAGAAAAACACATGCTAAAATTTTCTCTTAATTAAAGGAAATGCCAAACACTACTATAATTTAAGTCACCAAATAGTCCCATTGTCGAAAGAGGTAGAATTTTTAGGATTAACTTTAGAGAGAGATAAAAGACTGACTTTTAAATCCGATTTTAATAAAATAAGTAAAAAATTTAGTAAAGCATATGCAATTATATATCGAATTATAAGATGTGCAAATCAAAATTAATTTTAAAAATAAATCATTTTTATATAGGTCAATGCTGCGTCCAGTGGTCATCAACGCTTGACAAATGATTGTAGCTACAGCTGGCAGTCATCTCAAGAAACTTTCAAACTATCCAGAATATAATTTTCTGAACAATTTCTGAGTCACCGTGATACTTCAGAAATGAAGCTATAATGCATAACCTGTTACCTGTATGTCACTAACATTTCCAGTTATTTCTTTCATATTTGCCAAAGATTTTTCAGCTATTTCCCATACTTTGAGAACAAAGATAATCTACAACATTATTAATGCCACAAATAGGAAAAGAGCAAAAACAGTATAAAAGGGAAATTGGACTATCAAATGTGCAAAATCGTCAAAAATATCGATTTTTCTTTTTTTAATTTATATAAAAATAATGAATCATTCTGTATGTTATTCAAGAAGAATTTTTGATTTCATTCAATTTTATACAAAGTTATTAATGTTTTAATAAAGTAAACAATGTACCACGCCAATTTTTTACCTTTGCTTCCAAACGTAAACAAGTAACACGAGGACATTGTATTTGAATAATAACTAATTTTTACAATGAAATGTATGTATTTTTAGACTGTAATAAGATTCACATATCATATTTTGGCTAATAATTGTTGGTCTTACATTATTAAAACTTGAAAAAAGTAAGGTATTTATTTTGTAAACAAACGGCCACGCCCATTTCCTATCGTCTCACAGAATGCAAATATTTATTCTTGAAATTATTATTTACTGAATTCTTGTTTTAGAATGTGCTATATTTTAGGCACATCAAAATTATTTAGTTTTTATTATTTGTATGATTTCGTCTGGCAACACTAAACTTGTTGATTTTTCACAGCTATCATTATTTTGATTTCACCTCTTGATTTCTGTTTTAATTTTGAAACTTATATTTCTGCTTGCTGTTCAGTGTTTACAAAACAGTTCTTTTCAGAACTACTTTCTCAAATAATGATCTTTTAATTTGAACATTGTAATTTCCATCATAATGCATACAATTAGTTCAAGATACAGGAAGCCTAAAGGCAGACTAAAGAAACGAAAACTCGCTACTATTGAATCAGCTCGTAAAAGACAGTAAAAATTTGCTAAGGAGAAGCTGTACCAAAGGAAACAGTTGACCAAAAATTTTCTTTTAAAGCTGTAAATATTCCAGAACCAGTCCATTTACGTAATGATATTCCTCCTGCATGTGGAAATGAGTATATATGATGATGAATAAAAATTGCTTATACAATCTTCTAAGGAATTCGTAATGCAGTAATTGTGGTCTCTTCTCTTTAGATGTATCCCCTCAGAAAAATTATGTTTCAGTGAAGCTAGAGAAGTCATGCAAATCTTGCAAAGAACATTTTGGCTCAACTTTTTCTAGCAATGGAAAATCTTATTCACGAAAATTTGATGTCAATAACAAAGTTGTAGCAGCTTTTCTGAGCTTTGGAAAAGGCCATGGAACCCTTCTACTGAACTCTGGATTGTGCAAATATGCATAAAAAAACATTTTCTAAATATTTCTCTAATTTAGTTTAAAAAATGAAGGGTTTAAAGATGAAATGTTAAAAGTAAGCTACAGTGACGTTAGGAAAGCATATTTGGAATCAAATTCAAATTTAAATCCTAAGGATCAGTTACGTATTTCTGTGTACTATGATACAACTTGGCAGAAACGAGGTCATACTTCTTGATATAGTTTTGGAATTGTGCCATTGATTCCCTCACAGATTTAGTAGTTGGCTTTGAAATCATATCGAATTACTGTTCGGAGTGTGCATTTGGATCTCGAGATATCAGGGAAGACAGTGCTGAATTTCACATTTGGAAAGAAGAACAAAGAGAAAACTGCCAAAAAAACTTCAGCGGCTCATCTTGGATCATGGAAATAGCTGCTGCATCACGAATTTGGAAACGTTCACTTTCAAATAATATGTTGTACACAACAATTATATCTGATGGTGATTCTAAAATATTTATGCACTTAAACGAAGAGAAAATATATAGTAATATTCCTCTTGTTAAGAAAGAATGTATTAATCATATTACGAAAAGACTTGGAACAGCAATTCGCAATGTTAGAAAAGTATGGAAAATGTAATGCGTCTCACTAGGTGGTCGACAAAAGGCATTTTAAAAGAAGAAATTAATGTAAAACTTTAAATTTTTTATCGGAAAGCTCTAAAAGATAATGCTTCTGATATTCAAAAGATGAAAACTTCATCCCTGCTACTCTTTATCACTGTATATCAGTAGATAAAAAGCTCAACATAGAAATATCCCAAGGAATGTTTATCATGGTGATTTTATCAAAGAGCTGTGGCATGCAATGAAAGAACACAAAGGCACTCACTGAGGAAGAATAAACTTTCATTAAAAAATTGTCGAGAATATACTACCAGTGTACCAAAAACTGGCTTCTAATGAAATTCTTCTTCGTTGTGCTTTTGCAAAAACTCAAAATGCAAATGAAAGTATTCACAGCTGTACAAAAAAAAAATGTTCGAAAGACATATTTGTATCTAAAAAGAGACTGGATTATGCAATAACTCTAGCCATCAGCGAGTTTCATTTTGGAGTTTAAAATAGATCAAAACTACACGCAGGTGTGTTTTCTGATCACATTTTAAAACTTGCAAAGATAAAAGATGGAACAAGATTTACACAACAAAATCGAAGGTCTTCAGAGTTTTATAAACTGCAACAAAAAAGTATAAAAAATTAAAACAAATTCCAAAAGATTGCCTACAGTGCTGGAGCATTTTAAAAAATATTAATTTAAGAAATTTTAAATGTTTGTGTTTTTTCAAAATTTTAGAACATAAATATTCTACCTACAACAATATATACGTGTATAGTAAAATCCAAAAGTAAAAATGTTACGCATATTATTAATAAGAATACATGTTTTTCTATTGTTATTTTCCAATAACTTTGTGTTTAAAATAATTTTTAAAATGTAATACTTTTTTCTATGTGTACAATTTTGTATTTATCTAGAATTTCAAAATTAATATTGCATATGCTTACAGAATTTATGATTTCTATGCAATATATAATTTTTTCTAAAGTTCGAAAAAATATTAAAAATGAAATATATTTAAATTTTAATTAATTAAATTTATTTTAAATAACATTTTAGGTTTTTTAAGCAATAAAACATATTTTTATGAAAAATTCAATAAAAACAAATTAAAGGTATCTATATATGAATTTGTCTCAAGTACTTCACAGATTTAAACTGCTGATTTTCTTAGATTTTAATTTTTTGATAAATATGTGAACGTAAAATGCTCCACGCGTATTAATTTTTTCCCATGTACATGGCATTTGCTACAATTGTTCGTTATGTGTGTGTGTTTCTCTTCAAATGTTTCCAAAATAACTTGGTTGTGACATTACGTAAAATTAAAATTTAAGGTCTGTAATGTTAAAGTGATTTTTTTTTTAAATTTTATAAATTGTACTTAAAATTTTTTATTTAACAAATGTTCTTTGTAAAGTGTTATTTTTATAGATATTTTGTTTCATATATGTACACTACTGGACATTAAAATTGCTACTCAAAGAAGGCGACATGCTACAGACGTGAAATTTATACGAAAGATAGAAGGTGCTATGTTATGCAAAGGATTAGCTTTTCAGCGCATTCAGACAAAGCAGGCGCCATTAGCGACACCTACTTTGTGTTTATATGAGTAAATTGTTCAGCCGGTTCCTCATACACAAATTGCATTTGAACGTTGTTGCCTGGTTAAAAGTTGTTGTGATGCCTCGTGTAAGAAGCAGAAATACGTACCAGCACGTTTTTGACTTTGAAGATGTCGAATTGTAGTCTACCGGGATTGTGGTTTATCTTATCACAGTATTGCTGCTCGCGTCGGTTGATATAAAATGACTGTTAGCAGAATATGAATCGATGTGTTCAGGACGGTAATACGGAACGCCATGCGGGATCTCAACAACCACCTATCACTAGCAGCCAAGAAGACAGGCATATTATCCGCATGCCCGTAATGGATCGTGCAACCACGTCACTAGCCGTGAGTCAAGAAACGGGGTCGTTTGGAAGACAACAAGCGTCTGCATGAACAGTTCGACGACGTTTGCAGCAGCATGGACTCTCAGCTCGGAGACCATGGCTGCAGCTTCCCTTGACGCTGCGTCATAGACAAAAGCTCCTTCAATTGTTTGATTAACGAAGAACCTGGGCGCACGAATGGCGAGACGTCATCATTTCAGATGAATCCAGGTTCTGTGTACAGCATCATGATGGTCGCATCCGTGTTTGGCGGCATCGTGGAGAACGCACACTGGCAGCGTGCATTCATCATCGTCATACTGGCCCATCACCTGGCGTGATGGTAAGGGGTGCATTGGATACACGTCTCGGTCACCCTTGTTCGCATTGACGGTGCTTTGAACAGTGCACGTTACATTTCTGGTGTGTTATGGCCCGTGGCTCTACCCTTTATTCGAGACCTGCGAAACCCTACGTTTCAGCAGGATAATGCCCGACCGCATGTTGCCGGTATTGTACGAACCTTCCTAGATAGGGAACATGTTCGGCTGTTGCCCTGGCCAGCACGTTCTCTAGATCTTTCACCAATAGAAAATGTCTGGTCAATGGTTACCGAGCTACTGGCTCGTCACCAAACACCAGTCACTACGGTTGATGAACTGTGGCATCGTGTTGAAGCTGCATGGGCATCTGTACCTGTACATGCAATCCATTCTCTGTTTAACTCAATGCCCAGGCGTATAACTGCTGTTAATACTGACAGAAGTGGTAGTTCTGGGTGCTGATTTCTCAGGATCTATCCAGCCAAATATATATGTTTTGAAAATTTAATCACTTGTTATTTCTAGTATAATATATTTGTCCAATAAATATCATTTTGTTATCTGCATTTCTTCCTGGTGTAGCAATTTTAATGGCCAGTAGCGTACTTTTATTTAGTTGAAGTTCATTGTGATTTATATGAAAATATTATTTTATTTATATTTGTACCTTGTGTTTCCTTTATATTATTATTAATTAGCATTTTATATTTTGAATGTTAAATTCATGACACTTAAAATGTGGGAGGTTGTTGTGGAAAGCAGCAATAGCAAACGTTTCCGCCTCCCAAGTTTTCGGCGCAAATACACTCTTGCGTAGTGTATTTGCACCACATACACCGCTTAGAGCTAAAGTGTACTTTTAAATTCTAATTTTGATGTCTTTTAAATAGTATGTTGTATTAAAAATGTGTCTTTTGCTACAATGAGTTGTATTAATTTCTTTATCAGAAATTTAGAATTTAAGACCATGGCATCGCTCATTCAACTAAACTTTACAGCTTTTAAATTGCAGTACGCAAAGTACTCAGAATTGATCCAAGTTATTAAGTGAATTAGTGTCGTCGATGTTATATGCATCAAATAAATAAAATTTCGGATAAAATGAAGAATTTTTGGTCAAGAATTACAAATAAAATAATTTTGATTGATAAAAATAAATGAAAATTAAGTGTATGGCTAAGTATAGTAACTTTGATTGGTAGATATAGCAAGGGAAAACTTATTGCAGTGTCTAATTTGATTATTAGTATTTTACAAGAAATATCATTTGGATTCTGAACCAAATTGTTAAAGCCAAATAAGCACAAGCTTTCTTGATACAGACTCGTTCACTCCTGCAAATGTCAACACACTTACCTTCAGTTCAACAGTTCGTTGGTTCGAATCCTACCTTGGGCATGAATATTTCTAGAATTCGGAATCCACTTTAAACCACACACATAGGTTCCGGTCTAATTAGCTCTCGTGTGCGCAAAAAGTGACAGTTGATTATCAAACCAAAATTTGGGATCGTCAAGAATTCTTGAACAAATAACGGAGAATATTAAATGGATGTTTATTTAAACTTTATAACCGCGATGCACTCTAGACTACTTACAATAAATTAAAGGGGCAAAAGATACTTATTTGCAATATTCAGAACCGATACTTAAATTTATAGTTCTTTGTTTTAAAGAGAAATTCATTAGCTGAAAACTTATAATTTTACTTTGTTTAACTATATTAAAAATATCCTACAGAGCAATTTTTCCCAGTATTGTAAAAACCTATTAGTTTTTATTTGAATTTTACTTTCCTCTTTAAAATTCGAAAAAAATCTAAATTTTAAGTTCGTATATACTAACAAAACTAAATAAATTAAATTGATGAAGTAAATAAAATATGAAATCTAAGAACTGTGAAAACAACATTTTAGAATTGTGTATTTAAATAGTTTTTTAATTGCTTATCTCTAACAAAGAATCTGCAACAGAATGTAATAGTCTTTTAAGAATTAAAGCTGTTAGTATTATTATTTAAATTCAGGTACGAAAAAGAACTGATTCTTTTTTATTTAAGCTATACGTTATTGATTGAAAATATATACTTGAATTATGGTCAATAGAGTAATTAAAACACAGGATGTCCTAAAAATAACAGTATACAGCAAATATACAGTAACAAGAACGTCCAATAAAATTAATTTTAGCAAAAATGTACTATCATAATAAGCTTAAGCTTTCTTCGTATTCATATTTTTTGAACAAACTAGAAAGATAGTCATAACATTAGTACAATATATTACTGCATTTTAACACCACTGCTCATTTTTGTCAAAAAGGAGAATTCTATTGTAAGTGATTCCAGTTATTTTTGGCTCATTTTTGGTTTTGTGTATACTTCATTTTATAGCACTTCGGGTCAGGAATAATTCTAAGAGAATTTTTGGAAGCAAATTCTGTTCTGTGTGAAATTTCGGTAAATATCTGTAAAATTGGTTAAGTTTCCAAGTCTTCTATAGACTCTGTGCATTTTATATTTAGTGAGAATTTTTTTTTAAGATTATTTGTGTTTACAATCATTAATGAATATGTAGAAATTATCTTAAAAATACATTACCCTTAATTTATGGACACGAGTATAGTACAACTAATTAGAGAGATGATGGGATAATTTTCTAAATATTACCAATCACTGCTCCTTTAAATAACTTTGAACCGTAGGTCCCGGTTTTATTAGTCCTCGTTTACAAAAAAGGACCGTTGGGTGGCAAACCAAATCAAAGTTCCTTTAAATTTACCTTTTTAGATAAATTATTTATCACTGATAAAATATATAAATAAATGTCAATGTTTTATATCAATAAAAATGATTATATATTTTTAATTAATGAGAATTTAATTAATGTTTTTTTCATTAACTAATTGAGGCTACCTGAACACGAATTATAATCATTGTTTTACAGGAAGATAATCGAGTGATGATAACACTGCTTGCAGTTTACATTATTTAAATAAAAATTTTTCATTTAAATTTAATGATCCAACTTTTCTTTCGTATATTTTCTCCCTTGTTTATTACATTTGTAAGAGGTTCTTTTTTCTTTCAATGAGAAAATGGCAACTCTTTGATTTTCATAAAGCTTTTCTATCTAAATTGACACAACATGAATTTTTAGCATTTTTTTGCTCTTTACCTTTTGCTTAATAAATAGACTTAACAAATAAGTCACATTTGTTTTGCTTCTATCCCTTTCTTTGCATGACAATATTTTATCCGTAATTTATGGACACGAATGTACATACATACAGGATTTTATCAAAATAAAGCAAACACTTTAAATTGATAAAATATCCTTTACTAGTATAGTGTAGAACTGATTTTCGCGTGTAATACAGCTGGTATTCTGATATTTCTCTAGAAATCCATTCATCCAAGTTTTGAATAATATTTAGAGGAGTGTTGTACCCCATTCTTCAGGGAAATTCTGTGAAATACAATGGAAGCAACTGATTTCTAATTGTAAGTCTAAATTTGACAAAGAGTCAATTCTATTGAGGGCTGAGATTGCAGGTCAAGGTACATGTTTAATTTTATCCTCATATTCATCGTCTGAATATACAAGTACCGCTGCATGAGCAGTTGCATTATCATCCAGGAAAATTCCATCTCCTGCTGGAAAACATATTTCATCACAGAATGAACGTTGTCACACTGCTAATATTTTTCTCTATTCCTACCCTTCACAATTCTGATTCGTCCAGCAGAAAACAAGGAAACCGTTGCCCACAAGGCAAGTTAATCACTTAAATGATGTATATTTGGAAACAACTACGATCATGTTTGTGCAAGTGTTCTCCAAACATGTTTAAACCATTCAATAGACCATATTACATCCTTTCACTTATAAATCGACTAGATTTTGTGAGAGAGACGCCACTGTAGATGAGGTATGGCTTTAAAATTTGTAACCTTGCGAACTGCTGTAAGTATTCTATTTTTGAAGATGCCTTCTATGTAAACAAACAGAATCCAGAAGCTGATTGATGTCTGCTGTCACATTTTGTTGTTCACTTTTTATCTGTTACAAATACGCTTTAATATCCATCGGTTTCTTTTACGAAGCTTTTCTGTCCGTCCACTATTTCCTTTCGTCGAGCTTTTCATGTTGAATTGTTGGTATGCTGTTATTATTCTAGAAGCCGTCTCTCTTAAAACGGTTAAAAGTCGGAATGTTCCAATTCCTTGCTCAGCCCTCTAAAAATTTAAGGTCCTAAATTTTAAATTTTTGAGGAAAAAGAGATCCAGGACTTACAGATCTTGAACAAAGCAACTACATAATACCAGAATATATACGTTTTTGTTCATTATATATTTTATAATATGTTGGGGGGAAAGAAATTTATTGTTTTTATATCAACTTCAAGACAGTATTTAACATGCTATGAATCGTCCGATTTATGGTAAAATATGCATAGTTTTTGTTGTGTCATTTGTTGCCATTTTAAAGGTAACTTCATAATGCCTCTCTCATAGAAGTCCTAATCTCTATTTACAAAAAACTCTAGTAGTCGATTTTCCCAATATTCTCTAGGTGCTCATTTTTTACAAATAAGAATATTTGCAATGCAAGAAAAAAATTGTGATCACTTTGTGCCAAGTCCAGTCTGCATGGAGGATGCATTAAAACTTCCCAATCAAGCTTGCGAAGTTTCTAGCGAGTCACTGTTCACGTGCGTGGTCCAACGTTGTTCTAGTGGACCAGGACACCTCCAATTAGCCAATTCTGGCCGTTTCTGGTCATTTGCTATTATTAAATGGTCAAGTTGTTGGCAGTAGAGATTGGAATTTAGTGTTTAGCCATATCGAAGCAACTCATAATAAATAATCTCCTTCCAGTCCTACCAAGTACAATACACAGCAGAACATTCCTGGCCTTCAGTCCTGGTTTGGCCACCGTTTCAGGAGCTTCACCGCTCTTTAACAACGATCGTTTTCGCAAAAGGTTACCGTATTAGATCCTTTCCTCATCTCCAGACACCATCCAGCTGAGCTGGCAGCCAAATGGGTAGCGCTCTTGCCTTCGGTTCAATAGTTCGTGGGTTCAATTCCCACCTTGAGCATGAATGTTTGTAGTGGTTCGGAATCCACTTTAAATCGTAGTTCCCAGTCTAATTAGACTCGTGTGCAAAAAATGACCGTTTAGCGATAAACAAACAAAACAAGACACCATCCGCTTATGAAATGAGTCTAATTCCCTTTGGCCAAGGCTTCGCAGAATGAAATTCCTTTCTTTATTTTCTATTAATTTGTGTGTCACTCAAACATGAAGTTTCTTTTTGAATCCAAATGTGTAAATAATTTAAAATTGTTTTATTGTTTATTTTTAGCTCCTGAGCGTTGTTACGATATTATGCTGCTAACATGGCGGCCAACATCGATCATTTCTCCAATTTTATGGACATTTTCGAATACTGCCCTACCTGTGCGAGTTGCATCTATGACATCAAAAATTCATGACCGGAATCTACGAAATCAAAATTGCACATAATTGGCTGTTACAATATCATCCCCATAAACACCATTCATAATTTTAGCCATCTGGCTTGCTTTTTCAACATTGAAAAAAAAATTTATACCATACCGAGTTTTCTTTGTTCACATCCATTTTTGACACCATTTAACGCACAACTGAGTGAACCAAATGAACAGCAAAATAATTATTTTAGTGTGAAACGTTACCTTGACATCGAGGATGAATTTGAAATTGTTTGATCGGTATTTCACGAGATATCGATCCTACAGCCGAAAAAATAATGGATTAATTCTCTTTCCTCAATATATTACACGCACATACACACAAATATATATATATATATATTATATATATATATATATACATATATATATATATATATATATATATATATATATATATATATATATATATATATAGTAGATGTTGCTGGGTAAATTTCACCATTATATTTATGGGGTTATACAGTTCATACTTAATCTTTTGCTTTAGTTTGATTAAAGTTAAACATCCTACTGGAAGATTATTCAGGTGTTTACTAAAGCTTTCAAGGGGCGATTCTGATATTATATATAAAAAGAGTTCCACGAATTATGAAGCAAATATGTTACCAAGAAATCCTATTCCTCACTCTTTACAATTAATAAATCATTTATTCGATTTAAAGGAAATGTCATCAAAATAATGATAATATTTGTGGTAAAAAATGAATCAAACGAAATGGAGTTTGTACTGCAAAAAAGAAGGGTTTGTATAAGATTTATGAATCCCCCTAGGTCACAGTAGGGGAAAAATTCTTTAAAGAAACGCATAAAAATTTCGACCATATTGGAATGTCATGAATGTTAAATATGCTTTCCCCTCAATGTTATTTCAATAGTTTTGTTAATGTACTCAATTTTTGTAAACAAAGTGAAATATTCCAGTTTAATAAATCAAGGCAAAAGAGAAGTCTGGTTTTCTTCAATACTTATCATATGTCGACTTTTTCTTCGAAAATGCTGATACTTATATAAATTGGTTAAAACAAGTATTTTTAATTAATGTTCCTAAGTAAATACTGAGTGAAGAAATAATGCCTTTACTGCTAGGAAATTTAAAAATTTAAAAAAAAAAAAACATAATATCATTCATTTATATACGTCCAGCCATCATCGTCAAACAAATGCAAAAGTAAAAGAGTGAATCAAATCATTGTTACTAGTTTAAAATGTAAATGAAGCTGCTATACTAAAATTAAATTTTGGACAAAAAAATTTCCCCCAAGTAACTGAAGTATAGAACAATGCATACCATTCGATAACTAAATTTCCTCTTAATTATTTAATGTTTGGTAAATTTCCTTATAACAGTATAATTGAGGATCAAAACTTTATACCCTTTAGTCAAAAAAGCTGAAATTTAGCACAGTGAAGAACTGAACAATGTCATGAAACAAGTGAAATTAGATATATGATTCAAGATTCAAACATGGCGATATAGTAATTTATATAGAGTTTTAATACCCGAATATGCGTGAACGTGCTTCCCTTTAGTCGTTATAGAATTTTAAAGAAATACTCTAATGTAAATTTTGAAATAGATAAACCATATGAGCTAACGAAGAAAAATAGTACATTCTACTAGATTAAGGAATTATCATCCATCAAGAAATACGATGTTGAAATCCAGGCCTACGAAACATCCAGTGCGTAAAATTTAGGAATAATAATAATAAAAAGGAAATTTTAATAACTCTAAGGTATGAGTTAAATATAAAAAATGCTGAAATGATATTTAAGAAATGATTAAAATAAAACTATGAGGTTGCATATCGATTGTAATTATTATTACCCAAATGAAATGTGACATTGACTTCCCCAATTATGTCAAACACTTTTTCCGATTTTGACACTTTTAGTCCTTACATTTTATGTGTGAGTTGATTGTAAATTATTTTGTTTGTTTGAATAAATTAAATTGTTTTAAATTAAATCAGGAATTACATATACTTGTAACAAAATGTTATTAGTTTTGTGCCGTCATTAGTTTGAAGAAAGTAGTAATAACTAAAAATATTCAGAGAATTTTCCCTTAATCCTTGTTATCATAAATACTACGATTGGGTTTCGAAGATTTAAAGATTCTTTGCATTGTAAATATGACTTTATGTGGGTGATAAAAATCTGTAGAATCAGCAAGAGATAATAGAAACATGATCAATTATTATTTAATTACCTTTGTTCATATTTCATTCTGGAACTGAATAAGTAAATATTGTAAGCATTTATATTTTTACATAATTCAGTTATATTAAAAAAAAATACATTTTCTGTTTAAAATGTTTCAAAGATTTTGCTGTGTAAATTATTCCCAATTGTGAATTACATGAAAATTTTGCCAAAGATATAAATTCTTGAAATTTAATTTCATTAAACTTGAACAAATATTCAACAATAATTACAAATTTTAACCAATAGTGAATTTGATAACTTACGCGTTTCAGATACTTTAAATATATACCCGTAAATAAATCTTAAAAAACATAATCTACATGAACGCAAAATCATAGCGATGCATGTTATATAGCTTCAGCAGTTATGTGCATGCGAACAGTAATAGTCTACTTGTTCTAACTCCCATTTCGAAAAAGCAGTTTCCTACACATCTAAATCTTTACCTATACAAGAATTTATTTGAAAAATGTTAGAATTTGAGTACTATTTAAACAAGAAATCGAGATTTTTCTTACTTTTTGCTTTATTCTCATGACACGTATAAATTGTATCAGTGTATTCCACGAATTTAAATATTGATAAAAATAATATATTATATCCTTGGTAACGATGATTTTAAATTAAACTTAGAAACATGTTTAACAACAGATTTCTTCAAATACAAAATAAATTTTCTTCAGCTCAATCGAACGAAGAATGGCATTCCCTATTTCTCCGAAAACTGGACACGTGAAAATATTCTGAGTCAAATTGCAATTTCTAATTATGTCTGTGATGCATTTGATGATAATACATAAAAAACGGATATAAATATATACCAGTGACTGGAATTTTCTGAATTATTAAAGATAAACCTATCTCATATCATTTCTTACATGTGTGAATAATAAGAATTATAATAAGAATTAGACAAAAATTCAAACCCATATCTGTGAAGTATATCAAGTTATTTTGCCAAATTTAACAGATACCTGTCTTTCATTTATATTTTAGTCAGTATGGAGACAACTTTTTTGTAAGATAAAAAGCAAAACGGGATCATGAATGCCTGAATGTAAATAGGACATCACAATTTTCTGCAAAACCAGTAATTCTTTTGTAGGTTATTTTTGTTCGATATGAATTTCACTAATCAGTAAATTTGTTAATTATTTTTCATCTTTCACACACAGCTCCCTACTCAAATTTTATATTATATCAGAAAATTTTCCCATTAGTCAAAATAAATTAAGCTTTCAATACTAATCTCCTTGCTTAACTTATCAGTAACAGTCTGAACTCATACATCAGATTTTAAAACAGGTCCATAACAAAGCAAGATAACATACAAGCGAACAGCAAACTGTTGTATTTAACAGTTCATAAGTAAAATTTAATAATGATGTCATACGATGGTTTTTATAATTATTAAACTTTCATTGAATTAAGTTATGAACATCAAAACCATTGGTAAGGATTTTTACCTTAATTTTCATAGAAATATGGCCACAAAATTTTATGGCATTTTCACCATATATCCTTTAGAGTAATTGTAATATATAATGTAACGTTTCAAAACGTTAGAAGTTAGGAGGAATTAGTTATAGCAGATATTTCTTTAGTGACATGGATATTTATACTGTTCATTAATTGCAGCTGAACCAAAAAAATATTTCACATATCTATGTTAACCTTTGATCCAAAACTATTTAACACATGCGAAATTTATTAATAATTTATGTTATAAAATTTTCACAACGAATAGTTAATTAAAGGTAAGACGTAATAGGCAATAAGGTACAGAGTGAGAAATTAGTTTAAAAATTTAAATAAGTGATTAACGATTGAATTATTAAAATTGAAACAATTGACTTTTATCTCACCATTTTTGGCTATCATAATATGAACAATACAGTCAAAAAATTGTGAGCAAGATTCTTTATCATTTAATGAATTAAAATCCTATACTCATAGAAAAAATTCCCAGAACGGAAGTAAAAAACTTAAAAGGACTCCTTAAAATCCTGAAGAAAAGAAACAGAAAATTTTCTATAAAAATATAAATGGGATGAAACTTTTCTATGTTCATTTGTAAATTAATGGTACTAAATACAATTACATTAATCTAATAGAAATGTAAATTGCTTTGTTTGTATATTTTATATAAAATATTTTAAATAAATCTTTACCCCCCTATATTTAAAATGGCTGTTGAGCAAAGATTTACTGAAAAAATCATATTTTTCTCTTTCAATATTTTTA
The DNA here is from genome assembly GCA_030067965.1 of Latrodectus elegans. Taxonomy (NCBI): domain Eukaryota; kingdom Metazoa; phylum Arthropoda; class Arachnida; order Araneae; family Theridiidae; genus Latrodectus; species Latrodectus elegans. The sequence continues at coordinate 83,030,313 of CM057817.1, read as the reverse complement.
AAATATAAAAACTTCTGGTTCTAAAACCTAAATTTTCGTCATTTCTTTCCTGCTCATTTTCAGTATTCGATTGGGTTATAAAATTTCAAAAAATTCAAAGCATTATTTGAAGTGAATTACGTCTGTTTATTGCTTTCGAACTTTCTTTCTATTCTGAGTAATAGTACAAATGTATTCAAGAAGAAAATTTCTTTGTAAATTGTGCATTTGATTTGAATTCACTAAATTGCATGGTATTAAAAATATTAGTCTAATCTAATATATATCAAAATTACTTTTTGTTTTCTTCAAATAAATATTCAATAGATTTTCATTACCTGTATAAGTGGGTTAGCTAAGGAATATCGACTAAAATTTATATGTTTTCCTATTTTATAATATATCTTAAAAAAATAAAGAATTCTTCTAATACCCAGAAGTTTTTATCCTTTTTCCTACTTATTTTCAGTATTAAATTACGTAAACAAAATGGCAAACCTTAAAAAATTTCTTTCAACTGAACTATGTCACCTTTCAATATTTCTGGCACCATTCTTCTTAGTAATATTGCAAAATATTTTATGAAGCATATTTCTTTAAATTTTATTCATTTGATTTCCATTCACTGAGTTCCTGTTGGCTAATTGTTCGTAAATTATAAATTTTCGTAACAATATGCCTCTTGATATAAAAATTGTATACTTAAGAGAAGTTAGTTATTTAAGAGATATGTAGTTTCATGAGGTTTAATTACCTTACAATTTCATTGTTTGCGCATGTTAAATTATTTAGTGATATTACTCCAGTATTTTTACATATTTGTTCACTGCTAAATAATTAATTTAAAAATGAATTTAAAAGAACATTTGAAAATGTTTAGATTTTCCTTTCTGCATTCTTCTCATTCATAGTATTATGATTAGTATTCTTAGTAATAAACATTATTTCTCAAAGTAAATATAACTTTTAATTGATGTGTTAAACACACGTGACTTTGTGTTGGGTGATGGTAATTTACGAAGTGAGAGCATGTGACACCAGAAGTATGATGAAATATAATTTGTTTACCTTTGTCTTTATTTCATTTTTGAAAACATTTAAAATAATATTTTACAAAACTTCTTAAAATTGTGAAGCAAAGTAGATAGACGCCAACTAAGTCTTTTCTCGTTTGTATGATCCTGCTTAAAATATTACAAATTTTTTTTGTGTACATAATTCGTAATTGTGATTTGCATGAAAATTTTACCCACGATACAGCATCTTGAAAAATAATTGAATAAAATGTTAAAAAATATTTAATTACAACAAATAATAGAGCATTTATTAATCTTTATATTTTTAAAAAAATTATCTTATTGTATATATCTATTTTTATTCACATTAGTGTTTGCTTTTGGTAACTCCCATATCCTATATATTGTCGGAAGTCAATAACCACGCCTATTTTTAAAACACAGTTTCTAAATACTTTCACGTAACAGTTATAGGTATTCACTAAGTGTACAAACTACAGTTATTTGAAAATACAATATTTTATGTCAATTTTGTGACACAAGCATTGAAACATAAAATATCATCTATATCCATTAGTTATTTTAGTTTAAATAATTGTCTGTTAAAGAATGACTATTTTCAAAAAAGATGTTTATCAATTAATTCAAAAAATGCTAAATAAGGAAATAATTCAACATTTTATACCTACCACTATACTATTGAAACAAAAACCTTAAAATTAATTTAACTTCAAGGTATAGTGCACGAGTTTATTATGCGAAGCTAGATATTAGAATAAATCTCACTCATTATGAGTGTGGATTTACGAGTACTTAACAAAGAGGAAATATTAGCTGATTCCAATTAGAATATACCATGAAGATATATTAAGACTGTGTTACAGTGTAATGGCGAACGAATGCTGGAAATGATTTTGTCAAGGGTCTGAATAACAACTTGTACACCAGATGTAATTGTAGAGCTCCATTAATTCATATATTTTTACCTGAATTGATGAATCGTGACATTAATTATCTTTCCTATACTTGAATTTTTTTAATTTAAAAAGCATTACTTTGCTGCACAATTTTTGAGAAATATATAATTTCATGACAAAAATCTATCACAATACATTTAAACATTATAAAATACTTTTAAATTATGTATTTTATTGATTAGAACAGTTAAATCATTATCCTTGTATTGAATACACTATTTACATTTTGCTCTGCTTTCTCTTCATGTTCTGTTTTCACTTCAGCTTCTCGCTCCAGCCTTCGAGGGAACAAGACGTGCTTTAAGACTTGTCCTCAAACCTGTTTTTGCGAATTCTGCAGTGAATGGCCGCAGACGGAGAACATCATGCCTGACCCCGAGGGGGTCTCGGATCGCTGCCGCCGACGTCTCTGCCAATTCTTCGGACTTGACGGCTAATCCTGATTCCGCAGTGGGACCAGTTATGGATACTTCGATGCCTCTTCAACCAAGCTCTCCAAACGTTTTGCAGCACCAGTGAACATGGATACGGATACCCTGCCAAGTATTCCTACTAGGAATAATTCGAATGCTATAGCTGAGTCTGTCTCAAGTAATTCAGCGTTATGTGAAAATGCGTCGTATGTGTCTTGGAAAAAAGGCCCTTTTTATGGCCTTTTTTCCAAGAATTTTGCTGTGGGTGATTAACCCACAACAAAATTTGATCTACAATTGTGTCATTAATTGTGATCCGAGTGACTTTTGTCTAAAAGGTGTGAAATCAATAGTGCCAAATGTGGATGTTCTGCTATCTATGGATACTAGTGTTTTTATCACCACAGTGATTAGATGCGAAGCCCTAGGTGATTTTGTGAGAAGTAGCGAGCGACTCGAAATTTTCGCGACTACACAAAAATAGCTAATGGAAGTGATTGAGCAAAAAGGTGGAAATTATAACAACGACCAATATTGGATTGTAACTAATGGATTGTACCAGACGGCTTTCATCACCAGCCAAGAAATGAGATTTATGTGCTCCCAATTTGGTTAATGCTTGATTTCAAACTGTAACTTGCATGGTGATAACTCAGCTATGAATGTTGTTAATACTGATAGGGGGCGAAACTGATTCAGATAATTTAATTATTACTAATAATTCTATATATATATAACCATGTAAATAAAACAAAAACTAATAAAATCAACAAATCTAAATGCAAAACAAAATGGACCACCTTAATTAAAAATGTCAAACTGTGCATTCAATTGTTAAAGGTAATAATCTCGGATATATTTAATGTTAACTCATCACATTCAGATGATAATTCAGTTAACAGATTTTCTAAAATCAAGGCTACTGAAGCTTGCAATCTTACTTCTATAGATAATTCTAATTTGAGTAATGATATGATGATAAATAATGAATGTAACATTAATATAGACAAATGTTGATGCTAATAATTTCATGGTTGTAAATAATATGCCTGTATCTAACGATGTATCTAATATTGATGTAAATAATATGCGTGCAACTAACAATGTTACTAACAACGTTACAACAATGGATCTACTACTGATGTAAATAATGTTGTAATTAATGTCAAACCAATTTCTATGCACAACTCTTAACTGCCCTCAACAAGTACTGCTCATATGAATAACAACAACCCCTCTAAATGTAAACGAGCAATTAATTCACTCAGGGATGACGAAGGGTTTACTCGGCCTAGAAACACTGCTAATATTAAAATTGTCAAGGATAGCAAACATACCACGTTATCGAGCAAATTTTCTCCACTTCACTCAATTAAACCCCAAAACATTGAAAATGAGATCAATAATAACCTGATTACAATAAGCAAAACCTATAAATATACACCTCCCAATTTCAAATAAATTTAAAATAATTTCAATGACCTCCTTATTAATCTAAAACAATCTTATGACAAAAATCTAAATGCTGAACTCGCAGGTAAATATCTAAAGGTTATTCAAACTTCTGCAGAGACTGACAGGGAAATAACTAAATATTTAACGGAAAATGATATTGAATGCCACATTATAAAAAATAGATTAGAGAATCCCGTTAAAGTAGTTATCAAAGGGTTAACCTGTACCACGCCCACCGAGTTGATTAAAGGAGAACTTGATAGTAAAGGTTATGATGTAGCAGCGGTGGCTGTAATGAGGAGGCAGAGAAAAAAGGAACCTTTGCCTTGCTTCCTTATAACACTAAACCATAATGAAATTGCCCTTAACATATTTGATGTCAGAGAAATTATGAATGTAATAGTTAAAATCGAAAACTATACATAAAAAGTAGATCTGCTCAGTGTTACAAATGCCATGCCTTTGGTCATAACTCAACAATATGTTATTGGATACCTCATTGTTTTAAATGCAGTGAGAAGCATAAATCTTGGGGATGTCCTCACAAACAAGCAGGAATGCCGAAATGATGCAGCTGCGGCAACAACCATACTGCGTCCTATAAAGATTTGCCCTGCAAAGCCAATAAATAAAAACAAAAGAGCTCCTCCTACAACAAGCGCAATTCCAATTCATAGAAGGAAAAATGTAACGTTTGCTCAGGTAGCGGCAACTAAAACAACAGCCGAGCTGGCAGCTGAATGGTTAGCGCTCTTGCCTTCGGTTCAACAGTTCGTGGGTTCGAATCCCACCTTGGGCATGGATGTTTGTAGTGGTTCGGAATCCACTTTAAACCGTTAGTCCCGGTCTAATTAGCCCTCGTGAGCAAAAATGACAGTTGAGCGACAAACAAACAAAATAAACTAACCTAAAACAACACCCCCACCACAAACTGCTCCCCCACCTATCTCCAATTTCTTACGGAACTTAATCCTTTCGAAAATTTTCAAGCAATAAGTAAACTTATTAAAGAGGTTAATAATATATTTAAAGCGTACCCTGCACTTCTGCAGGCTGTATCCTTACTGGAAAAAACAATTCATCCTACTGATAAATTGAATATACTATTGAAATCCCTCAACTTAACAGAAAATAATAATGATAATTAATGACATAAAAGATCTAAAATTAATGAGCTGGAATATCAATGGCATTCTTAAAAAATGTACGGAATTCAAAAATTTCATTGAGGAAAATAACCCTGATGTAAGTATGATACAGGAAACCCACCTGACCAGAATGTATACCTTCAGGATGCCGAATAACATGACTTACAGGAACGACCATCAAGTAGAGCAAGGCTATCCTAATAAAAAATAAACTCCGTCACACTCGCATACGAACCCCTAGCTACATTTTGTCGAAGCGACAATAGTTAAGCTTCACTTTGTTGATAGTTTTGATATCATGATGATATCGCTCTACATAACCCCCACAAATAAACCCTACATTCAGTAGACGTAGAAAATTTAGCCTCGCTCAGCTTTAAGCTTATTATAGCTGGAGATTTTAATGCGAAGCACTACAGTTTGGGCTGCCATTATAATAATAGCTTTGGAATTGAGCTTAATTCACTGGTTGCAAACACTGATTTTAGGATCTACAAACCAGACAAACCTACTCACAATGGCCTTTCACATGGGAACTATATTGATCTTCTGCTATCCAGGGGAGTCCGACCACCTATGAAATAAACCACTATGAAGGAATTGCCCTCTGATCATTTCCCTGTAATTATATATTATGGTGACCAGTATCCGCAAGAAAATGAGTGAATTAGGTATTTCTTTAACTGGAATAAAAAAATGAATTAATCCCTGACGATACATTTCAATTTGATAAAACCCCAAATCAGTAAGAACAAAAAATAATCAATCTAACTTCCAAAATTAACACAGCGTTAGATCATAGCAAATTTAGTAATCCAAACCAAAAAATAGAATACCTTCCTGTCAAAATTAAATCTCTTATAAAAGAGAGAAATAGATCGTGGAAGCAATACAATAGGCTCAGAAATCCATCAATCATAAATTAGGCTTATTGTTTGAAACTCAAAAGGAAATTGCGATTGCATCCCATAATCATAATCGGTGGAACAACTGTAAATCTAATTTTAATGTGGAGGAAGGCTCCTTCATCGGCAGATAATAGGAAAACCAATAGAGTGTGCCTGCCGCCATTCATAGATATCACTGAAGTCGCCATCACTAATAGCGAAAAACATGAACTAATAGCAAATTCACTCGAACAACAATATTGGAATAACGACATTTCCAATCCCAATAATAATCTGTATATAAATGGCAAATTCGAAGAATTTCTGCTGGATACTAATTACAGTTATAAGAAATTGAGGCCTCAGAATTTGAAGATGTCATACAAAAATTCCACGACAAAAAAAGTCCGTGGCATGACAAAATTAATAACAAAACCATTAAGCAAATACCGATAAGAGCAGTTTATTATTTAACATCCATTATTAATAGTGTTCTGAAAATTGGGCATTTTCCAGTTACTTGGAAAAAAGCAGTGATCATCCCCATTCACAAATGAGGAAAATCTAAAACTCTTCCCTATAACTATTGGCCTAGATCCCTCCTGCCAACGATGGCAAAAATAACGGAAAAATTTTTGCTATTAAACCTTGTTGACTTTGAAAATCAATATTATGTCATCATCCCACAGCAATTTGGATTCAGACCGAAACTTTCAACTACTCACCAACTCTTCAGAGGTGGGGAAAATTTTCGCTTGGTTTGGCACACAAAAAATCTACAGGTGGAATCTTTCTTGATATTGAGAAAACCTTCGACAGAGTTTGGCATTGTGATTTTATTTTTAAGCTTATTAAATTTAAATTCTGCTATTATTTAATCAAATAATTAACAATTATTTATTTAATAGAACTTTTGCTGTTAAGCTAGGTAATGACTTTTCAAGGGATAAGCCCATTTATGCAGGCGTCCTTCAGGGATCACTGCTTTGACCCTTCTTATTTAATATTTACGTAAATGATATTCCACAACATCCAAAAACTATGTTATCCCTGATTGCGGATGATACTGCAGTTCTATCCACTAGTTCGGTATACCACAAAATTCACGACAACCTACCTTACTCCTTAGAGGCTATAGAAAAGTGGTTGAAAATCTGGAAAACCAAAATTAATGCAACGAAATCGAAGGCAGTCCTCTTCACGAGAAAATCATCACAATGTCCTAGAATAAAGATAGCAGACATAGAAATTCCATGGTCATCCAAGGCGGATTACAAGAGACTAACTATCGATAAAAAGCTTACTTGGAAGCCCCATATATCTAAAATTAAGAACAAATTTATAACAGCAAAAACATTGTACCCACTTATCGCATATAAATAAAAACACTCATTGATGAATAAGCTGCTCATTTATAAGGTCTATTTCCGCCCAATTATTATGTATGCTGCTCCAGTTTGTGGTGGAGAGCAGACGCGAACATGAAGATGCTGGAAAGACAGCAAATTATTACACTCCAGTTTTTTTACATTTCTGTTCAGTAATTAATAATTAATTTGCATAGGAATTTAAAGGAATTGTTAAAAATGCTTACACAATTTTCTGCGTTTTATATCTTTCTTGTTTGTGGTATTACGATAGGTTATCAAATGAGTAATCATTATTTTTCAAGAAAATAAGACTTTAAACTGATGTGATAAACAAAGGTGGCTCTGTGTTGGATGATGGTAATTTGCGGACTGGCCTGATGACACCAGAAATATGATAAAATATAATTCATTGACTTGTGTTTCTATTTAGTTTTTGAAATGATTTATGTTAATATTGCAACCATTTTTTGAAAACTGCGATGCAATGTAGATATATGCCGATTAAGTCTTTTCTTGTGATCCTGCTTAAAATATTACAAAGTTTTTCCTATGTGCGTAATTTGTAATTTTCAATTGCTTGGAAATTTTAAGTACGATATAATTTCTTGAATAACATTTTAATAATTTGTTAAAAAATATTTATTTATAATTATTACTTAACAAATTATTAAATTATTTTTAACACATGCATACAGATATTTATTTATATTTAAGACATTCAAGTATTAATAGCAATGATAAATTCCTAACAAACATGTTTTGTTTCATTAAGTAAAGAGAAATTTACTCTTATACTTATCCATATGAAAACGTTCATTACTGGACAATAACTTTATATGAAATAAAGATTAAGTATAAGATGCTTTTATTGGGTTCAAGTAAATAGATCTAGGAAAACTTAACACTTTGGCATAAATCAATGAATAAAACAACGAATTTGCGATTTTTTTATTTTTACATTTTAATTTTAAACATAGAATTTCATTTAAATTATAAATTTACACTCAGATTTTATTTCTTATTGTTTTGAAATTCTTTTTAAATGTTATTAACTTTCTACCAGAAATGTTCAAGCTTTTTGTTAGACTTGTTAATATTCGTTATGTAATTTAATTGAAAGCATTTTCTCATCTGTTTTAAATTTACTAAATATTTGAATAATATATAAGAAAAGATGACTAAGTTTTAAAATATTTACAATGAAACGTGTGTGTGTGAATTACAGTTAGTAAGCATTTTGATTTTTTGGATAAATTCAAACGTAAAACTTTCTTTCCAATAGCTTTCCACATTTAATTATTAATACTGGTTTGTTATAGCTAAAAATAATTTTAAGTAATAATTATAAATTACTTTTAGAAATATCAGTTAACAAACAGAAATATTTAATGCTGTTAACCATATTTTACCATGATAACTGATTAACCCATGTTTAAATATACAGAATGTTCAAATAGGTTTTATTTTTTTCAATATAATACAAGACTTTTAAACCTTATGCAATATTCATAATATGAATCCTCGTGGCAACATAATTGAAAAGTTCATTTCTAAAAACAGTAGCTGTCTTCTAAATTCCACAGCAAAAACCTATTTCCATCAAACATGAAGAAATTTCATTCATTAGATTTAGCTATTTGCTCTCCATCAATTATACCGTTATTAAATCTTAATGTTAAGCATTTATATAAAAGTTATCATTTTCCTGTAATTATAAATCAAACTGGTATAAGCAGACCACAAATATTCCACTCCTCTTATTTTTATCATCGTTCAGAATGTTCTCTCTTCAGTCAATTAACTGCGAATACTGACAGCATGGCTATAAATGATAATATCAATGATGCTGCGCAAAAAGTAACTAACACACTTCTAGGTACTGCCAAATACACAATTCCTCGGCGCGCTCTCCAATTCCACGCAAATATCATAATTCCAGTTCGAACCATGCCAAGTGTCTTTTAAAAAACAAAAAATGTGGATTGTTTTTGGCAGGTGCCCTAACATAAAACAACTCATGGCTTTCAAAAAAGCTAAAACTTTTGCTGGTCGAGTACGACAAAATAGTAAAAAATACAATTTTGGATGAGATGTGTTTCCTCCATCACATCATTAACTTCCAGCAAAGAGTTATGGAAGAAAGTTAAAGCTTCCTGTGGTTTATATCGGGATTTCTCTATCCCAATATTACGCACAGGAATTGACACAATTTCTTCTCAATATGATATTGCCAATCTCTTAGGTGAAACTTCTGCAAGGATCTCTAGTCCAGCCTCTTATGATACTGAATTTCTCAGAATCAAAGGGGAAGCTGAAAAGAAACCTATAAAATTTCATGAGAAGCCATACATCCATATAATTGCAATTTCTCTTTGCTTGAATTGCAGAGAGCCATGTCCCAAACTAAATATACTAGTCCGGGACCATGTGGTATCTCATATAAGATGCTTTGTCATCTTAATCATGAATTTTTAATAAACATTCTTTTTCTATTCCATAGAATATGGAATGAACATGTCTATCCCAGTCTCTGGAGCAAAGCAATTATTATTCCATTTCTTAATCCTGGGAAAGATCCTACTAATCTTCAAAACTATCGTCCAATCGCTCTCACAAGTTGCCTTGCTAAAACTTTGGAGCGTATGGCCAATGAACCTCTTCCATATGTACTTGAAAACAATCAGTACATATAACTTCATCAAAGTTGATTACGGAAAGGTCGATCTTCTCTTGACAATATTGCATACTTTGAAACACAAATAAGGAATGCCTTTGAACTGAGACAACATTTGGTGTCTATATTTTTTGACATAGAAAAAGCTTATGATAAGACATGGTGTTATGGAATTCTTCGAATTTAGTATAATTTTAATTTCAGAGGAAGTTTACCCATTTTTATTCAGAGATTTTCAAGTTCTCGCATTTTTAATGTCCGTATAGGATCTGTTTTATCTAATCCATTTAACCAATGTGAGGGTGTTCCTCAGGGTGTTACTGTTTTTAAGTGTTACTCCTTAAGTGTTACTGTTTTAATATTTGTGTGTGTGTATGTCAGCAACATTCTTCATGTATTGCAACCATCTGTCCATGGAAAACTATATGTTGACGATTTCTAAATTTCTTATCAAATTTCCAATATGGAACTGATTGGACGGTAATTACAAACTTCTGTCAATAATCTATTTGCTTGGGGTAATGAAAATGGGCATACTTTATCCCCTTGTAAAAGCAATTGTATCCATTTTTGCAGAAAAACTGGGCCTCATCCTGATCCAGAAATTAAGATATCAGGCACAAATATACCCGTAGTTAATCAGATATCATTTCTTGAGCTTATATTTGATAAAAAGTTAACCTTCCTACCACATATCTTATAGATTTGCGCAAAAGATGTGAAAAATCACTGAATATTCTTTTTAATACCTCTTGGGGTGCAGATCGTAAAGCAATACTCCGAGTGTATAAATCAGTTATTCTATCTCGAATTGAATATGGTAGCGTAGTTTATGGATCAGCTAGATCATAAGTTTTGCGCAAATTAGACCCTGTTCATCACTCAGCTTTACGAATCTGTTCTGCAGCATTCCGGGCATCTCCTGTCCAGAGCCTTTATGTAATTTGCAACAAGTTACCTCTTGATTTGAGACGCGTAAGCAACTCTCTCTTCATTATTATTTTAAAATGTTATCAGTATCACAACACCCTTTGCGATCAATGGTTATTTGTCCCTCTTTAAGACGGCTATATAATGCACGGCCACTTAACATATTACCATTTTATGAGCGTACAAATTCATTCCTGTCTTTATCTGAGTTCCCCTATTTACATATTCAAGTCACAGATGCTCTAAGATTTCCTCCTTGGAATATTCCTGTTGTCAATAGAATCAAACTCTTTACTGGATACAATAAATCAGCTACATCTTCCCTTATTTTGCAACAGATGTTTTCGTACATTCATTCTCATTATTCCTCCCACTTTTCTGCGTATACAGATGGCTCAAAATCAAGTGGTCATGTTGGTTGATGTATTGTTGTTTGAAATACAGTTTGTTGTTTACAGCAATAAACTGCATACATCATGCTCTGTGTATACAGCTGAAGCTGTTGCTATTAAACGTGCTCTAGAAATAATACAATCCAACTCTCATCGAAAAGACTGTATCTATAAAGATAGCATGAGTGTGGTCATGTTAATGATAAATTAGATCAATTTAATGATAAATGTCATCGAATTATTGTGGAAATATTGGATATTGTAAATATATTGAAGAATAAAGGATTTGACATTAATTCATTGGGTTCCACAAGCCATGTTGGCATTGCAGGGAATGAACTTGCAGATAATGCTGCTAAAATTGCCTCTGGCATTTTGCATCAAGCAATAACATTTTTTGACGTAAAACAAATTATCAAATATTTAATTTCCTACCAATGGCAAAAACATGGGATTTGCAGAAGAGCAATAAATTATATAGCATATCCTCCCACATTCTTCCATTCCCAGTTGCACCCATGCTATGAATTGATGTAAAACTCAAATGGCTTCGTATTGGGCATAGTAGATTTACACTTAAGCAGTTATTCTTGTTTGGGATTCTATTTATGATTTTTATATAAAATAATCTTTTACATATCCTTTATTTGAACTTTTAATACATTCTATTGTAAACAACTGACTAGTCTTTTAACACAGAATTTTTACCTATAGTTTTAATTGTTGTACGGTGCAGAAATGTCCAATATTGGATCTGGCCTCAGTAAACCTCACAAAATCAATCAAACAATCTTAAGTCGTGATTGGATTTTGAAATAGGAATTATATATACATGTATTATAAGTTTGGAGCAGAATGAATTTTGTAGATTTCACCACATAACCCAATAACTCAATCCTAAAGAAAAGATTTAAAAGCATATTCCAGAGATTAATTTGTTCATTTTTGTAGTCAAGTTTCACAAAGATATTTAGGAAATTAATGAGAATATAAAAGTATAAGTTTCAAAGCAATTCTATATACGTTATTGTGCCGGCCAACTTGTCTAGTGATCAGCGTGTCTGACTAACTAAACGGAGGTCCTGGGTTCGAATCCCGGTTCAGGCATGGCTGTACTTTCTCTCTCTCTCTATCTATCCTGTCTTTGTCCTTTCCTTGAGTGTGAATGAGGTGTGAATTGTTGAATACCCTTTAAACGGGTCCCTATGACATGTGTATTTACTGAAGAATTCGAACTCCACACCAAATACGGTTCAGTTGGAAAAGTGCAGCAGCGCACCCCAATTTGCCAGCCTTGCTGGCACACGAGAACGACAGCGAATACATTATTTTAACAATTAAGTGACCTGTAGAATTATCGTGTAGTTACATATCTATTCCGTAATTTTCCCCACTCAAATAGATATGAATGGTGTGCATCAATTTACTCCCTTTCGCCTAATGTCGATGCTTAAACTGCGTGTCGTTAAATTTAACAGAAATTCTTCGTTCTTGTGAAATTTACTTGCACACACAGAAATTATGCGTTTGATTTATTCTCAAGAGAAACTTTTTAACAATAGCTCATTGTCATATTCCAGAAAAAAAGCAATAATCCTCTAAAAAATATAACAAAGAAAAAAATAAAGACGGATTAATAAATTTAAAAATGCTCAGTTTTACTTAGAGAAAATAAGTCCAGTGTAGTTTTTTCACATAATCATACTTCTAAAAATCCTTGACGTAATTCATGTCAAGAACACCTAAGTAAATAACTGTAAACATTAAGTAAATTCTCACGAATTAATGACTCCATAAGGTTTCATTATATCTTCAAAATAAAAAATCTTTGTGTGTTGGGTGATGATAATCCTTATAATGAGAAACGGAAGTCCAAAACATGATCCTATTTCATTGTTGAAATGAATTATGTTCAGATTGCAAACATTATTTTTTAAATTACAAAGCGATGTATATATTTGACATATATGTTTCCTCAGGTGATTCTGTATAAAATATTACGAATTTCTTCTGTGTATATAATTTGTATTTATGAAATGGATGAAAATTTTACCTACAATGTTATTTCTTATATAAATAATTAAATAAAATTTTAAAAAATATTTAATTATAATAAGAAATTTTAAATAATAGTACGTATATTAATATTCGAATTTTTTTAAAAAAAAAAAGTTTTACAGTGTGTGTTTATGTGATGTAGGAATCTATTTTTATTAACATTTCTCTTTATTTTATTGGTCCCTGTCATATCCTCAAAACTTTCAGAAGAAAAAATAATTTCCATCCATTGGTCTTCCCACTTTCTGGCTAAAGTTCAAATACTCTATTTTATATCTCTGCAGTAATTGAGGTTTAGTCAATTTTATTGTGTAAGTGTACCTTCCAGACTTTCTAATTGTGTTATGAATCATTTTTTGACAAAAGTTTCAACACGTCAACGGAACTAGTTTCCTGTGAATGAGTACTTTCACGTTGATGCAAGTTTGCAAATTCTTCTTCATCACGCCAATACAAAGCCTTAGTCTTCCCCCGTATTTTTTTTTCAATTTAAAAAAAAAATGTTGACTAGTCTTTGATCTGCTTAACTTTATCATAAAAGCACGACTACTCATTCCTGTTGAAGACAAACTTCGACCTGTTCTCTTTCACGATCACTTAACTTCTTACACCCTTCGCCATTTTCCAAAAGATCACTAATACTTCCAAGAAACTTATGACACATATGAAAAAATTGCAGAGTTTTTTTACAAGCTGGTAGAGGGAATATGATAATTACATGATTATATTATATTTATTTTTAAAAAATAACTGTTGGCCTTAAAGGTTTTATTCAGGCAGAAATACTAACTTTTTAAATAACCACATGATGTATTTAAAAATTATGTTTATAGCATTTATTTCTTACCAATGAACTTTAATAATTAATAATATTTGAATGCCTTTTTTATTTTAAATTTTTTCAAAATATTTTATTGGCCTTAAAACTTTTGCTCAAGCTGTATGCAGTAAGGTATGCTAAAGTTAGAAGACGTCCACTTTCATAAAAATGAATGGTTCAAAACTCTCTTTCGATAGATGTCCTGTAGCTTTACAAATATTGGTGATGATTGCACGTTACGAAAAATATTGTTAGTTGGTGAAACAAATCTATAATTTTTATTATTTGCCTTCAAATTTTCTTAAATTTTGTCAAAGATTATATGAAAATCTGAAATATGCATATTAAAGCGTAAATGTTTTATGTTAATTTAAAACAAACGTAAATTATATGTTGCTTCTCAAATAATTAATAGGTTTAAGTGAAAAATTTATGAAAAATTCCTCATTAAAGAATTTATGCCCTAGATTTCCATTCATTTAACAAAAATGTTATTATTTAGCTAAATTTTAACGTCATGGTTTCATTTGGCTTCATAAATTATCAGATTTATTTTTGTTTCATAAACTTCAATTTTGTAACCTATATTGATTCTGCTACTGCAATTTGTTTGTCTGTTATATTTGCACATTTAAAATACACACATATATACATAATAATGAACATACATATATGAAATTATATATGTATATTTATATATTATGTGCATATATGTATACAATTACATCTATGAATGAAGAATACCCTACAAAAGGAATTTATTTATCTCTGGAATATGGCGTTTATCACTATGACGATCTTAACCCTGAATTACTCTGCTCAAAGTGCACATGAAATACCACAATAAACATTAATATTTACCATTATACGCTATTTTAAAAATAACTTTTTTTAAAATACAATATTTTGTTTATTTGAAGCTGTTTTATACTATAATAGGCAGAAAGAATGGCTGCATGTATACATACATAACTGTGGGGAAATCCCGGGATGTACTTTAAGTTTAACGGGTGCCATCTCCCTCGACCACATGTTTAGCGGTATGAAGGAGGTTTCGAAATTGTTACCCCGAAATGTGTGGATCGTAACTTAGATTAACTATTTCCATGGCCCACCCACTAAAATTGGAATTTAGGAATTGACGTTAAGGAAGAAAAATACTAGATTTTGCCAACACATTCCATAGGCATAATTTAATATGGAGGATATTTTACTCTTATAATTTCATCTTTTTTTCTGCTGAAGTGTCATTTTTGGCACACGAGGGCCAATTAAACGGTCATAATTATAGAGGCTATCAAAACCAGGGAAAAAGAAACTTAAGAATAAAATTAAACCAGGAACTTAAAACTACCAAAACCAGGGAAAATGTAAATAAATCAGACATTTGCAGAATAATAATTTTGTTTCAAAGCAAAATGCAGAGGAAATAATGCCAAATAGAATCAAAAAAAAATTTTTGCACTATAAGAAAAAACTTTAAAAAGAATATTTCAATTCCCAGCCGAAGTTTTTATAGTACATGAGTTACTAAAGGTAACTGAAAAAAAAATAAGGGATTTAAACGTAAACAAAATATAGGACCAGTAATTTTCGATACAGTAAAAGATTTCAATAAAGTTTTTATAAATGTTCTAATTTAGAAATAAATTTTTCTAAAATTTCTCTGCAATATAATAAAATAATTCAAACCTACCACACTGATAGAAATATTCCAATTTAAAGATACATTCCTGGAAGTTAATAGTATATTGATTGGAGTACTGTAAGGCAGTAAATTACGAACAATGTTAATTTTGAAATATGTAAATGATATACCAAAAATAGAGGAATATTGTCAGAGCACATTTTGCAGGCTATATTGCCATATTGGCTAGAAATGAAAACAAATACTTTTTAATAGTTTTAAAGAACATTTAAATAAACTTATATTTTTTTGTTTAACTCGTGGAGAATAGGTTAAAACAATAAAAAAACACATACTATAATTTTCTCTTAATTAAAGGAAATGCCAAACACTACTATTAATATAAGTAACCAAATAGTCCCATTGTCGAAAGAGGTATAATTTTTAGGATTAACTTTAGAGAGAGAGAGAGATAAAAGACTGACTTATAAATCCGATTTCAGTAAAATAAGTAAAAAATTTAGTAAAGCATATGCAATTATATATCGAATTATAAGATGTGAAAATCAAAATAAATTTTAAAAATAAAACCTTTTTATATAGGTCAATGCTGCATCCAGTGGTCATCTACGCTTGACAAATGTTTGTAGCTACAGCTGGCAGTCATCTCAAGAAACTTTACAAATTATCCAGAATATAATTTTCTGAACAATTTCTGAGTCACCGTGATACTTCAGAAATGAAGCTATAATGCATAACCTGTTACCTGTATGTCACTAACATTTCCAGTTATTTCTTTCATATAAACCAAAGATTTTTCAGCTATTTCCCATACTTTGAGAACAAAGATACCAATCTACAACATTATTAATGCCACAAATAGGAAAAGAGCAAAAACAGTATTAAGGGGACAGTGGAATATCAAATGTGCAAAATCGTCAAAAATATCGATTTTTCTTTTTTTAATTTATATAAAAATAATGAATCATTCTGTATGTTATTCAAGCAGAATTTTTGATTTCATTCAATTTTATACAAAGTTATTAATGTTTTAATAATGTAAACAATGTACCACGCCCCTTTTTTACCTTTGCTTCCAAACGTAAACAAGTAACACGAGGACATTGTATTTGAATAATAACTAATTTTTACAATGAAATGTATGTATTTTTAGACTGTAATAAGATTCACATATCATATTTTGGCTAATAATTGTTGGTCTTACATTATTAAAACTTGAAAAAAGTAAGGTATTTATTTTGTAAACAAACGGCCACGCCCATTTCCTATCGTCTCACAGAATGCAAATATTTATTCTTGAAATTATTATTTACTGAATTCTTGTTTTAGAATGTGCTATATTTTAGGCACATCAAAATTATTTAGTTTTTATTATGTGTATGATTTTGTCTGGCAACACTAAACTTGTTGATTTTTCACAGCTATCATTATTTTGATTTCACCTCTTGATTTCTGTTTTAATTTTGAAACTTATATTTCTGCTTGCTGTTCAGTGTTTACAAAACAGTTCTTTTCAGAACTACTTTCTCAAATAATGATCTTTTAATTTGAACATTGTAATTTCCATCATAATGCATACAATTAGTTCAAGATACAGGAAGCCTAAAGGCAGACTAAAGAAACGAAAACTCGCTACTACTGAATCAGCTCGTAAAAGACAATAAAAATTTGCTAAAGAAGCTGTACCAAAGGAAACAGTTGACCAAAAAAAAATTTTCTTTTAAAGATGTAAATATTCCAGAACCAGTCCATTTACGTAATGATATTCCTCCTGCATGTGGAAATGAGTATATATGATGATGAATAAAAATTGCTTATACAATCTTCTAAGGAATTCGCAATGCAGTAATTGTGGTCTCTTCTCTTTAGATGTATCCCCTCAGAAAAATTATGTTTCAGTGAAGCTAGAAAAGTCATGCAAATCTTGCAAAGAACATTTTGGCTCAACTTTTTCTAGCAATGGAAAATCTTATTCACGAAAATTTGATGTCAATAACAAAGTTGTAGCAGCTTTTCTGAGCTTTGGAAAAGGCCATGGAACCCTTCTACTGAACTCTGGATTGTGCAAATATGCATAAAAAAACATTTTCTAAATATTTCTCTAATTTAGTTTAAAAAATGAAGGGTTTAAAGATGAAATGTTAAAAGTAAGCTACAGTGACGTTAGGAAAGCATATTTGGAATCAAATTCAAATTTAAATCCTAAGGATCAGTTACGTATTTCTGTGTACTATGATACAACTTGGCAGAAACGAGGTCATACTTCTTGATATAGTTTTGGAATTGTGCCATTGATTCCCTCACAGATTTAGTAGTTGGCTTTGAAATCATATCGAATTACTGTTCGGAGTGTGCATTTGGATCTCGAGATATCAGGGAAGACAGTGCTGAATTTCACATTTGGAAAGAAGAACAAAGAGAAAACTGCCAAAAAAACTTCAGCGGCTCATCTTGGATCATGGAAATAGCTGCTGCATCACGAATTTGGAAACGTTCACTTTCAAATAATATGTTGTACACAACAATTATATCTGATGGTGATTGTAAAATATTTATGCACTTAAACGAAGAGAAAATATATAGTAATATTCCTCTTGTTAAGAAAGAATGTATTAATCATATTGCGAAAAGACTAGGAACAGCAATTCGCAATGTTAGAAAAGTATGGAAAATGTAATGCGTCTCACTAGGTGGTCGACAAAAGGCATTTTAAAAGAAGAAATTAATGTAAAACTTTAAATATTTTATCGGAAAGCTCTGAAAGATAATGCTTCTGATATTCAAAAGATGAAAACTTCATCCCTGCTACTCTTTATCACTGTATATCAGTAGATAAAAAGCTCAACATAGAAATATCCCAAGGAATGTTTATCATGGTGATTTTATCAAAGAGCTGTGGCATGCAATGAAAGAACATAAAGGCACTCACTGAGGAAGAATAAACTTTCATTAAAAAATTGTCGAGAATATACTACCAGTGTACCAAAAACTGGCTTCTAATGAAATTCTTCTTCGTTGTGCTTTTGCAAAAACTCAAAATGCAAATGAAAGTCTTCACAGCTGTACAAAAAAAATGTTCGAAAGACATATTTGTATCTAAAACGAGACTGGATTATGCAATAACTCTAGCCATCAGCGAGTTTCATTTTGGAGTTTTAAATAGATCAAAACTACACGCAGGTGTGTTTTCTGATCACATTTTAAAACTTGCAAAGATAAAAGATGGAACAAGATTTACACAACAAAATCGAAGGTCTTCAGAGTTTTATAAACTGCAACAAAAAAGTATAAAAAATTAAAACAAATTCCAAAAGATTGCCTACAGTGCTGGAGCATTTTAAAAAATATTAATTTAAGAAATTTTAAATGTTTGTGTTTTTTCAAAATTTTAGAACATAAATATTCTACCTACAACAATATATACGTGTATAGTAAAATCCAAAAGTAAAAATGTTACGCATATTATTAATAAGAATACATGTTTTTCTATTGTTATTTTCTAATAACTTTGTGTTTAAAATAATTTTTAAAATGTAATACTTTTTTCTATGTGTACAATTTTGTATTTATCTAGAATTTCAAAATTAATATTGCATATGCTTACAGAATTTATGATTTCTATGCAATATATAATTTTTTCTAAAGTTCGAAAAAATATTAAAAATGAAATATATTTAAATTTTAATTAATTAAATTTATTTTAAATAACATTTTAGGTTTTTTAAGCAATGAAACATATTTTTATGAAAAATTCAATAAAAACAAATTAATGGTATCTATATATGAATTTGTCTCAAGTACTTCACAGATTTAATCTGCTGATTTTCTTAGATTTTAATTTTTTGATAAATATGTGAACGTAAAATGCTCCACGCGTATTAATTTTTTCCCATGTACATGGCATTTGCTACAATTGTTCGTTATGCGTGTGTGTTTTTCTCTTCAAATGTTTCCAAAATAACTTGATTGTGACATTACGTAAAATTAAAATTTAAGGTCTGTAATGTTAATGTGATTTTTTTTTTAAATTTTATAAATTGTACTTAAAATGTTTTATTTAACAAATGTTCTTTGTAAAGTGTTATTTTTATAGATATTTTGTTTCATATATGTACACTACTGGACATTAAAATTGCTACTCAAAGAAGGCGACATGCTACAGACGTGAAATTTATACGAAAGATAGAAGGTGCTGTGATATGCAAAGGATTAGCTTCTCAGCGCATTCAGACAAAGCAGGCGCCATTAGCGACACCTACTTTGTGTTTATATGAATAAATTGTTCAGCCGGTTCCTCATACACAAATTGCATTTGAACGTTGTTGCCTGGTTAAAAGTTGTTGTGATGCCTCGTGTAAGAAGCAGAAATACGTACCAGCATGTTTTTGACTTTGAAGATGTCGAATTTTAGTCTACCGGGATTGTGGTTTATCTTATCTCAGTATTGCTGCTCGCGTCGGTTGATATCCAATGACTGTTAGCAGAATATGAATCGATGGGTTCAGGACGGTAATACGGAACGCCATGCGGGATCTCAACAACCACCTATCACTAGCAGCCAAGAAGACAGGCATATTATCCGCATGCCCGTAATGGATCGTGCAACCACGTCACTAGCCGTGAGTCAAGAAACGGGGTCGTTTGGAAGACAACAAGCGTCTGCATGAACAGTTCGACGACGTTTGCAGCAGCATGGACTCTCAGCTCGGAGACCATGGCTGCAGCTTCCCTTGACGCTGCGTCATAGACAAAAGCTCCTTCAATTGTTTGATTAACGAAGAACCTGGGCGCACGAATGGCGAGACGTCATCATTTCAGATGAATCCAGGTTCTGTGTACAGCATCATGATGGTCGCATCCGTGTTTGGCGGCATCGTGGAGAACGCACACTGGCAGCGTGCAATCATCATCGTCATACTGGCCCATCACCTGGCGTGATGGTAAGGGGTGCATTGGATACACGTCTCGGTCACCCTTGTTCGCATTGACGGTGCTTTGAACAGTGCACGTTACATTTCTGGTGTGTTATGACCCGTGGCTCTACCCTTTATTCGAGACCTGTGAAACTCTACGTTTCAGCAGGATAATTCCCGACCGCATGTTGCCGGTATTGTACGAACATTCCTAGATAGGGAACATGTTCGGCTGTTGCCCTGGCCAGCACGTTCACTCTTGCGGGCGCAAATACACTCTTGCGTAGTGTATTTGCACCACATACACCGCTTAGAGCTAAAGTGTACTTTTAAATTCTAATTTTGATGTCTTTTAAATAGTATGTGTATTAAAAATGTGTCTTTTGCTACAATGAGTTGTATTAATTTCTTTATCAGAAATTTAGAATTTAAGACCATGGCATCGCTCATTCAACTAAACTTTACAGCTTTTAAATTGCAGTACGCAAAGTACTCAGAATTGATCCAAGTTATTAAGTGAATTAGTGTCGTCGATGTTATATGCATCAAATAAATAAAATTTCGGATAAAATGAAGAATTTTTGGTCAAGAATTACAAATAAAATAATTTTGATTGATAAAAATAAATGAAAATTAAGTGTATGGCTAAGTATAGTAACTTTGATTGGTAGATATAGCAAGGGAAAACTTATTGCAGTGTCTAATTTGATTATTAGTATTTTACAAGAAATATCATTTGGATTCTGAACCAAATTGTTAAAGCCAAATAAGCACAAGCTTTCTTGATACAGACTCGTTTACTCCTGCAAATGTCAACACACTTACCTTCGGTTCAACAGTTCGTTGGTTCGAATCCTACCTTGGGCATGAATATTTCTAGAATACGGAATCCACTTTAAACCACACACATAGGTTCCGATCTAATTAGCTCTCGTGTGCGCAAAAAGTGACAGTTGATTATCAAACCAAAATTTGGGATCGTCAAGAATTCTTGAACAAATAACGGAGAATATTAAATGGATGTTGATTTAAACTTAATAACTGCGATGCACTCTAGACTACTTGCAATAAATTAAAGGGGCAAAAGATACTTATTTGCAATATTGAGAACCGATACTTAAATTTATAATTCTTTGTTTTCAAGAGAAATTCATCAGCTGAAAACTTATAATTTTACTTTGTTTAACTATATTAAAAATATCCTACAGAGCAATTTTTCCCAGTATTGTAAAAACCTATTAGTTTTTATTTGAATTTTACTTTCCTCTTTAAAATTCGAAAAAATCTAAATTTTAAGTTCGTATATACTAACAAAACTAAATAAATTAAATTGATGAAGTAAATAAAATATGAAATCTAAGAACTGTGAAAACAACATTTTAGAATTGTGTATTTAAATAGTTTTTTTAAATTCTCATCTCTAACAAAGAATCTGCAACAGAATGTAATAGTCTTTTAAGAATTAAAGCTGTTAGTATTATTATTTAAATTCAGGTACGAAAAAGAACTGATTTTTTTTTATTTAAGCTATACGTTATTGATTGAAAATATATACTTGAATTATGGTCAATAGAGTAATTAAAACAAAGGATGTCCTAAAAATAACAGTATACAGCAAATATACAGTAACAAGAACGTCCAATAAAATTAATTTTAGCAAAAATGTACTATCATAATAAGCTTAAGCTTTCTTCGTATTCTTATTTTTTGAACAAACTAGAAAGATAGTCATAACATTAGTACAATATATTACTGCATTTTAACACCACTGCTCATTTTTGTCAAAAATGAGAATTCTATTGTAAGTGATTCCAGTTATTTTTTTGGCTCATTTTTGGTTTTGTGTATACTTCATTTTAAGCACTTCGGGTCAAGAATAATTCTAAGAGAATTTTTGGAAGCAAATTCTGTTCTGTGTGAAATTTCGGTAAATATCTTTAAAATTGGTTAAGTTTCCCAGTCTTCTATACACTCTGTGCATTTTATATTTAGTGAAAATTTTTTGTTAAGATCATTTGTGTTTACAATCATTAATGAATATGTAGAAATTATCTTAAAAATACATTACCCTTAATTTATGGACACGAGTATAGTATTACTAATTATTGAGATGATGGGATAATTTTCTAAATATAACCAATTACTGCTCCTTTAAATAACTTTGAACCGTAGGTCCCGGTTTTATTAGTCCTCGTTGAGTGGAAAACCAAATCAAAGTTCCTTTAAATTTACCTTTTTAGATAAATTATTTATCACTGATAAAATATATAAACCTGGTTTTATATCAATAAATGATTATATATATTTTTAATTAATGAGAATTTAATTAATGTTTTCATTAACTAATTGAGGCTACCTGAACACGAATTATAATCATTGTTTTACAGGAAGATAATCGAGTGATGATAACACTGCTTGCAGTTTACATTATTTAAATAAAAATTTTTCCTTTAAATTTAATGATCCATCTTTTCTTTCGTATATTTTCTCCCTTGTTTATTACATTTGTAAGAGGTTCTTTTTTCTTTCAATGCGAAAATGGCAACCCTTTAATTTTCATAAAGCTTTTCTATCTAAATTGACACAACATGAATTTTTAGCATTTTATTGCTCTTTACCTTTTGCTTAATAAATAGACTTAACAAATAAGTCACATTTGTTTTGCTTCTATCCCTTTCTTTGCATGACAATATTTTATCCGTAATTTATGGACACGAATGTACATACATACAGGATTTTATCAAAATAAAGCAAACACTTTAAATTGATAAAATATCCTTTACTAGTATAGTGTAGAACTGATTTTCGCGTGTAATACAGCTGGTATTCTGATATTTCTCTAGAAATCCATTCATCCAAGTTTTGAATAATATTTAGAGGAGTGTTGTACCCCATTCTTCAGGGAAATTCTGTGAAATACAATGGAAGCAATTGATTTCTAATTGTAAGTCTAAATTTGACAAAGAGTCAATTCTATTGAGGGCTGAGATTGCAGGTCAAGGTACATGTTTAATTTTATCCTCATGTTCATCGTCTGAATATACAAGTACCGCTGCATGAGCAGTTGCATTATCATCGAGGAAAATTCCATCTCCTGCTGGAAAACATATTTCATCACAGAATGAACGTTGTCACACTGCTAATATTTTTCTCTATTCCTACCCTTCAGAATTCTGATTCGTCCAGCAGAAAACAAGGAAACCGTTGCCCACAAGGCAAGTTAATCACTTAAATGATGTATATTTGGAAAAAACCACGATCATGTTTGTGCAAGTGTTCTCCAAACATGTTCAAACCATTCATTAGACCATATTACTTTCTACCACTCATCAATCGACTAGATTTTGCGAGAGAGACGCCACTATAGATGACGTATGGCTTTAAAATTTGTAACCTTGCGAACTGCTGTAAGTATTCTATTTTTGAAGATGTCTTCTATGTAAACAAACAGAATCCAGAAGCTGATTGATGTCTGTTGTCACATTTTGTTGTTCACTTTTTATCTGTTACAAATACGCTTTAATATCCATCGGTTTCTTTTACGAAGCTTTTCTGTCCGTCCACTATTTCCTTTCGTCGAGCTTTTCATGTTGAATTGTTGGTATGTTGTTATTATTCTAGAAGCCGTCCCTCTTAAAACGGTTAAAAGTCGGGATGTTCCAATTCCTTGCTCAGCCCTCTAAAAATTTAAGGTCCTAAATTTTAATTTTTTGAGGAAAAAGAGACCCAGGACTTACAGATCTTGAAAAAAGCAACTACATAATACCAGAATATATACGTTTTTGTTCATTATATATTTTATAATATGTTGGGGGGAAAGAAATCCATTGTTTTTATATCAACTTCAAGACTTTATTTAACATGCTTTGAATCATCCGATTTGGGTAAAATATGCATAGTTTATGTTGTGTCATTTGTTGCCATTTAAAGGTAACTTCATAATGCCTCTCTCATAGAAGTCCTAATCTCTATTTACAAAAAACTCTAGTAGTCGATTTTCCCAATCTTCCCTAGGTGCTCATTTTTTACAACTAAAGAATATTTGCAATGCAAGAAAAAAATTCTGATGACTTTGTGCCAAGTCTAGTCTGCATGGAGGATGCATTAAAACTTCCCAATCAAGCTTGCGAAGTTTCTAGCGAGTCACTGTTCACGTGCGTGGTCCAACGTTGTTCTTGTGGACAAGAACACCTCCAATTAGCCAATTCTGGCCGTTTCTGGTCAATCGCTATTATTAAATGGTCAAGTTGTTGGCAGTAGAGATTGGAATTTAGTGTTTAGCCATATCGAAGCAACTCATAATAAATAATCTCCTTCCAGTCCTGCCAAGTACAATACACAGCAGAACATTCCTGGCCTTCAGTCCTGGTTTGGCCACCGTTTCAGGAGCTTCACCGCTCTTTGACAACGATCGTTTTCGCAAAAGGTTACCGTATTAGATCCTTTCCTCATCTCCAGACACCATCCAGCTGAGCTGGCAACCGAATGGGTAGCGCTCTTGCCTACGGTTCAATAGTTCGTGGGTTCGAATCCCACCTTGAGCATGAATGTTTGTAGTGGTTCGGAATCCACTTTAAATCGTAGTTCCAGTCTAATTAGACTCGTGTGCAAAAAATGACCGTTGAGCGATAAACAAACAAAACAAGACACCATCCGCTTATGAAATGAGTCTAATTCCCTTTGGCCAAGGCTTCGCAGAAGGAAATTCCTTTCTTTATTTTCTATTAATTTGTGTGTCACTCAAACATGAAGTTTCTTTTTGAATCCAAATTTGTGTAAATGGTTTAAAATTGTTTTATTGTTTATTTTTAGCTCCTGAGCGTTGTTACGATATTATGCTGCTAACATGGCGGTCAACATCGATCATTTCTCCAATTTTATGGACATTTTCGAAGACTGCCCTACCTGTGCGAGTTGCATCTATGACATCAAAAATTCATGACCGGAATCTACGAAATCGAAATTGCACATAATTGGCTGTTACAATATCATCCCCATAAGCACCATTCATAATTTTAGCCACCTGGCTTGCTTTTTCAACATTGAAAAAAAAATTGTATACCATACCGAGTTTTCTTTGTCAC
The DNA here is from genome assembly GCA_030067965.1 of Latrodectus elegans. Taxonomy (NCBI): domain Eukaryota; kingdom Metazoa; phylum Arthropoda; class Arachnida; order Araneae; family Theridiidae; genus Latrodectus; species Latrodectus elegans. The sequence continues at coordinate 83,004,549 of CM057817.1, read as the reverse complement.
ATCTATTTTTGACACCATTTAACGCACAACTGAGTGAACCAAATGAACAGCAAAATAATTATTTTAGTGTGAAACGTTACCTTGACATCGAGGATGAATTTGAAATTGTTTGATCGGTATTTCACGAGATATCGATCCTACAGCCGAAAAAATAATGGATTAATTCTCTTTCCTCAATATATTACACGCACATACACACAAATATATATATATATATATATATATATATATATATATATATATATATATATATATATATATATATATATATATATATATATATATATATATAGTAGATGTTGCTGGGTAAATTTCACCATTATATTTATGGGGTTATACAATTCATACTGATTATTTTGCTTTAGTTTGATTAAAGTTAAACATCCTACTGGAAGATTATTCAGGAGTTTACTTAAGCTTTCAAGGGGCGATTTTGATATTATATATAAAAGAGTTCCACGAATTATGAAGCAAATATGTTACCAAGAAATCCTATTCCTCACTCTTTACAATTAATAAATCATTTATTCGATTTAAAGGAAATGTCATCAAAATAATGATAATATTTGTGGTAAAAAATGAATTAAACGAAATGGAGTTTGTACTGTAAAAAAGAAGGGTTTGTATAAGATTTATGAATCCCCCTAGGTCACAGTAGGGGAAAAATTCTTTAAAGAAACGCATAAAAATTTCGACCAAATTGGAATGTCATGAATGTTAAATATGCTTTCCCCTCAATGTTATTTCAATAGTTTTGTTAATGTACTCAATTTTTGTAAACAAAGTGAAATATTCCAGTGTAATAAATCAAGGCAAAAGAGAAGTCTGGTTTTCTTCAATACTTATCATACGTCGACTTTTTCTTCGAAAATGCTGATACTTATATAAATTGGTTAAAACAAGTATTTTTAATTAATGTTCCTAAGTAAATACTGAGTGAAGAAATAATGCCTTTACTGCTAGGAAATTTAAAAATTTAAAAAAAAAACATAATATCATTCATTTATATACGTCCAGCCATCATCGTCAAACAAATGCAAAAGTAAAAACAGTGAATCAAATCATTGTTACTAGTTTAAAATGTAAATGAAGCTGCTATACTGAAATTAAATTTTGGACAAAAAAATTTCCCCCAAGTAACTGAAGAATAGAACAATGCATACCATTCGATAACTAAATTTCCTCATAATTATTTAATGTTTGGTAAATTGACTTATAACAGTATAACTGAGGATCAAAACTTTATACCCTTTAGTCAAAAAAGCTGAAATTTAGCACAGTGAAGAACTGAACAATGTCATGAAACAAGTGAAATTAGATATATGATTCAAGATTCAAACATGGCGATATAGTAATTTATATAGAGTTTTAATACCCGAATATGCGTGAACGTGCTTCCCTTTAGTCGTTATAGAATTTTAAAGAAATACTCTAATGTAAATTTTGAAATAGATAAACCATATGAGCTAACGAAGAAAAATAGTACATTCTACTAGATTAAGGAATTATCATCCATCAAGAAATACGATGTTGAAATCCAAGCCTACGAAACATCCAGTGCGTAAAATTTAGGAATAATAATAATAAAAAGGAAATTTTAATAACTCTAAGGTATGAGTTAAATATAAAAAATGCTGAAATGATATTTAAGAAATGATTAAAATAAAACTATGTGAGGTTGCATATCGATTGTAATTATTATTACCCAAATGAAATGTGACATTGAATTCCCCAATTATGTCAAACACTTTTTCCGATTTTGACACTTTTAGTCCTTATATTTTATGTGTGAGTTGATTGTAAATTATTTTGTTTGTTTGAACAAATTAAATTGTTTTAAATTAAATTAGGAATTACATATACATGTAACAAAATGTCATTAGTTTTGTGCAGTCATTAGTTTGAAGAAAGTAGTAATAACTAAAAATATTCAGAGAATTTTCCCTTAATCCTTGTTATCATAAATACTACGATTGGGTTTCGAAGATTTAAAGATTCTTTGCATTGTAAATATGACTTTATGTGGGTGATAAAAATCTGTAGAATCAGCAAGAGATAATAGAAACATGATCAATTATTATTTAATTACCTTTGTTCATATTTCATTCTGGAACTGAATAAGTAAATATTGTAAGCATTTATATTTTTACATAATTCAGTTATATTAAAAAAAAATTACATTTTCTGTTTAAAATGTTTCAAAGATTTTGCTGTGTAAATTAGTCCCAATTGTGAATTACATGAAAATTTTGCCAAAGATATAAATTCTTGAAATTTAATTTCATTAAAATTGAACAAATATTCAACAATAATTACAAAGTTTAACCAATAGTGAATTTGATAACTTACGCGTTTTAGATACTTTAAATATATACCTGTAAATAAATCTTAAAAAACATAATCTACATGAACGCAAAATCATAGCGATGCATGTTATATAGCTTCAGCAGTTATGTGCATGCGAACAGTAATAGTCTACTTGTTCTAACTCCCATTTCGAAAAAGCAGTTTCCTACACATCTAAATCTTTACCTATACAAGAATTTATTTGAAAAATGTTAGAATTTGAGTACTATTTAAACAAGAAATCGAGATTTTTCTTACTTTTTGCTTTATTCTCATGACACGTATAAATTGTATCAGTGTATTCCACGAATTTAAATATTGATAAAAATAATATATTATATCCTTGGTAACGATGATTTTAAATTAAACTTAGAAACATGTTTAACAACAGATTTCTTCAAATACAAAATAAATTTTCTTCAGCTCAATCGAACGAAGAATGGCATTCCCTATTTCTCCGAAAACTGGACACGTGAATATATTCTGAGTCAAATTGCAATTTCTAATTATGTCTGTGATGCATTTGATGATAATACATAAAAAACGGATATAAATATATACCAGTGACTGGAATTTTCTGAATTATTAAAGATAAACCTATCTCATATCATTTCTTACATGTGTGAATAAAAAGAATTATAATAAGAATTAGACAAAAATTCAAACCCATATCTGTGAAGTATATCAAGTTATTTTGCCAAATTTAACAGATACCTGTCTTTCATTTATATTTTAGTCAGTATGGAGACAACTTTTTTGTAAGATAAAAAGCAAAACGGGATCATGAATGCCTGAATGTAAATAGGACATCACAATTTTCTTCAAAACCAGTAATTCTTTTGTAGGTTATTTTTGTTCGATATGAATTTCACTAATCAGTAAATTTGTTAATTATTTTTCATCTTTCACACACAGCTCCCTACTCAAATTTTATATTATATCAGAAAATTTTCCCATTTGTCAAAATAAATTAAGCTTCCAATACTAATCTCCTTGCTTAACTTATCAGTAACAGTCTGAACTCATACATCAGATTTTAAAACAGGTCCATAACAAAGCAAGATAACATACAAGCGAACAGCAAACTGTTGTATATAACAGTTCATAAGTAAAATTTAATAATGATGTCATACGATGGTTTTTATAATTATTAAACTTTCATTGAATTAAGTTATAAACATCAAAACCATTGGTAAGGATTTTTACCTTAATTTTCATAGAAATATGGCCACAAAATTTTATGGCATTTTCACCATATATCCTTTAGAGTAATTGTAATATATAATGTAACGTTTCAAAACGTTAGAAGTTAGGAGGAATTAGTTATAGCAGATATTTCTTTAGTGACATGGATATTTATACTGTTGATTAATTGCAGCTGAACAAAAAAAATATTTCACATATCTATGTTAACTTTTGATCCAAGACTATTTAACACATGCGAAATTTATTAATAATTTATGTTATAAAATTTTCACAACGAATAGTTAATTAAAGGTAAGACGTAATAGGCAATAAGGTACAGAGTGAGAAATTAGTTTAAAAATTTAAATAAGTGATTAACGATTGAATTATTAAAATTGAAACAATTGACTTTTATCTCATCATTTTTGGCTATCATAATATGAACAATACAGTCAAAAAATTGTGAGCAAGATTCTTTATCATTTAATGAATTAAAATCCTATACTCATAGAAAAAATTCCCAGAACGGAAGTAAAAAACTTAAAAGGACTCCTTAAAATCCTGAAGAAAAGAAACAGAAAATTTTCTATAAAAATATAAATGGGATGAAACTTTTCTATGTTCATTTGTAAATTAATGGTACTAAATACAATTACATTAATCTAATAGAAATGTAAATTGCTTTGTTTGTATATTTTATATAAAATATTGTAAATAAATCTTTACCCCCCCCCTATATTTAAAATGGCTATTGAGCAAAGATTTACTGAAAAAATCATATTTTTCTCTTTCAATATTTTTAAAAAATAAAAACATCTGGTTCTAAAACCTAAATTTTCGTCATTTCTTTCCTGCTCATTTTCAGTATTCGATTGGGTTATAAAATTTCAAAAAATTCAAAGCATTATTTGAAGTGAATTACGTCTGTTTATTGCTTTCGAACTTTCTTTCTATTCTGAGTAATAGTACAAATGTATTCAAGAAGAAAATTTCTTTGTAAATTGTGCATTTGATTTGAATTCACTAAATTGCATGGTATTAAAAATATTAGTCTAATCTAATATATATCAAAATTACTTTTTGTTTTCTTCAAATAAATATTCAATAGATTTTCATTACCTGTATAAGTGGGTTAGCTAAGGAATATCGACTAAAATTTATATGTTTTCCTATTTTATAATATATCTTAAAAAAATAAAGAATTCTTCTAATACCCAGAAGTTTTTATCCTTTTTCCTACTTATTTTCAGTATTAAATTACGTAAACAAAATGGCAAACCTTAAAAAATTTCTTTCAACTGAACTATGTCACCTTTCAATATTTCTGGCACCATTCTTAATAATATTGCAAAATATTTTATGAAGCATATTTCTTTAAATTTGATTCATTTCATTTCCATTCACTGAGTTCCTGTTGGCTAATTGTTCGTAAATTATAAATTTTCGTAACAATATGCCTCTTGATATAAAAATTGTATACTTAAGAGAAGTTAGTTATTTAAGAGATATGTAGTTTCATGAGGTTTAATTACCTTACAATTTCATTGTTTGTGCATGTTAAATTATTTAGTGATATTACTCCAGTATCTTTACATATTTGTTCACTGCTAAATAATTAATTCAAAAATGAATTTAAAAGAACATTTGAAAATGTTTAGATTTTCCTTTCGGCATTCTTCTCATTCATAGTATTACGATTAGTATTCTTAGTAATAAACATTATTTCTCAAAGTAAATATAACTTTTAATTGATGTGTTAAACACACGTGACTTTGTGTTGGGTGATGGTAATTTACGGAGTGAGAGCATGTGACACCAGAAGTATGATGAAATATAATTTGTTTACCTTTGTCTTTATTTCAATTTTGAAAACATTTAAAATAATATTTTACACAACTTCTTAAAATTGTGAAACAAAGTAGATAGACGCCAACTAAGTCTTTTCTCGTGTGTATGATCCTGCTTAAAATATTACAAATTTTTTTTGTGTACATAATTCGTAATTGTGATTTGCATGAAAATTTTACCCACGATACAGCATCTTGAAAATAATTGAATAAAATGTTAAAAAATATTTAATTACAACAAATAATAGAGCATTTATTAATCTTTACATTTTTAAAAAAATTATCTTATTGTATATATCTATTTTTATTCACATTAGTGTTTGCTTTTGGTAACTCCCATATCCTATATATTGTCGGAAGTCAATAACCACGCCTATTTTTAAAACACAGTTTCTAAATACTTTCACGTAACAGTTATAGGTATTTACTAAGTGTACAAACTACAGTTATTTGAAAATACAATATTTTATGTCAATTTTGTGACACAAGCATTGAAACATAAAATATCATCTATATCCATTAGTTATTTTAGTTTAAATAATTGTCTGTTAAAGAATGATTATTTTCAAAAAAATGTTTATCAATTAATTCAAAAAATGCTAAATAAGGAAATAATTCAACATTTTATACCTACCACTATACTATTGAAACAAAAACCTTAAAATTAATTTAACTTCAAGGTGTAGTGCACGAGTTTGTTATGCGAAGCAAGATATTAGAATAGATCTCACTCATTATGAGTGTGGATTTACGAGTCCTTAACAAAGAGGAAATATTTGCTGATTCCAATTAGAATATACCATGAAGATATATTAAGACTGTGTTACAGTGTAATGGCGAACGAATGCTGGAAATGATTTTGTCAAGGGTCTGAATAACAACTTGTACACCAGATGTAATTGAAGAGCTCCATTAATTCATATATTTTTACCTGAATTGATGAATCGTGACATTATTAATTATCTTTCCTATACTTGAATTTTTTTTAATTTAAAAAGCATTACTTTGCTGCACAATTTTTGAGAAATATATAATTTCATGACAAAAATCTATCACAAAACATTTAAACATTATAAAATACTTTTAAATTATATATTTTCTTGATTAGAACAGTTAAATCATTATCCTTGTATTGAATACACTAGTTACATTTTGCTCTGCTTTCTCTTCATGTTCTAGTTTCACTTCAGCTTCTCGCTCCAGCCTTCGAGGGAACAAGACGGGCTTTAAGACTTGTCCTCAAACCTGTTTTTGCGAATTCTGCAGTGAATGGCCGCAGAGGGAGGACATCATGCCCGACCCCGAGGGGGTCTCGGATCGCTGCCGCCGGACGTCTCTGCCAATTGTTCGGACTTGACGGCTAATCCTGCTGATTCCGCAGTGGGACCAGTTATGGATACTTCGATGCCTCTTCAGCCAAGCTCTCCAAACGTTTTGCAGCACCAGTGAACATGGATACGGATACCCTGCCAAGTATTCCTACTAGGAATAATTCGAATGCTATAGCTCAGTCTGTCTCAAGTAATTCAGCGTTATGTGAAAATGCGTCGTATGTGTCTTGGAAAAAAGGCCCTTTTTATGGCCTTTTTTCCAAGAATTTTGCTGTGGGTGATTAACCCACAACAAAATTTGATCTACATATGTGTCATTAATTGTGAACCGAGTGACTTTTGTCTAAAAGGTGTGAAATCAATAGTGCCAAATGTGGATGTTCTGCTATCTATGGATACTAGTGTTTTTATCACCACAGTGATTTGATGCGAAGCCCTAGGTGATTTTGTGAGAAGTAGCGAGCGACTCGAAATTTTCGCGACTACACAAAAATAGCTAATGGAAGTGATTGAGCAAAAAGGTGGAAATTATAACAACGACCAATATTGGATTTAACTAATGGATTGTACCAGACGGCTTTCATCACCAGCCAAGAAATGAGAGTTATGTGCTCCCAATTTGGTTAATGCTTGATTTCAAACTGTAACTTGCATGGTGATAACTCAGCTATGAATGTTGTTAATACTGATAGGGGGCGAAACTGATTCAGATAATCTAATTATTACTAATAATTCTATATATATATAACCATGTAAATAAAACAAAAACTAATGAAATCAACAAATCTAAATGCAAAACAAAATGGACCACCTTAATTAAAAATGTCAAACTCTGCATTCAATTGTTAAAGGTAATAAACTCGGATATATTTAATGTTTACTCATCACATTCAGATGATAATTCAGTTAAAAGATTTTCTAAAATCAAGACTACTGAAGCTTGCAATCTTACTTCTATAGATAATTCTAATTTGAGTAATGATATGATGATAAATCATGAATGTAACATTAATATAGACAAATGTTGATGCTAATAATTTCATGGTTGTAAATAATATGCCTGTATCTAACGATGTATCTAATATTGATGTAAATAATATGCGTGCAACTAACAATGTTACTAACAACGTTACAACAATGGATCTACTACTGATGTAAATAATGTTGTAATTAATGTCAAACCAATTTCTATGCACAACTCTTAACTGCCCTCAACAAGTACTGCTCATATGAATAACAACAACCCCTCTAAATGTAAACGAGCAATTAATTCACTCAGGAATGACGAATGGTTTACTCGGCCTAGAAACACTGCTAATATTAAAATTGTCACGGATTGCAAACATACCACGTTATCGAAAAAAATTCTTTCCACTTCACTCAATTCAACCCCAAAACAATGAAAATGAGGTCAATAATAACCTGATTACAATAAGCAAAACCTATAAATATACACCTCCCAATTTCAAATAAATTTAAAATAATTTCAATGACCTCCTTATTAATCTAAAACAATCTTATGACAAAAATCTAAATGCTGAACTCGCAGGTAAATATCTAAAGGTTATTCAAACTTCTGCAGAGACTGACAGGGAAATAACTAAATATTTAACGGAAAATGATATTGAATGCCACTTTATAAAAAATAGATTAGAGAATCCCGTTAAAGTAGTTATAAAAGGGTTAACCTGTACCACGCCCACCGAGTTGATTAAAGGAGAACTTGATAGTAAAGGTTATGATGTAGCAGCGGTGGCTGTAATGAGGAGGCAGAGAAAAAAGGAACCTTTGCCTTGCTTCCTTATAACACTAAACCATAATGAAATTGCCCTTAACATATTTGATGTCAGAGAAATTATGAATGTAATAGTTAAAATCGAAAACTGTACATAAAAAGTAGATCTGCTCAGTGTTACAAATGCCATGCCTTTGGTCATAACTCAACAATATGTTATTGGATACCTCATTGTGTTAAATGCAGTGAGAAGCATAAATCTTGGGGATGTCCTCACAAACAAGCAGGAATGCCGAAATGATGCAGCTGCGGCAACAACCATACTGCGTCCTATAAAGATTTGCCCTGCAAAGCCAATAAATAAAAACAAAAGAGCTCCTCCTACAACAAGCGCAATTCCAATTCATAGAATGAAAAATGTAACGTTTGCTCAGGTAGCGGCAACTAAAACAACAGCCGAGCTGGCAGCTGAATGGTTAGCGCTCATGCCTTCGGTTCAACAGTTCGTGGGTTCGAATCCCACCTTGGGCATGGATGTTTGTAGTGGTTCGGAATCCACTTTAAACCGTTAGTCCCGGTCTAATTAGCCCTCGTGAGCAAAAAATGACCGTTGAGCGACAAACAAACAAACTAAACTAACCTAAAACAACACCCGCACCACAAACTGTTCCCCCACCTATCTCCAATTTCTTACGGAACTTAATCTTTTCGAAAATTTTCAAGCAATAAGTAAACTTATTAAAGAGGTTAATAATATATTTAAAGAGTACCCTGCACTTCTGCAGGCTGTATCCTTACTGGAAAAAACAATTCATCCTACTGATAAATTGAATATACTATTGAAATCCCTCAACTTAACAGAAAATAATAATGATAATTAATGACATAAAAGATCTAAAATTAATGAGATGGAATATCAATGGCATTCTTAAAAATGTACGGAATTCAAAAATTTCATTGAGGAAAATAACCCTGATGTAAGTATGATACAGGAAACCCACTTGACCAGAATGTATACCTTCAGGATGCCGAATAACATGACTTACAGGAACGACCATCAAGTAGAGCAAGGCTATCCTAATAAAAAATAAACTCCGTCACACTCGCATACGAACCCCTAGCTACATTTTGTCGAAGCGACAATAGTTAAGCTTCACTTTGTTGACAGCTTTGATATCATGATGATATCGCTCTACATAACCCCCACAAATAAACCCTACATTCAGTAGACGTAGAAAATGTAGCCTCGCTCAGCTTTAAGCTTATTATAGCTGGAGATTTTAATGCGAAGCACTACAGTTTGGGCTGCAATTATAATAATAGCTTTGGAATTGAGCTTAATTCACTGGTTGCAAACACTGATTTTAGGATCTACAAACCAGACAAACCTACTCACAATTGCCTTTCACATGGGAACTATATTGATCTTCTGCTATCCAGGGGAGTCCAACCACCTATGAAATAAACCACTATGAAGGAATTGCCCTCTGATCATTTCCCTGTAATTATATATTATGGTGACCAGTATCCGCAAGAAAATGAGTGAATTAGGTATTTCTTTAACTGGAATAAAAAAATGAATTAATCCCTGACGATACATTTCAATTTGATAAAACCCCAAATCAGTAAGAACAAAAAATAATCAATCTAATTTCCAAAATTAACACAGCGTTAGATCATAGCAAATTTAGTAATCCAAACCAAAAAATAGTATACCTTCCTGTCAAAATTAAATCCCTTATAAAAGAGAGAAATAGATCGTGGAAGCAATACAATAGGCTCAGAAATCCATCAATCATAAATTAGGATTATTGTTTGAAACTCAAAAAGAAATTGCGATTGCATCCCATAATCATAATCGGTGGAACAACTGTAAATCTAATTTTAATGTGGAGGAAGGCTCCTTCATCGGCAGATAATAGGAAAACCAATAGAGTGTGCCTGCCGCCATTCATAGATATCACTGAAGTCGCCATCACTAATAGCGAAAAACATGAACTAATAGCAAATTCACTCGAACAACAATATTGGAATAACGACATTTCCAATCCCAATAATAATCTGTATATAAATAGAAAATTTGAAGAATTTCTGCTGGATACTAATTACAGTTATAAGAAATTGAGGCCTCAGAATTTGAAGATGTCATACAAAAATTCCAAGACAAAAAAAGTCCGCGGCATGACAAAATTAATAACAAAACCATTAAGCAAATACCGATAAGAGCAGTTTATTATTTAACATCCATTATTAATAGTGTTCTGAAAATTGGGCATTTTCCAGTTACTTGGAAAAAAGCAGTGATCATCCCCATTCACAAATGAGGAAAATCTAAAACTCTTCCCTATAACTACTGGCCTAGATCCCTCCTGCCAACGATGGCAAAAATAACGGAAAAAATTTTTGCTATTAAACCTTGTTGACTTTGAAAATCAATATTTTGTCATCATCCCACAGCAATTTGGATTCAGACCGAAACTTTCAACTACTCACCAACTCTTCAGAGGTGGGGAAAATTTTCGCTTGGTTTGGCACACAAAAAATCTACAGGTGGAATCTTTCTTGATATTGAGAAAACCTTCGACAGAGTTTGGCATTGTGATTTTATTTTTAAGCTTATTAAATTTAAATACTGCTATTATTTAATCAAATAATTAACAATTATTTATTTAATAGAACTTTTGCTGTTAAGCTAGGTAATGACTTTTCAAGGGATAAGCCCATTTATGCAGGCGTCCTTCAGGGATCACTGCTTTGACCCTTCTTATTTAATATTTACGTAAATGATATTCCACAACATCCAAAAACTATGTTATCCCTGATTGCGGATGATACTGCAGTTCTATCCACTAGTTCGGTATACCACAAAATTCACGACAACCTACCTTACTCCTTAGAGGCTATAGAAAAGTGGTTGAAAATCTGGAAAACCAAAATTAATGCAACGAAATCGAAGGCAGTCCTCTTCACGAGAAAATCATCACAATGTCCTAGAATAAAGATAGCAGACATTGAAATTCCATGGTCATCCAAGGCGGATTACAAGGGACTAACTATCGATAAAAGCTTACTTGGAAGCCCCATATATCTAAAATTAAGAACAAATTTATAACAGCAAAAACATTGTACCCACTTATCGCATATAAATAAAAACACTCATTGATGAATAAGCTGCTCATTTATAAGGTCTATTTCCGCCCAATTATTATGTATGCTGCTCCAGTTTGTGTTGGAGAGCAGACGCGAACATGAAGATGCTGGAAAGACAGCAAATTATTACACTCCAGTTTTTTTACGTTTCTGTTCAGTAATTAATAATTAATTTGCATAGGAATTTAAAGGAATTGTTAAAAATGCTTACACAATTTTCTGCGTTTTATATCTTTCTTGTTTGTGGTATTACGATAGGTTATCAAATGAGTAATCATTATTTTTCAAGAAAATAAGACTTTAAACTGATCTGATAAGCAAAGGTGGCTCTGTGTTGGATGGTGGTAATTTGGGGACTGGCCTGATGACACCAGAAATATGATAAAATATAATTCATTGACTTGTGTTTCTATTTAGTTTTTGAAATGATTTATGTTAATATTGCAATTATTTTTTGAAAACTGCGATGCAATGTAGATATATGCCGATTAAGTCTTTTATTGTGATCCTGCTTAAAATATTACAAAGTTTTTCCTATGTACGTAATTTGTAATTTTCAATTGCTTGGAAATTTTAAGTACGATATAATTTCTTGAATAACATTTAAATAATTTGTTAAAAAATATTTATTTATAATTACTACTTAACAAATTATTAAATTATTTTTAACACATGCATACAGATATTTATTTATATTTAAAACATTCAAGTATTAATAGCAATGATAAATTCCTAACAAACACGTTTTGTTTCATTAAGTAAAGAAAAATTTACTCTTATACTTATCCATATGAAAACGTTCATTACTGAACATGAACTTTATATGAAATAAAGATTAAGTATAAGATGCTTTTATTGGGTTCAAGTAAATAGATCTAGGAAAACTTAACACTTTGGCATAAATCAATGAATAAAACAACGAATTTGCGATTTTTTTATTTTTACATTTTAATTTTAAACATAGAATTTCATTTAAATTATAAATTTACACTCAAATTTTATTTCTTAGTGTTTTGAAATTCTTTTTAAATGTTATTAACTTCCTACCAGAAATGTTCAAGCTTTTTGTTAGACTTGTTAATATACGTTATGTAATTTAATTGAAAGCATTTTCTCATCTGTTTTAAATTTACTAAATATTTGAATAATATATAAGAAAAGATGACTAAGTTTTAAAATATTTACAATGAAACGTGTGTGTGTGAATTACAGTTAGTAAGCATTTTGATTTTTTGGATAAATTCAAACGTAAAACTTTCTTTCCAATAGCTTTTTATTTAATTATTAATACTGGTTTGTTATAGCTAAAAATAATTTTAAGTAATACTTATAAATTACTTTTTGAAATATCAGTTAACAAACAGAAATATTTAATGCTGTTAACCATATTTTACCATGATAACTGATTAACCCATGTTTAAATATACAGAATGTTCAAATAGGTTTTATTTTTTTCAATATAATACAAGACTTTTAAACCTTATGCAATATTCATAATATGAATCCTCGTGGCAACATAATTGAAAAGTTCATTTCTAAAAACAGTAGCTGTCTTCTAAATTCCACAGCAAAAACCAATTTCCATCAAACATGAAGAAATTTCATTCATTAGATTTAGCTATTTGCTCTCCATCAATTATACCGTTATTAAATCTTAATGTTAAGGATTTATATAAAAGTTATCATTTTCCTGTAATTATAAATCAAACTGGTATAAGCAGACCACAAATATTCCACTCCTCTTATTTTTATCATCGTTCAGAATGTTCTCTCTTCAGTCAATTAACTGCGAATACTGACAGCATGGCTATAAATGATAATATCAATGATGCTGCGCAAAAAGTAACTAACACACTTCTAGGTACTGCCAAAAACACAATTCCTAGGCGCGCTCTCCAATTCCACGCAAATATCATAATTCCTGTTCGAACCATGCCAAGTGTCTTTTAAAAAACAAAAAATGTGGATTGTTTTTGGCAGGTGCCCTAACATAAAACAACTCATGGCTTTCAAAAAAGCTAAAACTTTTGCTGTTCGAGTACGGCAAAATAGTAATTTCAATTTAATAAAATTTCATGAGAAGCCATACATCCATATAATTGCAATTTCTCTTTGCTTGAATTGCAGAGAGCCATGTCCCAAACTAAATATAATAGTCCGGGACCATGTGGTATCTCATATAAGATGCTTTGTCATCTTAATCATGAATTTTTAATAAACATTCTTTTTCTATTCCATAGAACATGGAATGAACATGTCTATCCCAGTCTCTGGAGCAAAGCAATTATTATTCCATTTCTTAATCCTGGGAAAGATCCTACTAATCTTCAAAACTATCGTCCAATCGCTCTCACAAGTTGCCTTGCTAAAACTTTGGAGCGTATGGCCAATGAACCTCTTCCATATGTACTTGAAAACAATCAGTACATATCACTTCATCAAAGTTGATTACGGAAAGGTCGATCTTCTCTTGACAATATTGCATACTTTGAAACACAAATAAGGAATGCCTTTGAACTGAGACAACATTTGGTGTCTATATTTTTTGACATAGAAAAAGCTTATGATAAGACATGGTGTTATGGAATTCTTCGAATTTAGTATAATTTTAATTTCAGAGGAAGTTTACCCATTTTTATTCAGAGTTTTTTAAGTTCTCGCATTTTTAATGTCCGTATAGGATCTGTTTTATCTAATCCATTTAACCAATGTGAGGGTGTTCCTCAGGGTGTTACTGTTTTTAAGTGTTACTAGTTAAGTGTTACTGTTTTAATATTTGTGTGTGTGTATGTCAGCAACATTCTTCATGTATTGCAACCATCTGTCCATGGAAAATTATATGTTGACGATTTCTAAATTTCTTATCAAATTTCCAATATGGAACTGATTGGACGGTAATTACAAACTTCTGTCAATAATCTATTTGCTTGGGGTAATGAAAATGGGCATACTTTATCCCCTTGTAAAAGCAATTGTATCCATTTTTGCAGAAAAACTGGGCCTCATCCTGATCCAGAAATTAAGATATCAGGCACAAATATTCCCGTAGTTAATCAGATATCATTTCTTGAGCTTATATTAGATAAAAAGTTAACCTTCCTACCACATATCTTATAGATTTGCGCAAAAGATGTGAAAAATCACTGAATATTCTTTTTAATACCTCTTGGGGTGCAGATCGTAAAGCAATACTCCGAGTGTATAAATCAGTTATTCTATCTCGAATTGAATATGGTAGCGTAGTTTATGGATCAGCTAGATCATAAGTTTTGCGCAAATTAGACCCTGTTCATCACTCAGCTTTACGAATCTGTTCTGCAGCATTCCGGGCATCTCCTGTCCAGAGCCTTTATGTAATTTGCAACAAGTTACCTCTTGATTTGAGACGCGTAAGCAACTCTCTCTTCATTATTATTTTAAAATGTTATCAGTATCACAACACCCTTTGCGATCAATGGTTACTTGTCCCTCTTTAAGACGGCTACATAATGCACGGCCACTTAACATATTACCATTTTATAAGCGTAGAAATTCATTCCTGTCTTTATCTGAGTTCCCCTATTTACATATTCAAGTCACAAATGCTCTAAGATTTCCTCCTTGGAATATTCCTGTTGTCAATATAATCAAACTCTTTACTGGATACAATAAATCAGCTACATCTTCCCTTATTTTGCAACAGATGTTTTCGTACATTCATTCTTATTATTCCTCCCACTTTTCTGCGTATACAGATGGCTCAAAATCAAGTGGTCATGTTGGTTGATGTATTGTTGTTTGAAATACAGTTTGTTGTTTACAGCTATAAACTGCATACATCATGCTCTGTGTATACAGCTGAAGCTGTTGCTATTAAACGTGCTCTAGAAATAATACAATCCAACTCTCATCGAAAAGACTGTATCTATAAAGATAGTATGAGTGTGGTCATGTTAATGATAAATTAGATCATTTTAATGATAAATGTCATCGAATTATTGTGGAAATATTGGATATTGTAAATATATTGAAGAATAAAGGATTTGACATATAAATTCATTGGGTTCCACAAGCCATGTTGGCATTGCAGGGAATGAACTTGCAGATAATGCTGCTAAAATTGCCTCTGGCATTTTGCATCAAGCAATAACATTTTTTGACGTAAAACAAATTATCAAATATTTAATTTCCTACCAATGGCAAAAACATGGGATTTGCAGAAGAGCAATAAATTATATAGCATATCCTCCCACATTCTTCCATTCCCAGTTGCACCCATGCTATGAATTGATGTAAAACTCAAATGCCTTCGTATTGGGCATAGTAGATTTACGCTTAAGCAGTTATTCTTGTTTGGGATTCTATTTATGATTTTTATATAAAATAATCTTTTACATATCCTTTATTTGAACTTTTAATACATTCTATTGTAAACAACTGACTAGTCTTTTAACACAGAATTTTTACCTATAGTTTTAATTGTTGTACGGTGCAGAAATGTCCAATATTGGATCTGGCCTCAGTAAACCTCACAAAATCAATCAAACAATCTTAAGTCGTGATTGGGTTTTGAAATAGGAATTATATATACATGTATCATAAGTTTGGAGCAGAATGAATTTTGTAGATTTCACCACATAACCCAATAACTCAATCCTAAAGAAAAGATTTAAAAGCATATTCCAGAGATTAATTTGTTCATTTTTGTAGTCAAGTTTCACAAAGATATTTAGGAAATTAATGAGAATATAAAAGTATAAGTTTCAAAGCAATTCTATATACGTTATTGTGCCGGCCAACTTGTCTAGTGATCAGCGTGTCTGACTAACTAAACGGAGGTCCTGGGTTCGAATCCCGGTTCAGGCATGGCTGTACTTTCTCTCTCTCTCTATCTATCCTGTCTTTGTCCTTTCCTTGAGTGTGAATGAGGTGTGAATTGTTGAATACCCTTTAAACAGGTCCCTATGACATGTGTATTTACTGAAGAATTCGAACTCCACACCAAATACGGTTCAGTTGGAAAAGTGCAGCAGCGCACCCCAATTTGCCAGCCTTGCTGGCACACGAGAACGACAGCGAATACATTATTTTAACAATTAAGTGACCTGTAGAATTATCGTGTAGTTACATATCTATTCCGTAATTTTCCCCACTCAAATAGATATGAATGGTGTGCATCAATTTACTCCCTTTCGCCTAATGTCGATGCTTAAACTGCGTGTCGTTAAATTTAACAGAAATTCTTCGTTCTTGTGAAATTTACTTGCACTCACAGAAATTATGCGTTTGATTTATTCTCAAGAGAAGCTTTTTAACAATAGCTCATTGTCATATTCCAGAAAAAAAGCAATAATCCTCTAAAAAATATAACAAAGAAAAAAATAAAGACGGATTAATAAATTTAAAAATGCTCAGTTTTACTTAGAGAAAATAAGTCCAGTGTAGTTTTTCAACATAATCATACTTCTAAAAATCCTTGACGTAATTCATGTCAAGAACACCTAAGTAAATAACTGTAAAGATTAAGTAAATTCTCACGAATTAATGACTCCATAAGGTTTCATTATATCTTCAATATAAAAAATCTTTGTGTGTTGGGTGATGATAATCCTTATAATGAGAAACGGAAGTCCAAAACATGATCCTATATCATTGTTGAAATGAATTATGTTCAGATTGCAAACATATTTTTTTAAATTACGAAGCGATGTATATACTTGACATATATGTCTCCTCAGGTGATTCTGTATAAAATATTACGAATTTCTTCTGTGTATATAATTTGAATTTATGAAATGGATGAAAATTTCACCTACAATGTTATTTCTTATATAAATAATTAAATAAAAATTTAAAAAATATTTAATTATAATAAGAAATTTTAAATAATAGTGCGTATATTAATATTCGAATTTTTTTTTTTAAAAAAAAAGTTTTACAGTGTGTGTTTATGTGATGTAGGAATCTATTTTTATTAACATTTCTCTTTATTTTATTGGTCCCTGTCATATCCTCAAAACTTTCAGAAGAAAAAATAATTTCCATCCATTGGTCTTCCCACTTTCTGGCTAAAGTTCAAATACTCTATTTTATATCTCTGCAGTAATTGAGGTTTAGTCAATTTTACTGTGTAAGTGTACCTTCCAGACTTTCTAATTGTGTTATGAATCATTTTTTGACAAAAGTTTCAACATGTCAACGGAACTAGTTTCCTGATTGAGTACTTTCCAGTTGATGCAAGTTTGCAAATTCTTCTTCATCACGCCAAGACAAAGCCTTAGTCTTCCCCCGTATTTTTTTTTTCAATTTAAAAAAAAAATGTTGACTAGTCTTTGATCTGCTTAACTTTATCATAAAAGCACGACTACTCATTCCTGTTGAAAACAAAGCTTCGACCTGTTCTCTTTCACGATCAGTTAACTTCTTACACCCTTCGCCATTTTCCAAAAGATCACTAATACTTCCAAGAAACTTATGACACTTATGAAAAAATTGCAGAGCTTTTTACAAGCTGGTAGAGGGAATATGATTACATGATTATATTATATTTATTTTTAAAAAATAACTGTTGGCCTTAAAGGTTTTATTCGGGCAGAAATACTAACTTTTTAAATAACCACATGATGTATTTAAAAATTATGTTTATAGCATTTATTTCTTACCAATGAACTTTAATAATTAATAATATTTGAATGCCTTTTTTTTATTTTAAATTTTCTCAAAATATTTTATTGGCCTTAAAACTTTTGCTCAAGCTGTATGCAGTGAGGTATGCTAAAGTTAGATTACGTCCACTTTCATAAAAATGAATGGTTCAAAACTCTCTTTCGATAGATGTCCTGTAGCTTTACAAATATTGGTGATGATTGCACGTTACGAAAAATATTGTTTGTTGGTGAAACAAATCTATAATTTTTATTATTTGCCTTCAAATTTTCTTAAATTTTGTCAAAGATTATATGAAAATCTGAAATATGCATATTAAAGCGTAAATGTTTTATGTTAATTTAAAACAAACGTAAATTATATGTTGCTTTTCAAATAATTAATAGGTTTAAGTGAAAAATTTATGAAAAATTCCTCATTAAAGAATTTATGCCCTAGATTTCCATTCATTTAGCAACAATGTTATTATTTAGCTAAATTTTAACGTCATGGTTTCATTTGGCTTCATAAATTATCAGATTTATTTTTGTTTCATAAACTTCAATTTTGTTACCTATATTGATTCTGCTACTGCAATTTGTTTGTCTGTTATATTTGCACATTTAAAATACACACATATATACTAGTAATGAACATACATATATGAAATTATATATGCATATTTATATATTATGTGCATATATGTATACAATTACATCTATGAATGAAGAATACCCTACAAAAGGAATTTATTTATCTCTGGAATATGGCGTTTATCACTTTGACGATCTTAACCCTGAATTACTCTGCTCAAAGTGCACATGAAATACCACAATAAACATTAATATTTACCATTATACGCTATTTTAAAAATAACATTTTTTAAAATACAATATTTTGTTTATTTGAAGCTGTTTTATACTATAATAGGCAGAAAGAATGGCTGCATGTATACATACATAACTGTGGGGAAATCCCGGGATGTACTTTAAGTTTAACGGGTGCCATCTCCCTCGACCACATGTTTAGCGGTATGAAGGAGGTTTCGAAATTGTTACCCCGAAATGGGTGGATCGTAACTTAGATTAACTATTTCCATGGCCCACCCACTAAAATTGGAATTTAGGAATTGACGTTAAGGAAGAAAAATACTAGATTTTGCCAACACATTCCATAGGCATAATTTAATATGGAGGATATTTTACTCTTATAATTTCATCTTTTTTTCTGCTGAAGTGTCATTTTTGGCACACGAGGGCCAATTAAACGGTCATAATTATAGAGACTATCAAAACCAGGGAAAAAGAAACTTAAGAATAAAATTAAACCAGGAACTTAAAACTACCAAAACCAGGGAAAATGTAAATAAATCAGACATTTGCAGTATAATAATTTTGTTACAAAGCAAAATGCAGAGGAAGTAATGCCAAATAGAATCAAAAAATATTTTTTGCAGTATAAGAAAAACTTTAAAAAGAATATTTCAATTCCCAGCCGAAGTTTTTATAGTACATGAGTTACTAAAGGTAACTGAAAAAAATAAGGGATTTAAACGTAAACAAAATACAGTACCAGTAATTTTCGATAGAGTAAAAGATTTCAATAAAGTTTTTATAAATGTTCTAATTTAGAAATAAATTTTTCTAAAATTTCTCTGCAATATAATAAAATAATTCAAACCTACCACACTGATAGAAATATTCCAATTTAAAGATACATTCCTGGAAGTTAATAGTATATTGATTGGAGTACTGTAAGGCAGTAAATTACGAACAATGTTAATTTTGAAATATGTAAATGATATACCAAAAATAGAGGAATATTGTCAGAGCACATTTTGCAGGCTATATTGCCATATTGGCTAGAAATGAAAACAAATAATTTTTAATAGTTTTAAAGAAAATTTAAATAAACTTATAATTTTTTGTTTAACTCGTGGAGAATAGGTTAAAACAATAAAAAAACACATACTATAATTTTCTCTTAATTAAAGGAAATGCCAAACACTACTATTAATATAAGTAACCAAATAGTCCCATTGTCGAAAGAGGTATAATTTTTAGGATTAACTTTAGAGAGAGAGAGAGATAAAAGACTGACTTATAAATCCGATTTCAATAAAATAAGTAAAAAATTTAGTAAAGCATATGCAATTATATATCGAATTATAAGATGTGCAAATCAAAATAAATTTTAAAAATAAAACCTTTTTATATAGGTCAATGCTGCATCCAGTGGTCATCTACGCTTGACAAATGTTTGTAGCTACAGCTGGCAGTCATCTCAAGAAACTTTACAAACTATCCAGAATATAATTTTCTGAACAATTTCTGAGTCACCGTGATACTTCAGAAATGAAGCTATAATGCATAACCTGTTACCTGTATGTCACTAACATTTCCAGTTATTTCTTTCATATAAGCCAAAGATTTTTCAGCTATTTCCCATACTTTGAGAACAAAGATACCAATCTACAACATTATTAATGCCACAAATAGGAAAAGAGCAAAAACAGTATTAAGGGGACAGTGGACTATCAAATGTGCAAAATCGTCAAAAATATCGATTTTTCTTTTTTTAATTTATATAAAAATAATGAATCATTCTGTATGTTATTCAAGCAGAATTTTTGATTTCATTCAATTTTATACAAAGTTATTAATGTTTTAATAATGTAAACAATGTACCACGCCCCTTTTTTACCTTTGCTTCCAAACGTAAACAAGTAACACGGGGACATTGTATTTGAATAATAACTAATTTTTACAATGAAATGTATGTATTTTTAGACTGTAATAAGATTCACATATCATATTTTGGCTAATAATTGTTGGTCTTACATTATTAAAACTTGAAAAAAGTAAGGTATTTATTTTGTAAAAAAACGGCCACGCCTATTTCCTATCGTCTGACAGAATGCAAATATTTATTCTTGAAATTATTATTTACTGAATTCTTCTTTTAGAATGTGCTATATTTTAGGCACATCAAAATTATTTAGTTTTTATTATTTGTATGATTTCGTCTGGCAACACTAAACTTGTTGATTTTTCACAGCTATCATTATTTTGATTTCACCTCTTGATTTCTGTTTTAATTTTGAAACTTATATTTCTGCTTGCTGTTCAGTGTTTACAAAACAGTTCTTTTCAGAACTACTTTCTCAAATAATGATCTTTTAATTTGAACATTGTAATTTCCATCATAATGCATACAATTAGTTCAAGATACAGGAAGCCTAAAGGCAGACTAAAAAAACGAAAACTCGCTGCTACTGAATCAGCTCGTAAAAGACAATAAAAATTTGCTAAAGAAGCTGTACCAAAGGAAACAGTTGACCAAAAAAAATTTTCTTTTAAAGATGTAAATATTCCAGAACCAGTCCATTTACGTAATGATATTCCTCCTGCATGTGGAAATGTGTATATATGATGATGAATAAAAATTGCTTATACAATCTTCTAAGGAATTCGCAATGCAGTAGTTGTGGTCTCTTCTCTTTAGATGTATCCCCTCAGAAAAAATATATTTCAGTGAAGCTAGAAAAGTCATGCAAATCTTGCAAAGAACATTTTGGCTCAACTTTTTCTAGCAATGGAAAATCTTATTCACGAAAATTTGATGTCAATAACAAAGTTGTAGCAGCTTTTCTGAGCTTTGGAAAAGGCCATGCAGCAATGGAATCCTTCTATCGAATTCTGGATTGTGCAAATATGCATAAAAAAACATTTTCTAAATATTTCTCTAATTTAGTTTAAAAAATGAAGGGTTTAAAGATGAAATGTTAAAAGTAAGGTACAGTGACGTTAGGAAAGCATATTTGGAAGCAAATTCAAATTTAAATCCTAAGGATCAGTTACGTATTTCTGTGTACTATGATACAACTTGGCAGAAACGAGGTCATACTTCTTGATATAGTTTTGGAATTGTGCCATTCATTCCCTCACAGAGTTAGTAGTTGGCTTTGAAATCATATCGAATAACTGTTCGGAGTGTGCATTTGGATCTCAAGATATCAGGGAAAACAGTGCTGAATTTCACATTTGGAAAGAAGAACAAAGAGAAAACTGCCAAAAAAACTTCAGCGGCTCATCTTGGATCATGGAAATAGCTGCTGCATCACGAATTTGGAAACGTTCACTTTCAAATAATATGTTGTACACAACAATTATATCTGATGGTGATTCTAAAATATTTATGCACTTAAACGAAGAGAAAATATATAGTAATATTCCTCTTGTTAAGAAAGAATGTATTAATCATATTGCGAAAAGACTTGGAACAGCAATTCGCAATGTTAGAAAAGTATGGAAAATGTAATGCGTCTCACTAGGTGGTCGACAAAAGGCATTTTAAAAGAAGAAATTAATGTAAAACTTTAAATTTTTTATCGGAAAGCTCTAAAAGATAATGCTTCTGATATTCAAAAGATGAAAACTTCAATCCTGCTACTCTTTGTCACTGTATATCAGTAGATAAAAAGCTCAACATAGAAATATCCCAAGGAATGTTTATCATGGTGATTTTATCAAAGAGCTGTGGCATGCAATGAAAGAACACAAAGGCACTCACTGAGGAAGAATAAACTTTCATAAAAAAATTGTCGAGAATATACTATCAGTGTACCAAAAACTGGCTTCTAATGAAATTCTTCTTCGTTGTGCTTCTGCAAAAACTCAAAATGCAAATGAGAGTCTTCACAGCTGTACAAAAAAAATGTTCGAAAGACATATTTGTATCTAAAAAGAGACTGGATTATGCAATAACTCTAGCCATCAGCGAGTTTTATTTTGGAGTTTTAAATGGATGAAAACTACACGCAGGTGTGTTTTCTGATCACATTTTAAAACTTGCAAAGATAAAAGATGGAACAAGATTTACACAACAAAATCGAAGGTCTTCAGAGTTTTATAAACTGCAACAAAAAAGTATAAAAAATTAAAACAAATTCCAAAAGATTGCCTACAGTGCTGGAGCATTTTAAAAAATATTAATTTAAGAAATTTTAAATGTTTGTGTTTTTTCAAAATTTTAGAACATAAATATTCTACCTACAACAATATATACGTGTATAGTAAAATCCAAAAGTAAAAATGTTACGCATATTATTAATAAGAATACATGTTTTTCTATTGTTATTTTCCAATAACTTTGTGTTTAAAATAATTTTTAAAATGTAATACTTTTTTCTATGTGTACAATTTTGTATTTATCTAGAATTTCAAAATTAATATTGCATATGCTTACAGAATTTATGATTTCTATGCAATATATAATTTTTTCTAAAGTTCGAAAAAATATTAAAAATGAAATATATTTAAATTTTAATTAATTAAATTTATTTTAAATAACATTTTAGGTTTTTTAAGCAATGAAACATATTTTTATGAAAAATTCAATAAAAACAAATTAATGGTATCTATATATGAATTTGTCTCAAGTACTTCACAGATTTAAACTGCTGATTTTCTTAGATTTTAATTTTTTGATAAATATGTGAACGTAAAATGCTCCACGCGTATTAATTTTTTCCCATGTACATGGCATTTGCTACAATTGTTCGTTATGTGTGTGTGTGTGTTTCTCTTCAAATGTTTCCAAAATAACTTGGTTGTGACATTACGTAAAATTAAAATTTAAGGTCTGTAATGTTAATGTGATTTTTTTTTTAAATTTTATAAATTGTACTTAAAATTTTTTATTTAACAAATGTTCTTTGTAAAGTGTTATTTTTATAGATATTTTGTTTCATATATGTACACTACTGGACATTAAAATTGCTACTCAAAGAAGGCGACATGCTACAGACGTGAAATTTATACGAAAGATAGAAGGTGCTGTGATATGCAAAGGATTAGCTTTTCAGCGCATTCAGACAAAGCAGGCGCCATTAGCGACACCTACTTTGTGTTTATATGAGTAAATTGTTCTGCCGGTTCCTCATACACAAATTGCATTTGAACGTTGTTGCCTGGTTAAAAGTTGTTGTGATGCCTCGTGTAAGAAGCAGAAATACGTACCAGCACGTTTTTGACTTTGAAGATGTCGAATTGTAGTCTACCGGGATTGTGGTTTATCTTATCGCAGTATTGCTGCTCGCGTTGGTTGATATCCAATGACTGTTATCAGAATATGAATCGATGGGTTCAGGACGGTAATACGGAACGCCATGCGGGATCTCAACAACCACCTATCACTAGCAGCCAAGAAGACAGGCATATTATCCGCATGCCCGTAATGGATCGTGCAACCACGTCACTAGCCGTGAGTCAAGAAACGGGGTCGTTTGGAAGACAACAAGCGTCTGCATGAACAGTTCGACGACGTTTGCAGCAGCATGGACTCTCAGCTCGGAGACCATGGCTGCAGCTTCCCTTGACGCTGCGTCATAGACAAAAGCTCCTTCAATTGTTTGATTAACGACGAACCTGGGCGCACGAATGGCGAGACGTCATCATTTCAGATGAATCCAGGTTCTGTGTACAGCATCATGATGGTCGCATCCGTGTTTGGCGGCATCGTGGAAAACGCACACTGGCAGCGTGCATTCATCATCGTCATACTGGCCCATCACCTGGCGTGATGGTAAGGGGTGCATTGGACACACGTCTCGGTCACCCTTGTTCGCATTGACGGTGCTTTGAACAGTGCACGTTATATTCTTGTGTGTTATGACCCGTGGCTCTACTCTTTATTCGAGATCTGCGAAACCCTACGTTTCAGCAGGATAATGCCCGACCGCATGTTGCCGGTATTATACGAACCTTCCTAGATAGGAAACATGTTCGGCTGTTGCCCTGGCCAGCACGTTCTCTAGATCTTTCACCAATAGAAAATGTCTGGTCAATGGTCGCCTGAAGGTTACTACTGAAGGTTAAAACTACTGAAGGTTTCCTTTCTAGTCATGACATGAATTTTCTTATACCTGCGGTACATGCGTTGGCACTTAAATCAATAACAGGTTCAAAGTGAATAGTTTTCTTTTAAAAGCATATATACATTTTTGAAGGCTTCAATACTCAACCTCGTAAATGACAAAAGGAATGATCCGCATAAGTCAGTACCACATTTCAAAAATGGTCTTCTTGGATTTAGTTTGGATGAGGGTAAATCTGCCATCTTTAATACAAAATATTTTCTTTAAAATTTAATTCCTTTTTTATTAAAATTATTAAACCTTTTAAGTATTTAAAATCTTGATTTTTATAATAACAAAAAAAATCAATTCATCTGTGGTCTATTCTTAAAATTGCATTTAATACTCTCAGAAGCCTATGAAGAAACTTTAAATATTTAATCACTTCTTATTTATTATAATTAAATTTTTAATATAAAATAAAAAAAATTGAAAATTGAAAACTAAATCGTGCATAAGTAACACATTTTCTTAATTCATTGCGAATACCAGATTTTTCCCTTATAGTCCAATAATTTTGTTTCATAGCAAAGTTTATTAACTCTGCTATGAAACAAAATTATTGGATCATAAGGGGAAAATTATAAGGGAAATTTTATATATCAATGTAAGTACTTTATATGATAAATCAACAGTAATAGTGTCACTAGATATATTTTCGGCAAAATAGTTGGAAATTTTACAATTTCCGGCAAATTGGCAATTTTGAAACGACTACCCTTTCTAAAAAATACTTGTCTAAAAGGATTCAATGAATTTAGAGAGCTATTTAACACTTTTTACTCCACCATATTTGATATTTCTGTGGTAAAATTATCATATCATCTTTGCATGTTTTACTAAAACACAATGAACTTTTCTTAATTCAGTTGTCACTAAATATATAACAGAAGTTCTATTCCCCCTAACATGAATAAATCTCAAGTACCATCCTACGACTCCTTGCAACTTACTCGAAATTGGAACCTTATTCCAAAATTCTCTTCTACTAACTCCAATTTAACAAAACTTTTCACAGGTCCTCCCTTTTTCCCTTTTAATACCTCTACATTTTCTTCATCTGCAGAAGATTTCAAAATTTATTTAGGAGAACTCTTATTCATTCGCAACTTCTCTTTCAGAACCAAGTTTCCAGCCATATTCCTCATCAACAAATCTGCTGCATTATCTTCAGATAGAAAATATTAATCAGTAAGACTGGATAACTGCAGAGTTTCTACAATTCTATAGTCAACACACAAACTGTTTCCATCTCTTCTCTCACACCCTTTAACTCAATACCACGCAATAGACGTGAAACGCTCCACAAGATTATTCTTTCAGTTTTACCCTTAAACATAATTTAAACATTCTTAATATAATTTTCAACTCTAGCAACTGTTTCAAACTCATTAATTGTAAACGCGGCAACGTCAATATGTTTACAGGTTCTACTGTATCTTTTGACATAATAAATGACACATTACGTATTTGGACATAAGTGGAAATCAAAGTAAACTATGGCTTCAAATATACTTAATGACGAGTTAGAAAACACGTGTACCTTTAACTCTGCTCATTTTTACAATACAACAAACAATATCTCAATAGTTTCATTACATAGCTTCTCAGTTTCTCTACTTCAATTAATGCACATTTCTCTCTAAAATTATCTGATAACTTTTCATACCAATCACAGCTCGATTTTGAAATTTCCTGTAACAACTTAACATGAACAACAAATAGGAAAATCAAACCAATATGATCAAAAATCCGAGCTGATGTTTGTAAAACACACCATTTACTATTTCATAACTTTCCCAAGGACTCAATAAACCCTTCAACATACAACAATTTATCTTTCTCTGGACATCAATAACAAAAATTTTAACTCTTGAACACCCCCTTTCTTTCCAACACTAAATTCATTTTCTACCCACAATTTCCCAAATGTTTTGTAATTAGATCTCAATTTTCTCAAATTAAATCCTCCACTCCTTGAAATTTTGACAGCATGTGATGACAATTCAAAATATACACTAATATTATTTCCACCAAAATATAAGGCATCCACATGAAATTATCAAATATTGCAGCTTTGCAACTAATAACAGTATCAAATTTTGCAACTAATTTTGGTTTGCTTTGCACAAATTTCTTAATGTCATTTATAGTGGCATTCAAAATAAAAGCTTTGCAAAAGGTAACCTTCTCATTCTCATAATTTTATAATCTTTATCAGGATCATCTGAATACAAAAAAAAATTCCTATCTCTCTCAAAATTCCAATCATTAATATAAATATCGAAAAGCCTTTTTAAATGCTATTTTACGCTTTCGAAAATTCAAAATCACAGCATCATTCAAATTCAAGATTATCAAAATTCAAATCCAAGAATATTGGAATTGAATTTGGACCAGTTTCAAGACTTTCATTCAAATTATTCAAATTATTTCATTCAAATTATTTTTGATTTTGAGCTGCAATTAAAGACTACGAGAACTTTTTCAGTTTCCTTATTCTTTCGCTTGTGTACAATCGCCTTGTGTGGCATAAAATATTCGTGTTGCTTTCACTCATTCTTTTACAATCCCTTTTTTTAATTGATCACTTAATATTTCGCTGTACTGATTAGCCATGCAGTTATTTTTTGAAAAACCACATTTTAACTCGTCAAATATTTTTCGCTCAAACGCTCGAATAATTTTCTAATTTATCACAACCAAATTACCACAATAAACCAGTATCTTATTTCCCACCCACAAATTTCAAATAGGTCTCATAATGCTTTTTCTACAATATTTAACTCTTTCTCATTTTTAAAGTTTCGAGTTCCCACAAAAATTTAATATCGGAAATAGCCACACAAAAAAACTGACACTGATTTTTTTCTAACCTTATAGTTTTACTAACTTCCCTGCAAAGCTGAAAATAGTGGGAGGCATGCAACTGTTTCGTTTATTTTTTCAAAAGAATCCGCTTTTGTAACTTGCCACAAAACACATCAGCTCCCGAAAGAATTTCAGTATTTATATCACTCTAGCAACAATCCGCTAGAATTAACCAACGAGAACTCATTTTGTAACCTCGCACCCAGTTATAGCATCAGAGATTAGCGCTTCAATGTTTACAAATGTATAATTGTTAAATCTATTCTTTAATTTTAATTCTACAACTGGATATATTTTCTCAACAGGCTTCATTGAACTAAAAGAATAAAGAGGCAGACTTTCTTTTCTGATCGGTTTTAATTTCCAACAATATCCAATGTCTTTGGTACAAGAACCTCTTTCCGAACCATTATCGCTCAAAAGTCTCACTTTTATAAATTTATTACGATCATAAATATCCCTAGTGTAAGCATTTCGAGTTAGCAAGAAAACTCCTAGCTGTGTGACCTTGACATGGTTGAAATTCTATTGAGAGGATTGAGGCGCCTCCACTGAAATCGGAACCGTTCTTTATGGCAACTTTAGTTTCTCTCTTAAAATGAATTATTTGATTATAAGTGGTTTTGAGCAAACAGAACAGTTCTTGGAATTACAAATCTTAACATTACAGTTTTTAGAAAAGCATTTGAAACAGATTATTTTTCTTTATAGCTGTCCCTCCACCATTAATAGAGTTTTCAGAAATTTCAACAAAAAATAAAATGCGATTCTCGTCATACTTACGCAAAATACATTTATTTTTATATCCGATAGATAAGCGTTCGAGACACCTTTTGAATTACATTTCCGATAACTATTTTCATATTTACCCTCTCCTCTTTCAAGAGCAAAAAACTTTTACAAATGACTCCATATTTTACTTTTCCTTTCGAAGTTAAATATATATCGCATTCTCACCCTAATTTCTGAGGTTGGAACCAAGACTCGCCCTGTTTCACAGTTCACAATCAAGTTTACTAAAAAATTTTATCTGACAATAAGTTCGCATTATTATTTGAAATTATTTACACTTCTCAATTGACAAATATAATCAAAATTAGCTCTTAACTTAGACGCAAATTGTACAAAATACTCTTATGACAGTTTTTGAGTTGATTGAAAATGATCCAAACATTTTTGAGGTGTTGGAATTGTGGTTAGATAAGAGATTTAAGTTTGTCATAACTGACTATCTTTTACATAAACCATTAAATTAATAACCTTTTCAAAAAATATTTAAGAAAATTTCAGCTTTTAATTCTTCCGGAACTTTGTTCCTGAACGCCCTCTCAATGAACAAAAAAAATAACATTAAATGACTCAGATTTAGTTGGTATTGCAGTTGTTAAAGTTTTTACAATTACTAATCGTTCACAGTTTAAATTTGAAGCGTCTAACCGCGTTTGAAACTGACAATTTTATTTTTTTAATTTTACTTTCAGATTTCTCTTGCTAGAGTAACTAGATTTTCTTTTATCTTAAAGAATACAATCATTTACATTATTTACAAATTCTATAATACTTTTATAAATAACCGAATTTTCAAATATGTTTTTAATTCAATTAATTTAGCAACACTATAAACACTCCTAACTCCTTGGTTACGAGTATTATCTTTTCTTAAAGCATTTATGTTACTCATTGTGAAAATCAAACTAAATATCACAAAACACAATAAGTACAAAAATTATATAAAAAATTACACTTCAAGCTTATTACAAAAATGAACGAACACAATTAATTCAAATTAATTCACTAGTTAGAAATTAGGAATATTTCACTGCACAACGCTCTAGAAATAAAACACTAATACATCGAATTCTACTTGGAAACAAACTCTTTTTACTTGGAAACAATTAAACAAAAAATCGAAGTCAAAATACTACTCAACCACAAACACTTCAAAAGCGACCGCAAAACCTGACACACTCCAACCAAAAGAATCGAAACACATCAATGGCAGAGTTACAAATTTCTCATATCACATACCTTACTACTCTTTACACTAAAAAAATACTATCACAAAACATAATTTTAAATTGTAGGAATAGAACAGTAATAAAATATAACTGATACACAAAGAAATTAAAACATCAAATTTCGCTCATTTTTTATTGGCGCCCACATTGAACTGGAACTATCTACAAGAAAAAAAAAATTCAAGGGAAACAGAGGGAGCGCCATCTTTTGGCATTAATCTTTAACGGTAATTAAAGATTTAACGGCTTTAACTAAGTATAACTTTTTAAAGACAAATAGTCGAAATTTAAATGTTCCTTGTAAACTGGATTTCTTTAATATTTTCTTTAACTGTGTGTGAAGGAATTTAAATATTACTAATTTAATTTTAAGTCACGTAAGAATTAATAATTTTATGATCAAGATCAACACAAATGACATTTCTTAAAATAATCAAGCTCAAATCTTAAAATTGGTTATTCTATTTTTTTTTTTTTTTGGACAAAAATAATGATATTTAGCTCTGCTGCTTCCAGATGAAGATTTGTGATGACACTTTTTTAGAAATTCGTGACATTATTCTTTTTTTGTTGACTTGATAAATAGTTCTCAGTTTGGCAATCGGTTTGCATTTATAAGGTCAATTTTTGAACACGAGGCTCGATTCGACCAGTTTTGAGTGAAATCTATCAATTTAAAGATCCAACTCGGGGTGAGAACTGTTAAAAACTGCTAACCGAACCACTAGTTGATCAGAACATTCAACAAGCAGTTCTACAAATTATTGATCGACAGTCAGGCATTTATCAAATTCAAGAATATCAGTGGCTTCAAACTCAGTAAATTTTTGAAGAACTACATTTGCATTAAATTTTATCACAGAAATATTTGTTTCATTTCGAATATTTAAAGTAAGTTCTTTCTTCTAATTTCAGCCGAGTTTCTGCATCAACAGAAATCAACTATAGTTCATAATTATCCCAATTGTAATAAGATCTAGGAAGGGAATCATTAATTTATCGATCTATTTATAGGTATAAAAACTGCTTAAGGAAATAAGTCGGTAGCGTGCTAATTCACAAGCAATGCAATCTATTCGAGATTATAAAGTTCTTATTACAGGATTATTTTTCTATATCTTAATTTTCTTGAAAGTTGCACTTAAAAATCTTTATATTGAAAGTGGTAATATCAACTTTTTGAGTTTTGAATATTTTAGACTCTAAGTAAGGCATAAAAAATAAATTATATTAATTTCATTATTTTCAATACGTATGCAATTAAGATGTACAAGTAATTGCGCTGACAGGGGTGACGGTGACAGGCACTTCTAATTTATCTTGAACAGTGAAAGAAGTGCGGTGAGACATGGACTAATTCTCTAACTCTTAGAACGTTGTAGTATCTCAGACAATACCAAATTTTTTGTTTTAAGTTCAAATGTAGATCATAAAAAATTTCTCAATAAATCAGTGTTCTAGCCACAAATATATAGTGTCTAAGTTCTAAAAATCTAGTATTTGAGATCAATATAAACAAACATAATTTTTACAAAGATGATGTACAATAACGGAAAATACGTACGTGAGCAACTGTTGCGATATGTACAATGTATAAACACTGAAATACGCTGATAGAACATCTCAATTGATTTGAAGTTAATGTCAAGTTTAGAACTTCAAAGATGTTTCTTATAGTAATTTGACCCTAAGTTTAATAAAGCTTTAGCTAATACAAATTAAAAGTACGTAATTTAATAACATAAAATCTTAAGACAGCTGGAAGCTTTTAAGTTTGCATTCTGATGTTCACTTCAGATTTTCGCGGGTTTGACTCCTTGGTCAGGACAAATAACTTGTAAATTGAAACCCAAATTAAACTACAGGACCCAGTTAAATGTAATTCCGGTGTCAAATTTTATATATTACTCATGCTAGTTTTTCCACAGTAGCAAATTTTGTACATTTTAAATGAAAATTTTTTTTTCGAATATCGGTGAAAATTTGATACTCTTAGAAAAATGGTCGTAACGACAATTCTAATATTCGGGAATGACGAATGTTAAATTTGTTAAATATTCTATTATTTTTTGTATCTGGAATCATTCTAAATTTGGTATGAATATACACTTAGAACTAAATGTATTACCCTTTTAAAAGCTTATCTTTTTTTAAATGTAGTATTCAAGTGGGACATTTATAATAAAGATTCAATACAGTGAGGTAAAATACAGAAAAAAGATAAGGAAAGAATTTTTCATGAGTTTAAATTAACAAATTTTTAAATGCATTTTGTTGATTAATGTTCAGATTACGTAAAATATTCTTGTAACATTGTCAATTCCTTTATACAATATATTTTACTAATTAAATTAAAAAATTTAAGTGAATTATTAATAGATCCAAAATTAACCGCAAAAATTTCCAAGTAGTCATTTCAAGCTAAGACATTAAATATTTCATCGGAAATTTGAATTAATTAAAAATACTTTAGATTCAAGCCTTTCAAGAAAACTGAAGGCTTGCGTATTCAGTAAAATATATCAAACTAGAGTAACTTGTGTACCTATCAAAACTTCGGGTTTTGCGAAAAAGATCTACATTTAAATTGTTTTCCTATTCCCATTTTTTTCAATAACGTTTCAATTTTTAGAAATTATTGGCAAAAACAGTTTCCAACGTTATAAAAATTATTCATGACAAAAATAAAATTATCGTTTACTCCATTATCAGTGAGAAAAACGATACAAAAGGAAACAAATTATTAAAGCCTTTATTAACCCCTTTTGTAACCTTTTCATCAAATGAATTTTCCTTTATAGTATTAGAATATATCTTAGTTTTCTTATATAATTAATCATCTAAGTTTAGAAATTTTGGCTTCATTCACACTAATGTAATATAAGAATTGAAATAACTTAAAATATTTAGTTTTACTTCTTGTTTAGTATTTTACTGATCTTAAAATCTAAATAAAATGTGTATAATTAAAAATCTATCTTACGATTAATGATTATAAATGGTTTTAAAATGCAACGAGATTCTTAAAATCGCTAAGAGTTTGTAATTTATATTTAACTCATAGTAAAAAATAAAACTACAGAAAGGATTAAATGACACAAATTGAATAAGAAACTGATTATAAAATTTCTATTATTTAAGAAATTTCACAAAAATGAAACTAGAAATTATTTTAGAATCGCAATTCTTGTATGATACAAATTAAAAAGAATGAATAGTTCGTTTGTTGAATGAAAAAAAATTGGATGAAGTCTTGTTAAGATATGGTATAAGTGGATATTATGTACAGTGCAATCAATAATTAAACGATAAATGACAAACCATGGTTGTACTTTTTGAACTAAATATATCTTGAGTACTTTCTACCATTTTAAAGTTATGATAGCTACAGAATTTTTAATCTTTAACATTCTAAGCAACATTTTTATCTTTATACAATGGATTTTTAAATTTTTCTGATATCAACAATGAGTTTCATTCATCTATATATTGGGTTTAAAGAAATTCCCGGGAAATGGCATTACAATTAGACAGCAATAAATGAAAAGAAATTGCAACTTACCTGTTTGAATTAACCTTACTCAGAAACTACAACACACTCTTACAACTTAGCCAGTAGGATTTTGTGACTCCAAATCAAAAATACCTTGTAGAGTGGTACAAGAAACGAGTCTTCAACTATAAGATAAATCACGGACTCGCGGTTTCTGGTACTCTCTGGTGACAAAGATGCTTAATACGATGCCAAAACCCATTCATATAGTTAGTTAAGAAATTTGAAAATTATCCATCATATCTACTATTTCTGATTATTTTGAGCAACATTTGGAATAGTGTTTCTCAAATTGAATGTATAAATAAAAATGTTGCAAATCTAAAGTTTCAATGCTGAATTTTAAAGCAATGTCAGGCCAATCAAAATTGAAACTACAACTTGTACTTCACCGGTCTCATAGTTATTTCCAATTGGATTGTGACATCATTTAGTAAGTTAGAAAAATTCTTTCAGTTTTTGAAGTCATTCAAAAATTTATTTTTAACAAATATTTAATCAGCAGTGAGTTAGTACTTTTTTTTCTCTCTCTCTCATTCTTATATTTCCAATAATTACACGCAGTTTGACATTTGGTAATATAAATCAGATATCAAGTTCTTCCATAATTTCAAGTTAAATAATCTTGAAAATTTCAATTTGTAAACTATAAGTATAGCATATTAAATGTGCGTAGAAAAAATAATTACCTGAAAAAAATGTAATAGACATAAATGTTAATGTGATGAAACGAGCAAAAATTTGTTGCTCGCAAGATAAAGTGCGATGAATATTGTTGCCACTGACAAAACGATAAAGAAACGTTGAACAAATTATAAATACTTACAAGTGGTGACATCTATGTGCAATTGAACATATAAACATATTTTGGGTGACTATCGCCTTTTTTAAATTACCTGGACTGATGTTCAAAATTAAAAGAATTTTCAGATTAAGTCTACTATCTCCAGAATTACTGGAAACAATTAAAGGAAATGGGGTGAAAATATATACATTGAAATAATACAAGTAACAATTTAGCAATTATGATACACATGCAAGATCGTGAGTACAGTTCATTGACATCAAATGGTATAAAACAATGTAAAAAAATCGAATAATGAAGGAATTATGAAAGATTGGTCCAATCTTAGCAGTGCATAGGCTTTCTCTGAGATTTTACACTGGAAATAACGCAGTTCATGTGTCCATGTAGCTATCGATTCAGTTTGTTAATAAAATTATATTTTCTCGTTCTGAATAGTTTTTGTAGTGAGTTGTGACTTCCCCCTTTATAGTATCCCAGACATGAACCATAATTTTGAGAACAAGAAATTTCGTAGATCAATGCATTTGTCCTTGTGTTTTCACTTATTGTAAATCATAGACCAGAGTAGCTGTATATAATCTTTCGTTATCAGACACTGAAATGAAATCAAGACCAACTGCGCCACTGACAAAATAGATGCAGAGCTCTAAGATATCTTATGTATCAACCACAATACCTCCTTTTAAAACTTAGAGGGTGTGATGCAATCCACCAAAATACCCGACTTGTTATAGAACATTTCCTGCAATATTGGTTGATTTCTCGGACACTGAGTGTGATATCCATAAGAATTTTGAACTTGTTTAGAGATATTACTTTTAAATTCAATTTCTTTTATGAAATTTGATTAAATGAGCAAAATCTTTTAATTTTGAATGACTGTAACTTAAAATGAAAACTTCGTCATTGTTGAATGATGAAAAATAACATAGCTCAGTTTGTAGAAAAACATTTTCGGATGAGGAACTTACTGACAATACAGGTTTCTTCTTTTCTAATGCATAAATACGGACTTCTGTTTTTGAATAGTTTTTCTAAACAAGACTTCTACCCGTGTTTGTGAGATTATATCATTAACTATCAGTTATATCACAAAATGCTGTTTCCAGATGTACATTATAATTATATACAGGTAGAAAATGTAGCAGTAAGTATCCAGGTATAAATGCACAGTGCTACAGAAAATAATACACATTATAGTTAATAAATAATATTAGACAAATAGTTAAAAAATTACAGACCAAATATTTGGATATGGATTTGATTTTTATCAATCGTAACCAAAAACAAGTTAAAAAATACGAGCTCAGTTCAATAGTAGAGAATTAGGGAAAGTGATAAGTAATATACATATTTTGATATCGTTTTCATACATTTATATATATATATATATATATATATATATAGAAAAATATTTTAAATTTGTTTTATGTAAAATATTAATAATACAATTAAATAAAAATTGTGATAAATATAATTGTAATACAGTCCATATTTATTATTATATGTTTTCGAAATGTTTATAAATTTGTATCTATATTTTTAAACACTACTATATTAGAAATCAAACCGATTCTATGACTTTATTGCAATCATTGCAGTATTTAAGAATTTTTAACGGATGCTATTTCGAATTCCTGAAAAATTTAAAAATGGACAGTGCTGGCTTTCAGTTCTACAGTTTGTGAGTTCCAATCCCATCTTGAGACCAGATATTTGTGTTGAAACTTTAAATCTCAGTCGAATCTTCCATATTATGTAGAGTGACATAGAATCAAAGGTGCTTTTCAAAAGAATGGATGAATAACATGTCATCATTCATCGTTTCAAGGGAAAAATATGCGATCATTTTTTAGAAGTAACATTTAATCATTAAAAATTAAAATTCCTGTTCAAGTATATATGAAAACATTTATTTTTATTCCTATTTCATGATAAACCCAGTTTGAATACTTTAATTAAATTTTATTTACTTATCAGATTTATTTTCCCGAGGTTTTTATTACCAATTGTTACTCACCGAATGCCCAGTCAGGTAGCCTCAAATCTAGTTCCGAAAATAGATTTCGAACAAGTTATTTAGTAGTCAACTGAATAGGGAGAATTTATTTAATTTAGTCATTTCTATGCATTTTAGTTTAACTCATTACAAATATTTCCGCTTCGGCCACCGTTGGAAATGTATCAATTCAAAGATACTTCAGTGTTTACTTGAAGAAGTACTTCTAAGCCCCAGTAACGCCACGCTGATAAAGAAAGTAAGAAAAGAACGCGAAATTGTTTCCAGCGAGCTGAATTGGGGATCAATATTCCCCTAGTAAGATTAGGAAATCCCACGAGAGCGTTTTTCTCTGTTGCAATCGAATAAGTAAACAAAGAATTTCTTTGGATCTACACATATCAAAGTTATGCTATCATTTTGGTATTTTTCTTTTCATTTTGCACTCTCATATATTATTTTTTTCATCTCCGCGTGCTTGCATTTTTTTCTCTCCTATTCACTGAAATATATATGTTTATATTTGACATAAATCGCCTTTATTTCGAAAACGCTTTAAAAGTTTTCTTTTTAAATGACACTTTTTTGTTTACTTATTTTAACGATTGCCTTTCTTTTTACTGAAAGTATAAGTTATCGAAAGAATATTGTTGAGTACTATAAAACTTAATATAACGGCGCCTACATTGACTATTGTTACAGATTTTTTCAAATTTTTTATTTATTTGTTATTGTTTGATTGCAACAGTTCATTGTTGTACAGAAATTTACATGGGCTGAATTTGTTTTAGAAATTATTTTTGTCGTTTTAAACTTTTAGATTTAATATTTTTTTTGCTTGGAAAACTGATGTAAATATTTTGAAATAAATTTGGGTTGTCTCAAAAAAGAAAAATCAATTACTCGCTCTAAGTGCGTAAATAAAATAATGTTTTTAATTCATGTGTACTTTGTTTTCACAAATACAGTAAACATTTTATTTTTTACTAAGAAAAAAATATTTTATATTTTGTATTTAGAGTAATTTTAATTATTTGTACTTTATAAAATGATTTTTCAAAGTTGTTTCATATAGCATACAAACGAAATAGAGAAAAATTATGTATTTACGTTGTGTTAGCCATTAAAACTGTAACACCGTGAATAAATGTAAATTAAAAAATATTTATTGTATGTAAATAATATATCACATATGAAAATAAAAGGATCAAATTAGCAAGTAATTTAGGGATTATAGTTAAAAGGGGTGCAAAATGAATAGAAACAGCTGCCGCTCCTGATAGCTGAATCGGCCCATATCTGGTAGTCATGCTGTCGAACTTGGAGTAACAGAAAGACATGGGTCTTTCAAGTCTTCTCTCTGCTTCAAGTGTGTGCCATTCTTCAACAGTAGTAGTTGAATACTGTTAGGGAGTCAATTACTTAGTGATCCAGTGATCTGATGTTTTCAGTTCGTAAGAGGTCTACAGATAATACAAGTAAAGAGAGCAGTCGAATAGATTCTGTATTTAGGAGTTACAGAATACAATGTGCAACATTCTTACATATTATATTATTGAAGGATGAAGTTTCTCAAGCCTCGCAGACATAGCACAACCACGAGCTGTAAGATGTAAGAAATGTAACGAACATCGCTGATTAAAAGTCGACCAAAATAAGAGACGTGTGTATTCAGTACCTCTTTATATCAGTTGCCACGACCCAATGAAAATTTAGAATACAATCAAGCAATTAGTGTTTTCCTCGGAGTCTTCTAATAACTATATGAATATCAAAATACTGTACGCAAAAAAACTCTGTTCTGAAGAAACGACATTCTGCTACTTCTACATCCAGCCTTGTCGTCTGTCTTCATCATAAGGATATACGCAGTCCACCAGCGTCTGTCTGTATGATGATTTGATAAGAAAAGCCGAAGTAATTGTCACCGTCTTGGCAGTTCATGCTGAACAAATCCTTGTCGTATTGGGTAACCCACCATGGTAAAGTAATAGAACGGATTCACAGTGAAATGTTCCGGATTCAATGCCAGCCACTGTTTAACAACAATAGATGGCTGTTTCGACTCTCCTTTCTGCATACACGTCTGTCTGGGTTAATAGCGGAAAGTTTTTCGGATTTGTTCTCTTGCAATCCGTGAATACAACTCGATATCTACAGAAGCCCCTCCAAAAGACAATTTACGAGGTGCCACTAAAATGTCTCAAAACAGGATAAGAGCCATTTGGTTTTCCTCTGGGTGGTGTTACAACCTTGTCATACAGGATGAGCGTTAATACTGGACGTGTTACAAACAAGCTTATTTTTTTAAATCATGGTCAATGATGTGGTTGTACGGGTTTGAAGGCCAACCTCACAATGTGTGTGTAACGTTGGATGTAAATCATAGGAGGGCATTATGCATGTTGTTCAGTATGAGCATCAGCAGTTCATGGAATGCATAATCGTAATATACTGATTTGATTTTGATCAATGCGAACATACAGCAAGAGGACCGAACGAAAATCTATATGCTTGATAAACAATAGTCTTACCTCTATTGAATTCCGACACTCACAAGTAAGTATTTTTCTTCTTATTTGAGGCGTAACATGATATTTTGTGAAAACTTCGATCTTACAAAGGAATTTCCAAATAGAAAATTCATTTCACAGCTTTTTTACCCTTCAGTGCTTTATATGTGGTTTGTCCCTCTTGCGTTGCTCATATGCGTTAAAATACTAATCATTTGCTCATTCTAACTTCTTCTTTTTTCCTGTGATTTTGGTGTTCGAAAGATCATCCCTTCCTGATATTGCTATTTTAATAAACACTAATAAAAATAAATAATTAATATGGATGTGAAATTTTGGGAAAACTGTAAGCTAGATTTATTGGCCCTCAAACAT
The DNA here is from genome assembly GCA_030067965.1 of Latrodectus elegans. Taxonomy (NCBI): domain Eukaryota; kingdom Metazoa; phylum Arthropoda; class Arachnida; order Araneae; family Theridiidae; genus Latrodectus; species Latrodectus elegans. The sequence goes on along the minus strand of CM057817.1, from coordinate 82,965,278 downwards.
TTTAATATGTTTAGAATTTTTAGCTTAAAAAGCCATGGAATAATGTTATTTAAAACACAAATTAAGTAAAAAACAAAAATATATACGTACTTTTATATATTATAGGACAACATTTATTCAATATTTCCTGTAAGTACCAACTGAATTAAAAATATTGAATTTTCTAATTCATGAGAACTTTCAATATTAATCAGCAAAAGAAACAGACACAGAAAAACATTTAACCTCAGTAGCTTTGGTTCAAGCTGTACTGTCGAAGTAAGACTCACGCCAAAAATGTTGAAGTTAAAAATGCAATATTGTGTCGTATCATATCGTTGTAGGCAATTAATCTTGACAGCTAAAATCTGAAGTTATTTTGCATAATTTCAATAAAATTTACCTCTTTTTTTCTTAATACACAATGTGAAGTAAATTTAAAAACAATACAGTTTCATTATTTAAATGAAAATGTATTTAATTTTACTTTTTTTAAAGTATTTAAGAAAATTCCTAAATGTTGATAAAATATGTTAAAGGAATAAAAAACAAAAATGTGCATACAGATATTTAAGAAACAAAAACAATTTTTTTCATGAAAGCAATTTATAATGAAAAAGTTTGAAAAGTTTAAGATAAGGATTATAAACATTTTTATACATATTTACAGCAAATAAATTGCGATACTCTCAGTTTGTTCGGTCTAAATTTTTATGCATCTATATCATAAAAATTGAGTCAGTGAATGAGTTGACTTTATATTATTTATTTGCTGAGTGCGTTGCTGTTGTTCATAATCCTTATATTTCTAACAAAGAAATTTTACTATATTTGTTGAGTATTTCACGAAAAATTATCTTGATTTTATATTTTGAAAAATATACATGTGTGTATATATATTTAAAAATATATACTATAAGTCACAAAAAACTCTGAATTGATTCAGAATACCAAATTTGAAATCCTATTTAAGCAAATTAAAAAATTAATTTTAATTACTAAGGAATAACATTAGTTACAAACAACAATTATTATTTGTCTGTAGTTTCATATTACGTCCGAAAACCGATTGCAAATACACATTCTTATTTTCTACAGAAAGTTTTGTTCTTTTATTGCACATTACCCATTCCGTTCTACTTTATAAAAATGTTTTATCGAGGTAATGTGTGTGTGTGTGTGTGTGTGTGTGTGTGTGTGTGTGTGTGTGTGTGTGTGTGTGTGTGTGTGTGTGTGTGTGTGTGTGTGTGTGCGTGCGTGTGCGTGTGCGTGTGTGTGTGTGATAACAAAAATGTGCACTCATATATATATATATATATATATATATATATATATATATATATATATATATATATATATATATAACGAGAGAGAGAGAGAGAGGGTTATATAGTATTACTTTCTTTACAATAGAACGGACTGACAAATAGAAAGAAAGGATTAAGTTTTAGATTGGAAATATTTTTTAAATTAAATTTAAAAAAAAAAAATTTGCAATCTGAAAAATGCCGGTTTTTGGAACATTCTGGTTTTGAGGAAGCCGAATAACAGATCTTATACCACACACACACGCACACAAAAACACCCACACACGCTCATATATACAGTGGTGGCCAAATTTGTGGACACTTTTGGAAATCTTTATGTCTTTGAACTTTGTATGCTTATAGAAAGCGTTACATTTCACAAAATCCAAACTTCTATATATCATTATAAAGAGAATGTATTACTGAATTCAAAATAAAACACAAAATTCAATTATTTGCAATACAAAAAATTACACGATAATATTTATCGATATACATTAGATAGTGATGATTGCAATGAGTTATCAGTTCTTACTAAAGTACCCTTTATTTTTGATTACAGCTTCACATCGACGTTTCATTGAGCTGACAAGAGTTTTAAGTTCTTCTTTTGTTATTACATGATGTCAGGAAGCATTTATAGTCCCAATTAGTTCCCTTTTATTTGATTGGTGCCTCATTCGGAAAAGAGTTTTCAAAAGATGCCACAAATTTTCAATAGGATTGAGGTCAAGACTGTTTCCTGGCCATGACAACAATTTAATGCTCTTTGTACGCAACTACTCTTTCGATAATTTGGCCATGTGGCTAGGAGCAGAATCCTGCTGAGAAATAAACGAAGCTTTGTTGGGAAAGATATCTCCGATGGAAGGTAGAAGTTTTTGTTCTAGAATAGCGTGAATGTCTTTTCTGGCATTCAGTGTCCCATAGATGACATGAAGGCGACCAATACCATCTGATATGCATGACCAAATCATAACACTAACTGGGTTCTTCACAGTTGCTTGAATGCAGTCAGGATGTAGCTCTTCTCCTATTCTATGTCTTACATAATTTTGCCCATCACTACCGAATAACGATAGCTTAGTTCCATCACTCCATATAACTTGTGACCACTGATCATCTGTCCAAATAATGTGTTTCTTTGCCCACTGTAGTCTTTTGTTTCATTGCTGAAAATTAAGCTAAGCTTTTTTCGTGGAATTCTACCTTTCTGCTGTCCAACATCTGTTAATCTTCTCTTGATTGTTCTTGAAATGACAGAAACACCAGCATCATTCAGATCACTTCTGATGGCAGGTTATGACATTTTTCTATCTTGGAGACATAGTCTTCATTTTCTTCTGTCATCAATAGATGTGGTGCACCTTTTTCGGCCTTTTCCTTCTTTGTTTTTTATTGAATTTGTCTCCTGATATCGTAAGCAAAACTTTCGGATCCCAGATGTAGTCACTGAACCACCCTCCACTGTTGCAATTTTAGTGTACAAAAGATCAATTTCTTGTAACACAATAATATTACATGTCTTTCTAGGTGTCCAATCTACTCTTTTATTTGATGTCATTGCTTCTTGATTAAATATTAAAATTGTTTACAAAAAATCCTACTTGTGATTGCAGTGTATAAGAAGCAGTTTTGAAAACTCTTGTCCGAATGAGGCACTCATGAAATGAAAGGAAACTAATTGAGGCCATAATGGTTTCCTGGCATCATGTAAAAACGTAAGAAGACCTTAAAACTCTTGTCAGCTCAGTGAAACGTCGATGTGAAGCTGTAATAAAAAATAAAGGGTAATCTACTAAATAATGATAACTCACTGCAATCATCACTATATAATGTATATCGATAACTATCTCGTTTAACTTTTTTTGTATTGCAAATAATTCAATTTTTTGTTTTATATTGAATTTAGAAATAAATTCTCTTTAAAATGATGTATACAAGTTTGCATTTTGTGAAACGTAACGCTTTCTATAAGCATTACGTATATAAGCTTTCTATAAGCAAAGTTCAAAAACATAAAAATTTCCAAAAGTGTCCACAATTTTGCCCACCACTCTATATATATATATATATATATGTATATATATATATATATATATATATATATATATACATATATATATATACATATATATATATATATATAGAGAGAGAGAGAGAGGTGTTTATTATATGTAATTGTTATATATATATACCATTCACTTATAATAAACACCTCTCACGTCTCTCTCTCTGTATATATATATATATATATATATATATATATATATATATATATATATATATGTCTATATCTATATATATATGTATGTATGTATGTATCTATCTATATATATAATTACGCTATCAACTCTTATCTAGTATCCTATTGTAAGGATCAACAGTTTGCAAACTTCTTCGTTGCCTGCTCCTCACACTCTCACAAAAAACAAACAAGCACCGTCCCTGAATGAGCAGAGAGGGAAGATGACGTCACCCAGTCATCACAACTTGAATAATTGAATAATTAGAATTAGAAACTTTAGGGAAGAATCTTTGCACGAGCATTATTTTGGATTCGGGGATTTCAACAGGAATAGTGCATCTGCGAACAATTAAATGAATTTAATATTTGTTCTATAGAAATACTTTGATCAATGTTCTTAAGCATTTTTTAAAATAAATCTTCCTTCAATTGCATTTTGGTTTTAATATATTATGTAGTGGGCAATTTTTGGAAATTTTTGAAACGAGGTTTTTTGATATAAGGAGAAAATCCGAGGTAATTTTTGGTTTCCATTCATGTTGCCACGCACCATCCAGTAATTCTTTATATTTTGTATTTCTTCCCATAGCATTTACTACTGTCTTTGAAACTAAGCGTTCCTTCGAGAGAGAATTTAAAAAACAAAACAGTCTCGTTTGCGTTGTAATATTCCTTTGGGGTGTATTTGGAAAATAGTGAATTCAATTCTCTATTTTTAGATTTTATAACGACATGTATATATATATATATATATATATATATATATATATATATATATATATATATATATATATATATATATATATATATATTCACTGCTCTTTCCTCTCCACACACTCTCCAATACTCAAACTAAATCTGATCTGAAATTTTTGGTCTGAATCATCTCATTTTTTAAAAATTCTTTTCTATTCAATTTTATAGTAAAAAATTCATTGGATTGTTTTTTTAATGACATTACCAAAGCAAAGCAGTAGCAGTCCTCATTCTTCTTCTTTTTCTCTGCCAAGTTAGGGCTGGGCAGGCATCAGGATGAGTAGCACTCTGACCTACAATTCAACAGTTAGTGGGTTCAAATCTCCTCTTGATCCTGGATATTTGTAGTGCTTTGAAATTCACTTTAAACTGTAGGGTGTGTTTAATTATTCCTCGTATTCAAAAATATTACCTTTGAACGACAAACAGAAAAAAATTGTCAGGCTAGAACAATTACTTTCAACTCAGATGTATTTTCATATCTCTAAAATATTTTTTCAGAGGGTGCACCTATGTCTTTACTATTTCTCTTTTACAGAATGTTCTAGATTTTGATATTTTGAAATTTTCAGTAGGTTTTTTATTGTAATTATATATTTGTGTGCTAATTCCTATAAAATTTACTACTTTTTCACATACTTCTTTTAGGATTTTCTTTTTTATTAGGATTGATGGTTGGAACATTGTTGAGATACCAGTTAATCGAGAGTTGAAATATCGTTTGTTTTAAAAGCAGATCCACCACGCACATTCATCAATCGTAACTCATACAGTAGCGAAGAGAAGTAAACATGTCGAAGGAACTCGTTCGGTACTGTTAGCTTTGCAGATTTAAAGTCGACTTATCAGCTGCTGCTTTAAGTTACCATACATGTTAAGCGTTTGAGGATAGTTCTGTGAAAGAACGTACTGCAAAGCACTGGTTTTACAAATACAAGTCAAGAGGTTTACCCTTCTGTATGAAGCTGGTGTCTGGTGGATTAGTCGTCAAGTGGTTCACTATCAGCTGCTATCAAGTTGCCAAATGGCCACTGAGATCCTAAACTCTTAGTAATTGGAACGAGTGCTACATGCATTGCAACTGAACGGGATAGCACTGGTTCATCGCAAGGATGTATTGTTTTTCACCGATAAAGCGAGGTCGCATGTCACGTGGGACGCAGCATACAGCGAGTAGGTTAGGGAAACTTTGTGCCATCTTCCTTACTCACCTGATCTTGCAGTATCAGATTACCTCCTCTTCCATTTCATGGATAATCATCTTCTTGGAAAATCCTTCGCATATGAAGCAGACTTTCTCCAGGACTTCTTTGTATCCAAATTCAAATAGATTTGCATAACTGGAGACGCGTTAGCAGAATGTTCTGCATGCCGATGGTGATTACTTCGAGGACTAACAATAGGCTAGACTTTTGGTTGGCGATGTTCTTTTCGGTCATTAAAAACGGCAAGAATTTCTTGTTCATTTTGTACATCGATTTTTTCAAAGAAAAACAAATTAATCTTTTATTACTTTCACCAATCATCGCAATTTATACATTTTGTAAGAAACTGTACGGTCATTAAAAGACTACTTATTATTACAGTGGAAAATTCTGGAGTAATCATGGTGTGGATAATTTTTTCTGCTAAAATATATATTCTCCCTACTAAATTATTATGAAATATATCTGCCTGAAGAAATCAAAGGTACTTTATCACTTGACGATTAAATGATCAGTCACTTGTTACATAAAGTTTACCTTAAAAGATTGAATTTGCCTTTGAGGTATTGGTCTTAAAGCGATAGCTGAGATGACCAATCAGTTATGCTCTAACTAAACAAATGCTACTCAAAATAAGTAAATGAATAAAAAGAAGTAAAAAAATTACTTAATGTTTTGGATTCTGCATAGTTGAAAATCTTGGCGGTCATCAAAAAATAATGTAACCCTCTTTGCCAATTGAGCATTGATGATGTCAGGTTGTGATCCCATACTCCACCGCCGAATAATGTAAATAGAATGTTACTATGTCTTGATCCGGAAGGAATATAGATGCGTGCGCACTGAAACTAAATCTGGTAAATAATTTCTTGTAATCTATATCTGTCCTCCTATAATGTTTTTTAATAATAAACCGATAAATATAGATACTGGAGAAATTTTCTTTGATCTTGTGTATTGAATTTAAACGGAATGTTCCTGAATCTGAATGCCGGGATGAATAAGGTAAGAGTAAATTTTCTTATAAGTTGGAATTCTTTCTGTAATTGAATTGTTAACGAAATTTAGCATCCCTGCTGGGATTCGATTAATATTTTTTGAATTATTTAAGAATTAGTTAATAATTTAAAATTAGATATGGATGTTGATATTATTCGTAAATTAAGAACACCGATGAGAGCCAATTTCTCTAAAGCATTAAACAAAGATTTGAAAATATTAGAAAATGAAGATGAGGACATAGATATAATAGAAACAAAAATTGTTCTTTTAGAATAGAAATTTGATAATTTAAAAGAATTAGATAAAAAGATTTTAATGATTTTATAAGATGATAAAAGTTGCACGCGCAAAACAGTTTCGATTCTGAATATGAAGAAATAACTAATTACGAAGATAATTAAATATTTTGAATAAGCTGAAAACAGAAAACCTAGCACTAAAGAATTTTTTTGTAAATGTTAATCCCCTCCCCCCGGAAATTTAAATTTAAAGAATTAGAATTAAAATAGTTTAACGGTAATATTAAAGATTGACTCCAATGTGTGAGGTCTAGTTCAAAAAATACATGAAAATTTAGATATTCAGGATGATGATAAATTACAATATATAATTCAATCAACAGCGAAAAATTTCCCTTCCAGACAATTACTAGAATCCTTACCCTCTTCTGGAATTAAGAAATCGCAAAGTGTTTGAAGCAGAACTTTGGAAGAGAAGATTTGTTGATTGAAATCTACATAAGAGAGCTACTTGCTCTAGTAATAAATTATTCGAATCCTCAGGGTCAAAAACATTCACTTGTTAGACTGTATGACTCTCTAGAAGGGCAATTGATACCACTTAGATCTTTAGGTGTTTTTTGCTCAATACAGTTTTTCAACAATTTTATTATATCCTCTTACTGAGTCTTGCTTGCCTACCGATTTATTAAAAATATATGAACGCTCTCAGAGTGAATTAGTCACCATTGAAATTACTGGTAACGACAAATTAATCCATCTCTTCCCATAAAAGAGAAATTGAATCTGAACAGAAACTGAGAATATCGCACTCACATTTTAGTTTCGAAAATACAAACAAAAAATTGTTACATCACTCCATGAGGAGTAAAACATCTGCCGCAGATTAATTGAATAGCGCTAAGCGAAACACTTCAGGGTTCGACTTGGAGGTCAAATGAGTGTGCGTTTATTAGTAAATCTCATTTGAGTCAGGATTTTAAATATGCTATGAGTTTGCCTTATGAAAAAAAGAAATAAATACTTTTAAAAAAGGGCATTTGCTTTCGTTGTTTAACATTTAAACCCAGACATACCATACTTACGCGAATCTAATGCGCATGGTTTTCGGCCAAATGTTGTATTCAAATTTGTGGTGCGCATTAGATTTGATGGCACATTAGATTCGAGTGCAAGGTCAGCAGTTCGCCGATGACGTCAACTAAATTTAAATCGTTACTTACTGTATTTCTTGACTACATTTACCGTTACATTTATCTTTGACACATTATTGCATAGAGGATACAAACTGCAGAGTACGTAGTCACGAAATTGAGGGGAAACAAAGAAAATGTCATATAATGCTACTTTCAAACGTAAATTAATTCTTTTTGCTGAAAAAATGGCAATAGAAAGTCAGGTAGAGAGTTCAACATAGCTGAGAGCAATGTTCGCTTGTGGCGGCAACAGAAATTGGCACTGTTTGCAACTAAAGCTAGTAGAAAGAAATTCACTGGTCCTCGGAAAGGAAGGCACCCTAAAATTGAAGAAAAAGTATTGGAATTCGTAGGTGAAAGGAGGAAGAATAGACAACCGGTGACTAGTGACGCCATAAGAAATAAAGCAAAGGAGGAGGCTGAAGTTCCTATTATACCAAAACAAGACTTTAATGCTAGCTGTGGATGGGTGGATCGGTTTACGAAGCGGATGGGCTTATCTCTAAAACGCAGAACAACAATATGCCAAAAGCTTCCTGCAGATTTTGAGGGAAAACTACTAACATTAAACACTAAAACTACTAAGCGGTATGTCATCACACTTCGGAAGGAAAAGAATTTTTCAATGGGCCAAATTGGCAACGCTGACGAGGCGCCAATTTGATTTGATATGCCTCGTAACTACACCGTTATGGAGAAGGGGACGTTATCATAAAAACTTCGGGATGTGAAAAACAACACGTAACACTGATTCTGGCAATAACAGCAGACGGGTGCTAACTTCCACCTTTCTTAATCTTCAAACGGAAAACATCCCCTAATACCCCTAAGAATGAAAAGCTGATTCCAGATGATGTCCTGATTTGAAGCCAAAAGAAGGGGTGGATGACGGAATAATTAATGCTTGATTGGTTCCGAAATGTATGGGAACGCCGTCCCGGTGGGCTCTCCAATCCACCATCAAAGCTTTGGACGTATTAGTTGGTCATCTCACCGACGACGTAAAAAAGAAAATGCACAGCATAGGCAGTGATCTTGTTAGCATTCCTGGAGGGATGAAGTCTGTTTTACAACCCCTAGACGTTAGTATAAATAAACCTTTTAAAGGGTACTACGAAAAAATTCAAGGGTACGACGAAGTACATCAGACGAAGTACGAAAAATGGTTTTGTGTGCCAAACCGTGAATTGACCCCGACAGGAAAAATTAAGCGTGCAGCACCGCACATTGTTGCACACTGGGTCTCTGCTACCTGGAAAAGCATCGAAGCATCAATGATTGTGAAATTTTTCAATAAATGCTGCATTTAAAATTCATTGAATGGCAGTGAAGATGACGTGCTCTGGAACGCCGAGGATGACAATGATGAGGAGGAAAGAAGAAATGAATCTGCTTCTGACGAAGAGAGCTGCGAGGAATCCAGTGATGAAAATATTAGTGAATAAAGACGTTTACTATTAATCACTGATTGTAGAAACTCTTAGCCAGATCGAAATGTTATGATTTATTTTATGTTCATATTTTACGATAGGTACCGTATATACGGTAGTGGTAATGAACAATCATTATTTCACATAACAATAGCCCACTAATAGGTTAATTCTATGTTCTGCTACTTTATGTATAAATCCATTGTTATATAAAATATGGTATCTAAATTTAAATAAAATTATCATACCATTGATTGATAGTTTATATACAAATCCATTGTTGCACAAAATAAGATTCAATAAATTACTCATATCATTTATGCGCATTACATTCGCCGACAAACAATTTTTTTATTATTTAAAGTTTTAAAATGGGAATGCGCATTAGATTCGATGGCTCATTAGATTCGCATATATACGGTATTCCGCGTGATTGTAAAATTAAAAATTGTTGCGCGAAATACCATGGACAACATTTATTTGTAAAGTGTAAAATCAATGAAGAATTTTATGGAAATAAAAATAAGGAAAAGGCATCAGAAGAAAAAATTGCTTCGGAAAGCTCTTTAACTAATGCTACACGTATGCGATAAGTTTACATACAAACTTTAGTAGTTCGAATTCGCGGTAATAATAAAAAGTATTTATTAGAATTCCCATTGATACAGGTTCGCAGCTATCATATATTTTGAAATATGCTGCAAAATTTATGGAATATGATGTTATTAGTGACGAATCTACTTTACATTATTTATTTGTAGGAGTTGAAAGAACGAAAAAACATAAAGAATATTTGGTTCACTTAAGTAATGTGGATAATAGCTATCATTGTAATTTTGAGGTATTGGATCAAAAAATAATTTGTTCTAATATTTCCAGAATATGTCCAGAATATATATTGTCACCTTATATACAGGAACTTAACTCTCATAAAATATTCTTAATTGATACTATGCATATGTTTGAGGATCAAATATTATACTATTTGCCCCATCAGCTGTTTTCAAAGAAAATTCAGCAACGAAAATTGGCCAGTATTTCATGGCTCTGCTAGAGATAAAAATTCGCCTCAAACAATGATTGCTTTAAATAAGGTCCCAATTTGGTGGAATTATTACCTTCTGCCATAAATAAATTTGGAATAGGAAAATATGAAACAGTTGCTGATATTGAGAAGGCGTTTTTAAAGATTGGGCTCCATGAGCATGATAGGTCATATTTAAAGTTTTTATTGGGGCAACATGTGGAAAGAAGGAGCAGTTTAGAATTTTTAAGCATCGAAAGGTTGTTTTTAGGATTTCTTCTAGTGTTTTTTTGTTAGCAGCTACTTTAGAATTTCATTTGTATAATGTTCCTATTAAATACAAAGAAACATCTTTAAAACTTTTGAGATTTTTTTTTATGCTGACAACTGTGTTTATAATGTGAATAATGAAAAAGAATTAGTGAAATTTATAAAAGAATTCTCTCAGAAATTCTTAGTACAGTAAAATTTAATTTACGAGGGTGGGAGCTTACCCTTTTCGAACCGAGTGAATCTGACTTAATAGAAAACTAAACTTCCTGTTTTGGGTTTAAAATGGGAAAATAGAAATGATACCTTGTCTGTTGACTTGAGAGATTTTCATTCCATTTTAGAAGATCAACCAGTAACTAAAAGGTTATCTTGTCAACTGTTCACCAAATTTTTGATCCCATTGTGGATACACTTGTCCCATAACTTTAATAACAAAACTAACGTTGCTGATTGGTTTGTTCGTTGGTTGGGTTTTATATCGCAAAGTAAAACTAACGTTGCAGTAATGAGGGAAAATGAAATTAACTTGGGATTCTGATTTGCCACCTTGGATGGTAAAGAAACTCGTTAAGTGGAAAAATCAACTGAAAAATTTAAATTACCTATCAATGCCAAGATGTTTAGACAGAAATAGGTGCATAACATTGAATTCCTTTTGTGAGGCATCTGAAGAAAAGGCGTATGCTGCATGCATATTTTTAAATAAAATTCATACATAAAATATATCCTGTCGGAATCTATTTCTCTATGAATTTTATTTTATAAAGAAATAGATTCGGACTGGTAGTCCACAAAAACATTTGTAATGGAACTAATATTCTTCAAATTGAAGATAATATATTTGCTAACAAGCATAGAGAATGGAAAATCTAATACATTATCTACAAATGTAGCTTTAATTTTAATCAACAAAAATGAAGAAAGTCTTGAAAAGTATTATCTCGTAACTCTGTCATTTGCATGTTGAGGCATTATCATTTTCCGTTATTATTTAATGATACTTAAAATAAGAATAAGAATTTCTGCATATTATTAACGAAAACAAAAAGAATCTTTCAAATGAAAGTGCGGGAATAATTTAAGATAAAACTATACTGACGTTATTTCAATATTGAAACATCTATTTCTGATGACACAATGTCTAGAGTACGTTTACATATAAATATTAAGGCAATATATTATGATATTAGATTATACGCGCACGTCTCTATGTAGATATTAAATTACCAAAATGAAGAAGTTCCTAATATTCATGAAGCAACCAATAGTTTTCAAAAAATATTCAGCATAATAGGAATTTACAAATAAATTCCATTACTTATAATCAAATCTGATATATTGTTTCAGTTTTCCAAACTTATGCAATGGATTTGAATTCATTTTGTTTCTAAAATATTATCTCTCTCTCTCTCTTCCAGTAAAATAAATTATTCATGCAGCTGAAAATAATCCGTGCAGATCAAACAAAAATAAAATTCAGTGCGTGTGTAAATAGAATGGGAACAACTCATCGCAAAGTCCGAATTGAAATGGTACTTTATATTAAAAATAATTCATTTATTCAGCCAGACAATCTGAAATACCTTGATTACCATACGAATAACTTTGCTGACAGTTTTCAAATTTATTTTTTACCACAATTTAAATATGTATAAGCAATATATGTTTTGAATCTGCTTAATTAGTACTTCAACTTCTTTATTCTATAATATTTATATTTAAGCTAATATAATAGAAAATAAATCAGTAAAGATAAAATTTGATTTTATGTTCTTCTTGTACCAATATTTATATAGATTACCCTTTTTAGCTGTCCAGTTTTTTCAATGGGATATATTTTATGCAATTTAGTAGATTTGTCATTCCCTGGCTTTAACTATATGAAAATAAAATTTTCCAAATAAATTAAGAAGCATTTACTTTCTTAAGATGAAATAAATTTAACTTTTGGTAATCAAGGAAAGAGCTAGTGTGATGGTTGACTAAAGATTGCTTTTAAAATTATAACTGTGTTACTAACTGCTTAGTCTTAAAAAATCTTAATTTCTTTTTGATTACTTATATATTAAAATTCGATATTAAAATTAAAATCATTGAGATTTTAGATCTTTGAAGGTCAACTTTTCCTCTTGTATAAGATTAAGCAGATTTTTTGTTCATTTTCAAATTAATCAGCATACATGTCACTTCTATCTCATATGGAAAGTATTTTTCTTGCCACTGGTTGCGTGTATGTATGCAAAATGTGCTTCAGAAACAATATCATGTTATATTACCATTCATTTCATTAACCCTTTCAGGTACGTTGTGTTCGGTGTGAACACACCTAAAACTTTTCCTCTATACACATTCAAAATAATCGATAAATGTCTCAAAACTACTGCAATGAAAACTTTTAACCTTTCTTATTAATACTAGATGGCAGCACCACACAAGCTGCTTCATAATTTGGTTATGCTCTTGATTTTTGAAGACACTGATTTTTGAAAGAAATGTTTCAGATTTTTTTTAATATAAAAAATAATAAGGAAAAAAATATTTCCATGTAATTTTGTTGTTTGTATGATAATCTGTTTATTGTGTATTACTTACTAGTTTTTACATTGAAATATAGCCTATAGTGAAGCCGTGAATATGTTGTGTGTTCGCAGTGAACACACACTGTACCAGTGAAGATCTCATGGCAGAGAATGAGTCACATAATCTGATCTCATATTTCACATGCGGGGGAGGCTGCGAGCGCAGCTGTGTTTACATTTTCTGTTTTTATTTTGTTTCTCTTTTTGGTGGGGTGTAAATATCTAAGGAACTAGAAACTTATCTGAAGACCTGGGGTAGTTTTCACTTAGCTGTTTGATTTCAGTGAGAGCAGACCTTTTTTTTTTTTTTCTCTTGCTTCTATCGTGCAGAGTTCGTTAAGTTTTGATTTCTGTAGCTTTTACTTTGCATATATATTTAATAGTTATTTTTTTGTCAATAATTAATTGTAAATATTATAGTAATTGTAAATTTTATAGTCTTGTAAATTTTAAAATTTTTAAATGGCTCGGAGAGGTCTCAGCATTTCGGAAGCCCTGAAAGTGCTTGAAGAATTACCTTCTGATAATGAGTCAGAATGTACAGAGGAAAGCGACACGGAAGAATATATTCCTGAGGAGATTGAGGATACCGATGTCTTTGATGATGATGCAAGTGATCGAAGTGATGGTGAGGAGGTGGACGATCCTTCACAACCAGGCCCATCCACGCAACCCCAAATTCCTATATGGAGTCTGAAGAAGAGTCTGCAAAAGACTGATGGAGCATATAGTTTTTCAGACCAATTTATATGCTACTCAAATTGGAAAAGTTTTTTCTCCCCTTACTTTAGAGGAACTGCACGTATTCTTAGGAATAAATTTGCTGATGGGGATAAAGAAGATGCCTAGCTACCGGGATTATTGGGCAAATGAGGAGGCACTTCGTGACGAATTCATTTGCAGTCACAAAGAAGATTTTCCTGGATACTTAGCCACTTACATCTGAACAACAATCTTCTTGAGCCAAAGAGAGGTGGTCGAAATTATAATAAGCTATATAAAGTGCTCCCATTTCTGAACTTCCTGTCTGAGAGCTTCATGAATGGACTTCATCCAAGCGAAAATCAATCGATTGATGAGTCCATGATTAAATTCAAAGGCAGGAGTTCCATCAAGCAATACATGCCTCAAAAACCCATAAAGCGAGGCTATAAAGTGTGGATGCGCTGCAATGACAGTGGCTATGCATCCCAGTTTGAAATTTATTCTGGGAAGAAAGAGGTGGTAGAGAGAAACCTTGGAGAACAAGTTGTGAAAAGAATGACGGAATGTCTCCATGGCAAAAACCATCGCATATTCGTTGATAACTATTTCACGACGTATGAACTCTTTCGTTTCCTAGAAACGAAAAATATTTATTCATGTGGCACGGTTATTTTAAACCGGAAAAATTTGCCACGAAACCTGCTTGCCCAGGATAAAACACTCAAAAGAGGCGAGTTCGATTGGGCCACAAGTAATGATGACCTAATTTGCCTCAAGTGAAAAGACAAGCGATGTGTGTCCATCCTAACTTCTCATCCTGATGCAGTCGATCCAATTGAAGTCGAAAGAAAAGAAAAGGATGGTACTAAAATAAAAATAAATTGCCCGAAAGCTATCTCCACGTACAATAAAAATATGGGGTTCGTGGATAAATTTGATCAGCTGAAATCATTATATGAAGTTGATCGAAAGAGCAAGAATTGGAGGCACCGCATCTTCTTTCATTTCCTCGATGTAGCTGTGACCAACAGTTACATATTGCACAAAATGCTTACAGATGGAGAAATTGATTCTTCAAAAAAATTCCGTCTGTCTTTGTTCTACTCACTTTGTGCAATGGGGAAATCTAAAATCCCATCTCTGAAAAGACGGATCTCCTCAAGCCCCCAAGATGCTCCTCATTATAAAGTTCGTGTTTCCGAGGAGAAACGATTCACGAACTTAGAACACATGCCAGTGAAGGGAAACAGAAGAAGATGCGCTTACTGTAGCACCAAGCAGATGCCCCATGTATCGCGGTACATGTGCAAAACCTGCAATGTAGGATTGTGCTTTATGAAAGCTGGTGCTACATGCTTTGAAAAGTATCATGAAAAGAAATAGAGAAATATGTAAAGATAAATGTGTATAATATGTAAATATAGCCAATATCTCTCTTTTTATCTATATATATTCAAGCTTATATAATTAAGATTTTCTTTTCTTTTTTTTTCTTCTCTCTCTCTCTCTCTCTCTTTTTTTTTGGGGGGGGTGTAGAGTAGCAGGCCTCCCCGTGGTGCACCCTGGATAATGCTAAATCTGCTACAGAGATCAGATTCTATTGTTTTTAAATCATAGGTAAAATATTTTCATGTAATATACGCTTCACAACAATACTCGTCTATCGGAGCTCGTCCAGTACAGTGTGTCCGCTTCGAACACACCCACAAATTTAAAACGGTTTGTACAATCTTTACAAAATTATACATGCGTACTCCTGTAGGCCTAAATAGACTGCTTACAAATTTTTTTTTGCAAAATTCCAAATTTAAATGGTAGCGTGCGGGAAAGGGTTAAAATAGGATAAATTCTTTTCAAACTAATTTTATGGTATAATACAAATAAATTTCAAATTGAAACTTGTATTAAATGTGATGCCTAATGAACATTTTATGATTTTATTCACTTTTGAATTTTAAATGAATTTTAAGTAATAGTAAAAGTAAATAAAATATAAACCTTAGCTCTCAAATAATAAATTTTCTGTTATATCTTATGTTCTTATGTAAGTAATTGTATAAAATATAACTGAATGTTTTACGATATATATATAATCAGTTTTTTTTTATTTTTTTTTTTTATAAAACTAGACTTTAATTTAGATTAGATATTCAGGAAGGAGTCATTTATTTTTGTACTAATATTTTTCATATTACTTACATTTCTAATAAATATATTAATTTGTTAAAAAATAACTAAAATTCACATTTTTTATTTTTGGATTGAGTCACACTAAATGTCTTGACAGTAACTTTTTTTATGCTCAACGTCTTTAAAAACTCTATCCATTCTTTTCCTAATCAAGTCCATTTAGCATTTTGTGTGCGGTTATCATAAAATTTAATTAATTAAAGATCAGATAAATTCAACAGGACAGACACGCGATGACTTGTTTGCTCACGAAATCATTGCGGTGAAATGGAGCGATCAATCATTATTTGTCGTTATTAAAATATGAAAGTTTGGTGTAGAAATGGTGACTCACAACTCCAATAATTTATTCCCCAATTTTTCTTCAGTAAAACTGGATTCAGAAATATATTTTTAAAAATAGCTTTTAGATAATAAATCCGTTGGATTCGTTGTATTTTTTTAAGATGAGAAAAGCTGTGAGTTTTTTTGTACCCACTATTAATTATTCAGCCTTTTGATTTTTTATAGGAATTTCGTTATTAACATCTGGACATTTAATGCGTCACTAACAGTAAGTAAAGACAGCGCACATTCATAATAGCTATAATACTATCTTTCTTGTGAATAATGTGAAGAAATCAATTCTTCACATACCTCTAATTTCTTGTCTTTATAAGGGCTAAGTTCTTTTGACAAAACTACATATGACAACTACGTTCATATCCAGTGGCCTGTGCTCGTAGAACTTGAGTATATCTGATGATAAAAATAAATTTTTTTTATTATAATAAGACTCTTAGCTTTTATTGGTATATTATCTCTGATAATATTTGAAAGGCATTTTTAAATACAACGAAGATATAAATGATAACCCTGAAAACTCTCCCAAACACTCCCATTGATAAATGTACACAAAGGAGTATAAAAACGCAACATACATCGTTCATTAATCAATTACCGCTGAAGTGGAACTGGAATTTTCATTTCGAGGAACATGATTCTACCTTTATATTATGATTTTTACTAGCTCTTTAATCAAAAGCAAATATTTCAACCAAATTTACATCAGAAGTTTAAATACTCTATCATTTATTTTGGTATGATAGTTAACCGCTAATACAACGGTAGTTTTATTACATTATGACGTGGATACTACAATTCGAGAGAAGTTAAAATGATTTTGCAAATTTACTTGAACTCTATATTAATGGGAACATGTGAGAAAAAATTTATAAAATAGACGTAAACATGTGAAAGTTTATTTATATTATTGTTAACTTTGGAAAAGTAAGAAATTTGTTAGATAATATCGTATTATATCCTAGTATGCACCAATGTATTCGAAAGATTTTATAATACTTAGTTTACCTCATTTTGTATAAGTTATTAAAATGATAGCAATTAAAATGACTTCAAAATTTGTATAAAAACTTACTAGCTGTTGCACATATTGTTTTTTGCAGATTTGTGAATGTTGTTAGTATTTTAATTAAGCGTTATGAATCTACCATTAAAAGTAAACAATAACAAAATGTGAAATATAACAATCTGTAAACCAAAAAGGATTTCTTTCTAATTTGAATAAAACAAATACATAAATAAATATAATAAAATTCAATATAATTTCCTTATATGCCGTTTGATTTGGATAATTTAAATTTTTTTGCAAGATAAATAAATACAAATTGTATGAGCCGTCCTACTAAATAAAAAATTTAAGTGGACTGTAATTTAACAAAAACAACATATATTTAAACCTTACAAAACATTAAAAAGGAATAAAGGAAGTCCGACAAAAGGCCGTTTGTCATCTTCCGATGTTATAGCTACTTCTCTTACAAAATTTCCTAAGCTTCTCTCTCACTTGACTGAGTAGCAGCGCCATCTATATTATAATGGAGGTCTTAACACAAATAAATAATAGATAATTGTTTCAAAGAAATGCTTTTTCCTATATTTATATTTCATATAATTATACTTCCTTGCTTACAAATAACTGAAATAAGCAAATAATTTCTAAAACTCTGCAACATATTTAAAGTATAAAACTTATAGTTTTCTCTTAATTTTAAAAACTTTTTAACAGTATCTACAACAAGTGCTGCTAACTTTAAACTATTAAACTCATTCATAGATATAAATTTAAAATTGTTTTTCAGTAGTCTAAGTTTTTATTAACAATTTAGCACCAATAGCAAGTTATTATAATGAAAAAGAAACATCGTAATAAATAATACATTTAAAATGCGAGTTAACCTAGTAAATAATTTGAAAAACATTTTCTGTAAGATTTCAGCTGACTAAACTGCAGATTTTTCTTGAAGTATCTTATTTTTTATTTCGCAATAAATTGAATTAAAAATAAATTACTTTTAAAATGATTTAAATTTTCACCATAGATGAGTTTTTTATAGCTAAACGAATTTATTTAATCTATCTATTTAGTAATAAACTGGGCTTTCAAAAGAGAGAGAGAGAGAGAAAGAAGCTATTTTTTAATAATTTAATTATTCTCTCCTCTATAATTACATTCTATAAATAAATGAAATGTTTTAATATGGAGTTTTAATAAGTCTGATTTATATCTCACATCCTTTTGTAAATTTACTTATCATCACTATTGAAAAATCTTTTCTAAAACGTATTAAATATGGCAGAAAGGAAATAAATGTTTGTATTGTGAATTCAAAATCATAATGAAAGTTTGTTTCCATTTAAATTAATTTTAGATACTGTAAAATAATATGTCACTTTAGTTTTTATATACTGATCTTTAATGAAGCTGTGTGTGTGTGTGAAATAGTTGTTCTCTCTATCATTCTTTATGACCATTCATTTTTATTATTTCTTTAGTGCTTTTAATCTTCATTGTTGTTTCAAAATTCATAAGTTGAGTATTATAGTTGTGGTCCTTTACTACAGTCATATTACTGTTGACTGTGATTCTTAAAGAAGAGATCACTTGCTAACGTTTATAGAAACTCTTTAATTTATTGAGAATATTTAAGAGATGCTGTTATTTTCTAATTTAATGTTTTTTTTTTTTTTCATTTAATAAACAATAAAAAAATATCTCTCTGCGCACATTTAAGTGTCTTTTGGGCTTAAAAGATACGATGTCAATATAAAGATCTGATATATATTTTTTAGAAATTACATGAACAATTTTGATTTAAATAAGCATGAAAAAACAAGAAACTATGGTATAGATATATTTGTTTTAACTCTTCACAAAGAACTTCCCTTTCATCAAAATAACTTTAACAATTAAGCAGCAAATTCATGGGATTTTTAGAGTCAAATCTGCACTTACAATTTTCGCCGTTAGGCATAAGAAAAAACGAAATAAGTAACTTTTAAAATTACCATGTTCAACCAAACATTGAGTTAATTTAAACCTTTACGAATAAGTTCAACTTTGTCTCTTTTCCCGGAACTTGAAATAAAGACAAATTTGAGACACAAAGTGAATAACTCAAGAAGGATCTAAAGACCAAATTAATAAAAATTCTGTATCATATCATTCGCTACATTATCTGGTCCTGGGCTTTTATTTGATGGTGAAATTTTAACAATATCATCGAAATCATATTTATTGAAAGCTAAGTCATCTTTACTGTTACTTTCACTGTTTATGTCTTTCTCGAATAAACTTGTGAAAATTAAAATAATTAAATATTGAATCATTTGATAATGAACTTTTGTAGAATAGCATTTAAAGTTTTATCATAAGGTTTTGTGAAGCAATCTGAATTGATGTCTATATCTGAAACTTCAATATCTTAAAACAAAAGTTTTTTTCAGCTTTCTTCGTACCAGAATAAATTTTTTTCAGATATTATTAAAATAGATATCAGATAAAAATGCCTTTTAAGTATTTAAGTTAAATTAAGTTGGTTTTTTGATATTTTCCCTATTCTGAGAGTAAATGCTTGTATAAAATATTGTTTTTTGTTTCATAACTATATTGTTTTTCCCTGTCCAATTCCTTAGTACAGCTGTATTTAATCGCTTATGCATGCATGCTATTTTCATTCTCATTCAAAGTACGTTCTCCTTCATACAGTGGTGATGTATTTTATATCAATCCGCCGCGCGCGCGCGCGCGCGGAGGCAGAGAACGAGTGAAGTGGTCTGACTTTCCTCTTACTTATGTAAAAAGAACTCCCTTCCAGATGGGATGTGTAAAACGCCTAATAATAAAATCGTAATAACTCCCTTTTTAATATTTTAATTATTTAGATTTAATAAATAGTTAGCTTCAATTACTTAATCACTCCACCTTCTTAATGATCTAATGATATGTCCACAAACCGGAATCTGAGAATTTTCAAGATAGTTTATTTGTGATGAAATTGAGCAACTTGGTCGACATATTCGAGAGATTAAATAACTCGTAATATTCAATTCTAAGAATTTAATAAACATGTATTTGGATACGAGTGCTAAAGTTAATGCCTCTTTTTGGAAAATCACAATTGTTTTAACAGAAATTTAAAGTAGAGAATTCGAACAATTTTTACATATGGGGAGGGATTGTATTTACAAGACTGAAGAGAAACCTGTTTTTTCAGTCAAGTTATTTTCGAAACTTTTGAAAATCATTCAGAAATGCTGGTAAAGTATTTTCTTGCTGATGTCAAACTGATAACAAATCATGAGTGGATTAGAGATCCATTTCATCACACTCCCGAAGGTCTCGCAACTACTGAGAGAGAAATCTTCATAGACTTCACAAATGGCGAAACCAAAAGGCAATTCATTAATAAATTATTCTTTAAATTAAAAGCAGGAGTAGATTATGAATTTTCTGTACTAAGACAAGTGCATTACGCATTTTATTAATATTTTAAACATATTCTAACTTTGTGAAGTTGGATTTCCTGCTACAGCATTCTTGAAGACGAAATAATGAACTCAATTAAATATAAATGAATATAACTGAAAATGCTTATTTCTAATATATAATTTTCCTTCGTAATGCAATCCCAAGGAAGTCATTAATAATTATTAAATTGGTTTTTAATAAAATAAGTTTAGATTAAATAAGTTTTGATTTAGTAAAATGTTTTTATTTTAAAAGTTATAATTATTAAATATTAGAACGAAATGTATTTTGTTTTCTATGCGTGTGTGTTCTTTCATTCAGTAAATCAAATTTTTTGAATGTTTTCTCTTAGATTTGATGCCACCCCTTTATTAGTGGGCTCTTACCCCCTATTGCGACACGTCTCACAGGTTGAGAATTGCTGCTTTATTATATTACAAGTGAAGAAACTGACATTATTACTCATGAGTGTGTAGGATTTGCTCAATCATTATAGAATCGTAATTTTTGCAACAATTACGGGGTTTCTACACTAGTCAAAAAATTCGACACAGCGATTATAATAATGTCTGAAATTTACAGTGCAAGATTTTCAACAGATGATGTATATGTAAAATTTTTCAGGTAGGTAGTAAATAGATGAATGGGAATATTGCTAATGCATCCAAATTAGAAACGACACCTGTCTGCCTGTTTAGGACTAAAAAATAGGGATTCAAAAGTAATCACTGTACATTGTATCTTTGAGGTGAAACTTTGAATAAGAAACGATTTTATAATATTCCAAATTTTGTGAGAAGAATAATGATATAATTAACAGCAGTAATACCTGCGTAGTCACAACTTAGTCTTTTCCACTATCACAAGTTTTATCTGTTATCACAAGCTTCATTAATTACAAAACATTTCTAAGTCTAAAAAAGTCACACAATTTAAGTCTTCTTAAACTAGAAAGTGGATTGAAAAAGACAACGCTTTTGATGTTCGAATTCATGCCCTAAATTTAGGAAGAATTTATTTGTGACAGAACAGAGAACCAAGCTTTTGCAAATAAGTGTCTTTGTTTATACATGCAATTAATTTAATGTTAATGGTAACCGTGTTGTGGGAATATTTTCATAATGATTGAAAGATGATGAAGTATTATTACGAATAATAATGGCTGCTTTTATAGAAACAAAACAAATATTATCGGAACTTAGGTATCTAGGTACAAATTTCATACATCACAGATTATTTCGAATCAAAGAACAATCAATATTTTCATATTGATAATAAGTTCTTGTGATACAAATTTCATATGAAAACATTAATTTAGAGGATTCTTAAAGGAATAAAGATTTAATTACAATCGATTCTTGAAATGAAAGATTCCACATAAAACTATTTGAAGCGCAAATACTGTGATATGTTTGATATCAACTTGATTTTTCAAATTTTTCATTTTCAGTACATTCAGTACTTTTGAGCGCACACGAAATAGAGAAACATGTTAATTTTTTTGTATGTATTCAGAAGATTTATGGTTGAATCCCAAGCACTTGAAACATCAGTGAATACAAAAGAGTTTCAATTGGACACGTAGACCAACAGGTCTACAATATTTGTAAAGCTAAATAATATTTCGAATATTTGGATCAATTTTAATAATCACATGCCTCAACTTTAAAATTTTACTAAGTAAAAATTGATTTCATTTTTATTAATCATCATTTGTAACTACAATTTCTTCGTTTAAATTAAGAATAACGTTTATAAAATTTTCATTTAATACAGCATTAGTTACATATTTCACAATAATTGAAGGTAGGTTTCGTTTAGAAAAATACGACAATTGGTAAGAATTTTTTTCTGTAGTATCGAACTGTTCTGGCCTACTTTTTGAAGAACAGCATTCAACTATGACTTTCTCGCTTGGTTTTCCTACAAGTTTCAAATGTTAACCTTCATTTCTGTTCGATCTATTTTTGCTTTTATTATGTCTTTAATATCATTAGGATTTGAATTTTTCCTTGGCTTCTTCTCAAACAGTTAATATACATTCCTTGATTACTATTTCTTGCTTTAGTATGCAATCAAGAGGTATCGCCACAAACTGAGAGTAGGAGCGTAGATTACAAACTTTCACTTAAATGTTTTCATAAGTCTGAAGACAATTTTCCTATTTTAATATTTCAAAATAATTGTGTATTAAATATTCTAACTCACACTTACCTTAGCTTTTTCCTTTAGTTTTTGATTCATATTTGTTCTCAAAAATAGAGCACTTTTTATTTTAAACTCATTTTCCCAAGAGGCATGTCAAATCATTAATTTTAAAAAAGTGGTCATCCTGCCAACCTCATACTTAAAGTATGAATGCCTAAAATTTCTGTATTTTTGCTAGATAATTGTATTGCCATAAATAGTAATGTATTTCTCAGAAATAAAAATGCATACAAAACACTTCATACAGTTAAAAATTTAAATTCAATGCTCAAAATGCTATTATAGAATAATCAGCAAAATTCAATGATGTAGAATAATCAGCAAATAACAACAGATACACTTAAAACTCTCCATTTTTAAGTAACTTTAACTCATTTTTAAAATCATATAATATGCAAGATTTTTTACAGAAATCTAAAATTAAGAACTTGAACAAGAGGATATCAGAAATCCACACAATTGAATAGAATATAACTACAGAGAAAGCACTAACATACAAAAGAAAATATCATATACTAAAAAATTATTAAAATAAATGAATACAAATTGTTAGATTGTTTTTTTCAAACAAAATTGTTTTACGAATATTAGGATTTTAAGGAAAAAAAATTCATCTTAATTGTTCCTATTTATGAAGATTTCTAATAGATATAAAATATAATATGCTATGATTCAACTTATTCAAAGCAACAACTTTTGAAAAAATAACGCATTGTAATTACTTGGAAAACTAAGTATCAATAATATGCATTAATTGCCTCGAAATAAGTTATAAAGCTTAAAATGAATCAACGTATTTGAACACACTTTTTGTACAATTAATAGAGCACTTTTATTTTTCGGTCATATTAATAAACGACATGTTTTCCAAGAACAAAAATTCAAATTGCTAAATATAAAATGCGAAATGAATTAAAGATTTTAAATGTGTATTTCTTTTGTATTTGTGTGGATTATCCACATAACTATAGCACCATTATAAACAAATAGTTATGCGAAATAGTTATTTTAAAAATATTTTCAACTTTGGCAAAAAAAATCAAGTCAATATTTCCATGAAAAGCTTATCAATAATCCCGAAAACACTTGTTTGGTAATAAAACAATTTTGACATGTTGTTTAAAGTTGATGTAAAAAGTTCCATTTGTCATGAATTTCTACTTCAAGCAAATGCGACTCCTATTATAATTAGAATACACATTTCTTTGGTTACTAATATAAGCATTCTGTCACTAATTGCATCATTTTCCGAAAGTTAGTGTATTTCATATTTTAAATATTTGTTATTTAATGTGTGTTAAATTTAATATATATATAAATGCAGAGCAGCTTATGTTTTGTCTGACTTATTATTTTCTTATTCGAATACTTTTTTTAAGTCTTGCGTATATAATGAAATAAAATTTATTTAATACAAAAGTGTCTGTGATATTTAAAAAATTTGTGTACATATTTATTTTGCATCCTCTGAAATAACTTATTAAATAAGTATACCTAATTTCATTTTACATTAAAAATAAATAATTTTCAAGCAAAATATATTACATAAAAGTAGAGAAATACTAGGATTTTAAAAAAGCATTACATTAAAATTATAGAAATTTAATAGTTTTATCGTAAGTAGAAATAAGTGTAATATGTTATTCAATATTAATAAAAGTATTCAAAATTCACATTTCGATTTAATATAGATATATTTAATTAAATTTTGTTCTTCATGGTAAATAATTTCGAAATTTATTCAGATGCTCTAAAATTAAACTTATAAAATTATCAATGTATATAATTTATTTCAATGTTAATGACAGTCATGTGAAATATAAGATTTTTTGTAAATAATACAGTAATAGATTTTGAAAAAATTGCTTCCTTATGTGAATTCATGTAACTGAACAAAAAAGTTTCATCATTAGAAATATAATTATTATATACCTATAAATTCGACAAATTTTAGAAATATGTTTATGAAACTCCAGGAAAAATTGTAACAATTGAGAAAAGTTTTATCCAATATTATTGTTTTTCTTATTTTCTGGGGCATTTTTACGCGCGCTTTTGATGGCCACTTTTGCCTTTGAATTTGTGTTACCTTTAATTATATATATATATATATATATATATATATATATATATATATATATATATATATATATATATATATATATATATATATATATATATATATATATATATATATATATATATATATATATATATATATATATATATATATATATATATATATATATATATATATATATATATATATATATATATATTGAACGAGAAAGTATGTCAATTGTTCACATAATCAAAATACAGTTTTAAAATTGACACATTTTAATTGTACAAATATTGAACATTGACTTAATAAAAATACAAAGCCGTTTTGTTACAGTGCCTACTCACACTGGTAACAACATAATATCAGAATAAAATTATCAGCGGATTACCTACTCGTGTCCGCAATACAAAAGTATCTCTCTTATTCAGTATAACACTTACTCGTTGCTGATTCTTCTTACTTCTCTTGTCTGAGAGCATATGCGATGCTCTCTATCAACTAGCGGCATCTACTAGTTATTATTAGCCATCCTGACCTACGTTTTCAACCTTGGAAACATAGATCAAATTCAGTTGACATCTGAAAGTGAAACGAAAAAAAAAATACATTCACAAAAAGCAATCAAATGATGTTCAAGAAGTACTCAATTCTAAACAGGAACAGTATAAGGATTCATGTGGTCAGCAGTTGTAGAGGGATAACCAAGATCTTCATGATATCCATATTTTTCCTCTTGATAACGATATTTACCATTTTGTCGAATTATTCGATACGTTCTGAAGAAGTTTTGTTCTAACTTTAAACCACTTTCTAACTGCATGAGTTGTATAGCCACTAAGTCACTGATGTTTTACACCTGTTTCCCAAATGATCTTAAAAACTTCTTCTAACCGAGCCATAGGAAACTTCTTATTTAATTGTCTAAAATCCATACATAAAAGCCAAAACCCATCCCGTTTTTTACATAAAGCAATTTGTGAAGAATATTCTGAACAAGAAGGTTTTTTATCCCGTCCCGTGACCATTCGTTAATTTGTTGATCAACCATTTTTTGCTCTGAAAAAAGAATTCTTCTACAACGCTGTGAAACTGTTACACATCATCTTATAATATAATATTCATTATTAAATCAATCTTACGTGTCTCTTTAAGTTGTTTGTAATTTCTAATTTAATTCAAAACACTATCACGTAATTCCTTGTTAACACTATGCGTTAAATTTATATCATCTCTTTCACTTATCGACGCAGAAATATAAGATAAAAAATATTCTCTACAGAATAAGAATCCTTCCTAGTAATAAGTGAACTGAGAAAGAAATGATGTCACTTAGCCTTGACATATTCGCTAAATTCCTATTTTCGAGCGAGGAAGATGCAATCGAGTCACAGTGTATCACATAATGTTGCTTTTAACTTTACTTGAGGATTTTATCCTTCAGTAAAACAAAACACAGACACTTCGATGAGAACTTTATGGCCAAAATTAGTTCGAACTTCAACAATTTTTAGATTGCTTTTGCGAAAAAAAAAAGAACTCTTAAAAATAATTGGCTTATTTCCTGAAACTTTTAAAGAAGTTATTATTTTTTTGCCATCAATTAATAATTCTATATATTCTAATGATTTTCTACGCAGTTATCTGATTTCATTTTCACTCAAGATACAGTTTTTTCTGTTTATATTTTGAATTTTCATTTTTATCTAAATGCATAAAGACATTTTTTTCAGGGGGAATTGTGAAAAGTTCCCCCCCCTTTCCCTGCGAACATAACAACATCGTTCGGATCTAGCATTCTCATACACTGAGTTACGTATTTGTTCTCTTTGGATATGACTTTAATTAAAAATGGACTTTTTATTCTCAGTGTGCTTTCGGTTCGCGAACTATTGACTTCCGTTTTTAATTAAGATGGAACATTTTTCATTCTAAAAGATTTTTCAAGGAACTGAAAAAACAACTGCAGAGTTTCTACCTTTTCGGGGATAGATATGGTAAAAGTATAAACACTTTTTATCAAATTTTCCAATTTTTCCGAAGCTGATTCAAAATTTAGTGCATATTTTATTCTTTTGATCTTGTGTGATCACTTTAACTATATCTTTAACAAATTCGGGGTTAATTTTAAAAATTCCTAACTTTCAATTAAAGTTTTAATCTGTACAACCTTGACTTCCGCTGGAACATTCAAACCTAATTCTTCTGATTATTTATGAATCTCTGATGACTCTTATCTCTTGTTCCTTTATACTATTCAGAAAATTATTTTTTTTTCTGAAACAAAATGAATGAATCACAATAAAAACAGAAAAATTACTTTATCTAAGTTGTTGCAAATATAAGCTGAGGTTGTAGACATCGTTATATTGATAATTTTAATCCAGTTAGTATCACTTCCACCACAGATAATTTCGATCCACTGTGGTTCCCTTAATTCAAATCTTAAATTAGTCACAAATAATTTCAATCCCGGCCTCCATAAAATTGTAGAGTATACCAATAGTTCATAAACAAAATATACTTTTAAAATAAACACACTTTAATTACATAAATATTAAGCAAACAGTGACTTAATAAAAAAGCAAAACAATTCAGTTACAGTGTCTACTCACACTGGCAACAGCATAATATCAGAACATAATTATTGGGGGATCACATACTCACGTCTCCAATTTCAAAAATGTATCTTTTGTCTCTTTCGTTTGTTTTATTTTCAAAAGTACTTAATTGTTGATATTAAACTAAAATGTTTTATTCCATTTTGTTAAAGTTTCAAATACTTTATATCAGTTACAACTTCTTAGAAATTGAATTACATATATAGATTTTGAGAAGTTGAATCATGTAGAGTTTTCGTGTATTCATTGCAATAGATCAACTCAATGCTTTATTAAAAACGTCAGGTTTGTGTCATAAGATGCATTACTCCATCGGCTAGACTCCATCGGAAAAACTATTAACATCCATAACTGCCCCAGGAAATCATATCTTAATGAAAGTCTCACATGCTCTGATTTTTAAAAGAAAAACAATCACAAATCCTTAAACAAAGAGAATTGTGTAATTAGCAACAATAGATGGATATTTAACTGAATATAGTCATATGAAGAAGCTTTTTTATGCATGATTGATGATTTACAGATCGGTATACTAGAATGGGGAAAACCGGCTGCTAGTTAAAAGTAGTAATTCAAATAGCAGTAGCTAGTTAATTTAATGCCAAACTAAAATAAAAGACTAAACTTGAGTACGATTTATTATTATTTTTAATATTTTATGTTTTGTACTCTTTGTTAAATACCGCTAAAAAGAGAAATTAGTCAGAAATGAAATATTTTAAGTATTATCCATTGAATTGTAAGTGTTTGAGACTCGTCATTAGAAAGAATATCTCCCATTAGGTCATTTAACATGAATGAACAAGAATGATTTTTACATTTTCTGTAAAGTTTTGGGCCGAAATAATAATTTGTGGTTTAATGAAAAATTCTGAAATTTTAATTTAGAACACAAATTAAGAATTTAAAATTATTTTTTGATTGATCAGACTTTTCAATTATAATAGAAAGAGTATATTTACTACTTGCAGGAAACTCTCAGTCAACTATGAAAACAATTATTTCTAGTTAATAATCAAATTTTTATTAATCAAACCTGTTAAGTATATCACCAACGTAAATTTACTCATCATATTTTAATTGCTAAGTATTGTTAACAAGTAAAAATGATGATTAAATTTACTTTATCATAAGTATATCAGTTTTCCCTTCATATATTTAATACAGTATTATTTTCTAAATATATATTTATTTTTTTCTTATAAAATAGCAGTTAGAGTACCAACATATAACACAGTAATTTTAATGTCAACTATTTTTGATAAACGCAATGCGGAAGATCCAAACGACTCTCTTTATGTCTAATGAAGTATGAATGTTTTGTATAAGATAGTCACAACACATAAATAATTCTTGTTTCCTAGACCGCAAACTTCGTTCAGATATTCTTTTTCACAGTACATCGCATTCTAGTTATCCAGTATTGCCTCCGATTATTTCACTGACTGATCAAGGTTTGATCAAGCCTCTCTTTCTGTACTAAAGAGCCTCTTCATTTTCTTTCCAGTTCAATTGCTTATGACTAACTAAAGCACAATAAATGTAATTGCTGAAAGAAACGGAAAAATCTTATAAATCTAATCAGGTTTTATGTTAAATAATACAGAGGAAAAGAATAAAACGTGTTTCTTAAAGCCTATATTAAAAATATATTTTGAGAACTTTAGCTCTTAGAAACTATGTTACTAAATTTTGTTTCAATAAAGAAAATGAATTATTTTGTTGCTACATGTAATCTTGCCTCAAAATGCAAACTGTTTTACTAATATACTGTTTATGTATATAAATTAAGATTACAACTACTTTCCCATAATTTTAAGGTGTTTCTTTTTATCTTGAGAGTATCTTTTCCATTTTTTAATCACATTTCATAAGTGTTTTTATTGAAAGATATTAATGCATAGTCATTTAAATTTATGAATTTTAAGACTCATGGCTAAAAGGTTTTGTGAGTGGTTTTCATTTCCCTTGGTATTTGCCTTCCATTCGACTTTTTATAAAAATCTGATATATATTTCATTGCATTAATGGATTTAAATGTTTCTTAACTCTTTCGGTTACGCATGGATGACACTTTCAAAAAGCGAAAAAGAAACATGCTTTTCCGTTCTTAAAGCAAAAAATACTCCGTAGTGAAATATAACAATTAATTAGAAAAAAAAAAAAAAAACTGTTCTCTCAGAATAAAACGTAATAGAAAGAGGTATCAAAAACTGTTTAGGTTTGGCTTCAGGAGGAATAATTTTGTGAGTTATATTTACTCAAATTCAGTGGTTTGAGTTCATATTAATCTAAAAGAGAATGATATTCCCGTATCGATAAATTGGAATCCCAGAAATTCCCAAAAATCTGTATTGAGAGATGTGTATGCGAAAAGTATATGTTCGCCATCTCTTCCCGTTTTCCAATAGTGTTGGAAATACATTTCTTTATGAATATTCTATTTACGTCACCCCAGATTAACAACGGGTAAATATAAATTTTAAGGACTATTTTACCTTATTTTAATCCCATGATAGATATTGCCATCTCATATAAAGCTGCTATAAGTAACCTTTCATGTTACGACACTTTAAACAAAAACAACATGTTTTCCATATATATATTAAAAATAAAAAAAAATCCTAAGCAACTTAAAAAAAAATTAAAATTTTATGCGTAAATGATATTTTCTTCATTTTTAGCATTAAAAAATTAAATCTTCAAATTTCTGTCTAGGAAATCTAGCTTAAACAAATTGATAAGGCTGTTATTATAACTGCCAATCACAATGAGGAACAAAAGCATCTTGATTCGATTCATTTGAAAAAAACCAAAAAAGAAATTGCTTTTATTATCTATATAAATAGTACAAGTGCAAAAATCCTGCAATACATGCTTAAAATATACATGCTATAGAATTTATCTATAAACTTCTACCAGATGACAGACTGAATGATAAAACTTTTCCTATTATTGTCTTTCTCATTGTTATAATATATATTTTTAAATTTTAACATCAAGGGACGAACTGTTCATATTGTTGCACTTGTTTGAAAATGTTTCTTTAACTTTATATTGCAATATTAGTTATTTTTACACATTGTTGTTCATATCAGATTGCGATGGAGTTAAATGCAAAACGTGAAATGTTATTATTATTTTTTTTAAATTATAGAAGATACTTTTTAAAATATTTCATTTAAAATTATCTCGCATTCGCTAAGACACGTTACTTACAACTTAAATATTTTTATACTTTTATTTAATATGAAAAGAATAAAAGGAACATAATACAATGTAAAGATAATTATATATTTTCACGATTAATAAAATTATGGATTTTCATTTCTTATAATATGGGTTAAAATTAAAATATGAATAAATTGTTATTTTTTAAAATTTTTAAGCAAGCATATTTTTAAATTTGAAAATTTAACTGCAATTTAAATGCTGTTTACTTAAGAACAATTGATTAGAACTGTGTGTGTGTGTGTTTTACTTAAAAATGAAAAGGTTAGAAAAATGCTCTAGAAGTTATAAAATATATAATTAAAAGTTAAAACGCGGTATACTTAATTTCCTCCTACTTCACAAAATATTTTATATTTTGAACTTTTGTCTCAAAGTCTCAAATAAATTTCCAAATCTCGTTGGACAAATATTTTCCACACAAAATATTCGCGTAGATTTCAAGAAAGCTTTCTTAATCATATCAAAATCAATAATTCCCCTTTCTGGCGCTAGATGGCAGTTGGAAAGAAGAGAATTGAGAGAAAATTGCGCGCACTTTCGAGCGACGGCACACAGATTTGAACTTGTAAAGCAAGTGTTGGTGTCCGGCCCTCACAGAGTCCGGCAACTACTCGTGCCATATGAAACAAGCGCGCTGCTCTGTATTGGATTAAGCGGCAACTCTTTTCACTGGTCGGATCGAAGCGCTTGGAATATGCTAATTTTAGTTGTTTGTCTTGCGCTTAATTTCGGAGGTATGTAAAGTATACTTATTCATTTTAATGCTCCTTTTCTTCGTTTTTGCGGTGTTCTGCTTTAAAAAAGAAAAACATTAAAAGAAGTTTTCTTTTTGTTTCATTTTTTTTTTGCAATGTTTACAATTTTTAGTTTATTTTTGAGTGTGTTATTCTGACTTGGATTTTTTTTAATGTAAATGAATTAACATATAACGCTTCTGTGAATTAAACTTTCATCTGAACTTTGTGTGAATTCTTTCTTTACCAAAAGCTCTTGTATTATATCAGAAAATGTTTTTTTTTAAATTGTGTTTAAAGTTTGTGCATGAAAAAAAGATAAGTAAAAACTTCTGCATGCATCTATTATTGCCTAATGCATATAATTTTAGTTTGTAAGCCATGACAACTGTTGGCATGGTTCTCAAATTAACAATTCAACAATATTATTTTATAATTAAATCAGTTGTTGAACATGACATCTGTTTCGAATCGTGGCAAAATGGAAACAATATTTAATTTTTATCAGTTTAATATATTTTTTGTGCGTTTTTTTAAAAATGTTATAACACTATTCCACAAAGCTGGAAACAATTTAGTAAACATTTTGGGCAGTATTTAATAAAAAGAAATGTGTTTTTTATTATTTTTTATTTTTTTTACATTTGAAGAGCATTAAAATAAAAATTCTAACAAAAGACTTCTTAAACAGATAATAAATACTATTAAGGAGAAAATCAACATAGTCTGCCTTAAAATAATTTTTACCACGTACCTGACAGCTTACATAGAAACGGCAAGCATAAATATTAGTTACATATTTATATAAACACATCACAAAGAAAATAAAGCTCAAAATAATTTAAAGTGTCCACATAATATGTGAGAATAAAAAAGTATATCTCGGCGAAGCACTAGACTTTTCAATGCATATATTATTTATTTTTTGTTGTACTAATATTGTGTTTATTATAAAGGAAATCCTAAATTGTTATATATATATATATATATATATATATATATATATATATATATATATATATATATATATATATATATATATATATATATATAAATATAAATATATATATATATATATTTAAAATTTTAATTTTAAAATTTATAATGCTAATTTCTTTATTAAAAATTAGAAACATCTATGCGCAATGATATATATAGTAGAACATTCTTTAAGACTATTATCAACAAACAAAAGAACCAAATGTTATTGAAAAGAGATATAAAAAATTCAATAAAATTAATACAATCTTTTTTACTTATTTATTTCCCTTTTATTATGTAAAAAGAGTGAATTTTGCTAAAAAATTTTTATCAATAAGATAATATTATTTTTAACTACAGTCATCGATTGTTAACACTAACAAGAAGAATGTTGTTTTAAACTAGAGCAAATATTTTGCTCTGTATTGATATTTTTTTCTATGTGAATAAATTTATCATTCGCATTTTTCACTTGATAAATCCTTTTTTTTTTTTTGGCCTTGTTTACTTACGAATCAACTTTTCTTATATTTCATGTTTTCAGTTTAACCAAAGGAGCTTTAAAACAGCCACAAAAAAGTTCTTATCATAAAATTAATTTAAAAACATTTTCAAACAGACGACAATATGTTACCAATTTTTTAAATTCTTCCTTAGTTAAAATATCCAGTTTATTAAAGTTGTCAGGAATAGATGTGTATATATTCATTAAAATTGTTTATCATAGTATACTATTTA
This sequence comes from Latrodectus elegans, assembly GCA_030067965.1. NCBI lineage: Eukaryota > Metazoa > Arthropoda > Arachnida > Araneae > Theridiidae > Latrodectus > Latrodectus elegans. The sequence goes on along the minus strand of CM057817.1, from coordinate 82,931,757 downwards.
ATCAATTACTTCTTTAAAATAACGAAAATAGATGTTTCGATGGAATTTTTCAGTCTCATGAAACATGGTATGTGTAATATTTACGTAGTTTTGGAATAATCGCTTTATAATATTTAAAATTCGTTTATCTCTACCTCAAAAAACAGTACTAATTATGACTTTAATTCGTCATAAATACTTTTCAATTGATTCTAAGCTCGTTTTTACTATCATTTTTTAAGTTTACGAATTATACTAGTATAGCTTAAAATCAAATACATGGGTTATCCTAATTTCTTCTTTCTTTCTTCACTTCTTTAAGAGCAAATCAGTTTATCATAATGAAAGTTATTATAAAAAAATTATAATTTAGAATGATTATCCATACATTTATAATTTCTCATGGAACATTTTTCTTGATCTTTTTCAAGTTTCCAGAGAAATAATTGCAGTTCTTTAATCCCTACATAGTCATTTCATCAAATATTTTAACTGTAGGAATTTTAGTTTAAAAAGTAAAAAGAAGTCAACATATATTTATCTTTTTTAAGCAGAATTATTTACTAGAAATTTTTATAAAAGCAAAACATTTCAATCATTTAAAAATTAAATTGTTGAGCAGTTTCAAAATTATCAAAAAATACACGAAAACAATTAACAAAATAGAGGATATTATCACTATTTTGTTAATTGTTTTCTTGACTGATCAGCGTTTTGTTTAGGTAAAAATTAATTATTTTTCAAGTACACTGAATTAATGGCAACTGAATAATCCTATATAAACAGGATATTAATCTGAACTGCCGTACTCCAGTGAACCAATGCAATTATAACTTTGCAAATAATTTTAAGCAAAGATCAAGGACAAGAAATAAGATTGAAAAATTTAATTAAATATATTTGGTTTATCACTTTAACACTCTTCATGTAATTCAGGATTTACTATAATCTCGTAATCAATATGTTCATCCCCATTTCGTAGTTTATATTTGGTTCATTTTATTACTACCATTCCCAGAGAGATGCAGTAACTCTAAAGAAAATGTCTTTGATATTAGAGTTTAATTTATTAATTTTGAAAGATTTCGCCTCATATCCTCAGGCTTGTTAGCTCTTTCATCAAGAAACGTTGCGTAAGAGAGAAACGATAGATGAAATATTACACTAGTTCATTGCTATTTACTTTACAGAGCATTGCTTTCGATTCCCCACTTGTCATCGAAATTCAAGTTCAACGAGCGCACTAGAGAGAGAGAGGACTTCTCTTTGCTAACTTGTGACATCATTTTATGCGTGAATTTTCTTCAAGGTTCTTATCAAAATACAACAAATACATTCAAGTTATATAAAAATATAATTTTTGTTAGCAATTGCAATATTGATAATTCAGGCTTAACTTAGATATCTATTACTTCTCCTATCTTAAGAATACCATTTTTAATAGTATTTAGAGGTGAGTTAATATTACAAATTGGCAATATAAATAGACTATTTACATTTCGTAAAGTTTCAATTAATAAAGTTTGTAGATTTTATTTCCTTTGAGCTGCCTCATTTTTGAATGGGTCTTAACTTTTTATTTTAATTTTTACTTTTTATTTTTTTATCTGTAGTTAGATATTTCATTCAAACATTAGAGGAACAGCTCCAGATAAAAGCAGAGGAACTATGTTATGTTATTATGTCTCAATAATGTTTAAGATATCTCTTTAAAATTCGCCGCTATTCAAAATTAAGTTGTGAATTTAAATAAAATTTGAATAATTGATATGAAATGAATTGTAACTCAATTGAAGAAGAAAATTAGATAAAATAGCAGGTACCAATTGTTAGATTTTTTGTTTTACTTAAAATATAATTGGTATTTCATTATATAACGAAGAAGTGCACCGGATTTATTGAATAACGGAAGAGATAATTCCGAAACTTCTCTGAAATTCATTCATTCGCTTGAGAGCCTTTAATTTTTCTCGTCCAATTAATTAAATAAATTTTTCTTAAAACTAATTCCTATAATATTAAAAAAATTAGATAAGTATTTAAATCTAGTCATTATGAAAATTAACTGCAATGACTGAAAAACATCTTCGGTGAATTTTCTCCATTGTTAATAAAATATAACAATTTTATCAATTTCATAATTTCATGTTTAATTATAAATGCGCAAAAATTATTAATAATTGAGATAACATTGAAATTTATTTACTAAGAGTATATATTTTTTAGTAATTGCTTAATGACTGAATGTCACTGTAAAACAATTGAATATCTGATGCATTTTGCGAGTTTTCTCCAAGAAATACCCTCGATACGATTGGGATTTCCTCACTTTATGAGTGAAAATTTTCGGAAAATTTCCAATTACGCATACAAACTGATGTTCACCCAAAAAACAAAATCGTTATTTCCATCTTCATTTGTGTGACAGTGATTTGCTTTGAACGTGGAAGATTCTCCTCTCTCTTAAATATATACAATTAGGTTAGATAACTTACATTTTTTCATAGCTGCTTATTTTGGTTGAACGAGGACGCTGAAGAAAAATGCCGATAATTTTAAATCCTGATCAAGTGATGATGTTAACAATGATCAATGTTAATGTTTATTAATCATGCGATATTTGACTCTATGAAACCTAACATGTCGGTTTCTAAATTAGGTATCGAAATAGCTACCTTCCAGTTGGTGATATCGACATCTTTCGTCAGAAAGCTACCATGGGTTGGTGGAGTAACACGGCAATATCAGTTACTGTACTATTTTTACAAGCCTTAAATACTTTTGGGATTGTTAGCTGTGATATAGATAATTGTAGTATTTTGTATTGGAAAAGTAATCACGAACTTTTATTCTTTAATCTGCATTATATATCGTTTTAATCAAGTTGAAAAACTATTTTTATTGTGAATTAATTTGAAACATTATTTAAGTGATTCAAAATTTAATTTCTTTAAATATAAAACTGGCATGTCAAACTAATAAAAGGAAAATTATGGATTTAATATTAGCGTTTTGATGGTAAAAATGTTTTTGATTTCGGAAATATTTCGTGATAGAAAATGAAGATAGATCTTACACTTTTCTTCTAAAGAGATCTACCAAAGAGATAATATCCATCAGAGTACTAGTATAAAAGAGCAATAGTATTTGGTGGAGTAACACGGCAATATCAGTTACTGTACTATTTTTACAAGCCTTAAATACTTTTGGGATTGTTAGCTGTGATATAGATAATTGTAGTATTTTGTATTGGAAAAGTAATCACGAACTTTTATTCTTTAATCTGCATTATATATCGTTTTAATCAAGTTGAAAAACTATTTTTATTGTGAATTAATTTGAAACATTATTTAAGTGATTCAAAATTTAATTTCTTTAAATATAAAACTGGCATGTCAAACTAATAAAAGGAAAATTATGGATTTAATATTAGCGTTTTGATGGTAAAAATGTTTTTGATTTCGGAAATATTTCGTGATAGAAAATGAAGATAGATCTTACACTTTTCTTCTAAAGAGATCTACCAAAGAGATAATATCCATCAGAGTACTAGTATAAAAGAGCAATAGTATTAACACTTTAGTACTTATAAACCTTATTTGAAAGTACAATTTCTTGACATATTACTGATACAATTGTAATTTAGTTTACTGCGTAAGAGTCTTCAGTGGAGTACTATTTAAATAAAAATCTGCAATATACCATATCTGCAATATACCATTTCATATGTTTTATCCCTTACCTTAATGATAAAACTACTCTTGTTTAACAATACTCACTGCTGATTACAAGAATGTTTATTATTTTCTTTCTTCTTATACGCCTGTTTTGGCGAATGCTTGAAAGTTTTTCAGATTTCCTTCTTCATGATACGTTAATATAACTCTAGCTGTGAAATATCTTTCCAAAAACAATAATGCAATATATTTTATATAAAAAAAACTTAAGCACACATTTAGATTCTTATACTTTCTTGTATTAAAATTCAAAATAGATTTGACCCTCTGATTAAAGAAATAACAAATGCATTTTACACATATTTCTTTAGTATGCATAGAACGTTTGACTTATAGAAAATCTTTTCGTAGACAGTGCATCAAATCCTGATACATTATAGGAAAAAGCGAAGTATTTACAGCACTCACTCCGTACCAAGAGCAGAATACTACTTTCACAATCTTGCCTTAACAGCACAGATGCACGGAACAACCGGAACATTCCTATCAAGAGTGTGTAAACGTTTCAGTCATCTACGGCGAGTCATTTGGAAACATGTACATCACGAAGCCGACTATAAAAAGCTGTAGCTTGCTTTAAGCAGTTTGCGAACATCCGCATCATATTCCTTTCTGGAAAGATATAGTTCTCCGTTAGTTGACCGTCATTACGCAGGAAAAACATCTCAATGAAAATTAGTTGCAGTTGGGTAACGCAAAAAAAGAAATCACTGAAATATTTTCTTCGGATATGTAGTCAAAGCCCATTCTTCACTATGGCCGGATTCGAGCGCATGAGCTTCGAGAGGTTTGTCTTATCATTAGGAAACGCTGAGACGTCAATTACAAATAATATATTTCACAAACATATGATAAATAATATAGTATAATACATACATATATATTATACTATATTATTTATCATATGTTTGTATATTATGTAAAATACACGAGTTAAATGTTCGAAATAAATTATAGCAATTTTTGTACTAGAATACGATCATTAATTAATTATTTTTGTGTATATATATACAATGGTGGCCAAAATTGTGGCTACTCTTGGAAAATTTTTATGTTTTTGAACTTTAGATGATTATAGAAAGCGTTACGTTTCACAAAATGCAAACTTGTATTTAAACATTTTAAAGAGAATTCGTTACTGAATTCAATACAAAACACAAAATTCAATTATTTTCAATGCAAAAAAATTTAAACGATGATAGTTATCGCTATACATTAGATAGTGATGATTGCAGTGAGTTATCAGTACTTAGTAGACTACCCTTTATTTTTGATTACAGCTTCACATTGGCGTTTTAATGAGCTGACAAAAGTTTTAAGCTTTCCTTTCGTTTTTACATGTTGCCAGGAAACCATTATAGCCTCCAGATGTAGTCACTATAGGAATCCAGATGTAGTCACTGATGTAGTCAGTGTATAAGAAACAGGTCCTCCTTCCTACAGAACAAAGCAAAATAATGAATTGTTTCAAGTGTAAACATGATGTCAGCTTTTACTGGCTGTTAGCAACATTTGTGATTTGTTCTCAGAACAAGAACAGTGATTGGCCAGGAAAGCTAGACATTACAAACCACTTCATAACTGTGTTTTTTTATTTTTATTAAAGTACATATAACTTTTATTGTACTGAAAATAATTGAATTTTGTGTTTTGTATTGAATTCAGTAATAAATTCTTTTTAAAATGATGTATACTACTTTGCATTTTGCGAAACGTAACGCTTTCTGTAAGCATACAAATTTCAAAAACATGCAAATTTCCAAAAGTGTCCACATTTTTGGCCACCACAGTATATATATATATATATATATATATATATATATATTAAGTAAGAGGAATAATTTTTCGTAATTCAAAATGGACTCATAAAAACGTTTAAAAATAGTTAACAAAAGACTATGAAATACTTTCAAAAGTAGAAAATCCAGTTTTATATATCAATAATTATTTTCATTTGATATCCTCATTCGATTTCTTATGTTACTGTATGTTACTCTGTTTTTTTCATTTACATTTCAATGATAAATATATGACAATATTTTATTATACAGCCTAGTTTCGTCATACATTATGAATAATCATTAGTTCCGAATTAATTTTACCAATGCAAATATTAATTGTTAACTTTAAACTGATCCGAAAATAACAAAAGACATCGGGTTTATAACACAATGATTTGTAAAATCTCCCAGATAGTAAGTAATAAAGGAATTTTTTCCAGGGTAACGCTCAATTTTGTTACATTGTAGTTTCTCAGGAAAATTGCGTTTTCTGTATTTCTTCAAGCATTCACTACTGATTTACTTTTTATTCGGTGAAGATAAATTCAATTCTGATGTAACTACACCCCTCTAAGTGACACCATTATTTCGCCGATTCACAATTCGATAACGCCTCGCCGACTTTAACGCAGTGCTTTCTAGCTGCTTTCGAAATATACAACTTTCTATGGAAAAAATACAAAATAAATTGGAAATAACAGAAAAAGAGCTGGAATACGAATTGCATTTGTTCTTGCTCTTTGGTAGTTTTTCTCAGATCTCGCCTTTATTATAAGTTATTCAAATACGTATTCAATTTGAATATTAAAATTCTTTGCATATGTCATGAGCGTGCATTTTCATTTCAAGATATATAATTTCTTTTGATTCTTTTATTTACAGATTTTATATATTAAATTAAAATAAACAACGTAAATAAAGTATACATAAGCAAATGAATATAATAATTTTTATAAAAAGACAAGTTAGTAACATAAAAATTTTATTTAATGTCATAATATTCGCTATTATGTCAGACTAAACCTGTCAGTCATTGTATGAAAAACTTTTATATAATTTTTGTTAAATATTTTAATTTATGTGCTGTTTAAGCTGCATATACGCTGCCCAATATTGAAAATGCAACACCAAGAAGGAGTGGCCAGAATATTATGTAAATTTCACTGTAGAAGCACCTTACCAAGTTAAGTAGGAAAAAATTTAAGGCGAGAAACCGGCAGAGTAAGCAATACTCGGGTTGTTATTGTTGCTCAGAAAGATATCGTTGAAAGTTTGTTCTTGCCACAAACTGCGCCTGTAATTTAAGAGAATGCCAAATCATGGTCGACGGAGTCACATCCAGCTGACAGACGAGTTTACGAAGGGCAGGATGATTGAGCTAAGAAAGGCAGGTAACGGCAAATCGCAGCTAACAGACACGTGGAGTGCACCAGCACCACAGAGCACCAACTGTATCGAAGATTGTTGGAATATTGAACTGTGGAACTTTTGCGTTGTAAGGTGCAGTCAGAGGGACGTCAGCACGCGTGGATAGACACATCCAACGGGAGGCGGTATTGCACTCCACAAAGCACGTCTATCGAAATTCTGCAGTACATGCAAAACACCTGGATTATCCCATATAGAGCAGAATCATTTGCCATTAATTGGTTGATAGTGGCCTGTAATCATGGCGTCCATTAAGAAGACTGCCATTGATCTCACAGCATTGATGCCAATGTGTGGAATGGTGCCAGATTAGAGCGATATGGACAACGGAGGTTGTTTCTTTAGATGAGTGACGTTCTGTTTCTTCATTGATAGTTGCCGCGTTCAAGTTTGGCGTCGACTTGGAGTCAGTACCAATCCTGCAGCAATTGTGGAACGTCTCACTACTTGACAACATGGCATCACAGTTTGGGGCGTGATTGCGTACGATTCCATGTGATCTCGAGTTGTTATGCACGGCACTAGGACAGCTCAACGTTACGTGAATGGTATGCTACAGAGGGTACACTACCCTATCTTCAGAGGGTACCCAATCCCTTTATCAGTAAGATAATGCCCGATTGCACATTGCTCTCATCAGCCAACATTTAATGCAAAGTGTATAGCTGCTTCCCTTGCTATTGTGTACACCAGATCTCTCACCAACTGAACACATTTGGGATATGGTTAGATGCCATTTGCAGACCCTATCACTGCCTCCTTCATAAGACGAAATTTCGCAAATGATTGTCAGGGAATGGAGAATCACTCTAAGGATGCCATCCGTACTCTTATTGAATCTGTGCCTAGACGGGTTGCTTCGTGTATCGTTGTCCACGGTGGTTCTACACCCTACTGATCAGACCATAGTCTCACACTGTATTATGCCTACCATTTCGAAATACAGATCACATATTGTTCGCAGACGTCCTTATCTGCTTGCGGTGTTTCGTCACTTTCTGGCCACGCCTTCTTGGTGTTGCATTTTCAATGTTGGGCAGAGCAGTTAACTATTTTGAGGATTTATTTTTTGTTTTGTCCAAAGACTTTACTTTTAAGGTGTTTTTAAACTAAAAATAGTATGTAAGCTATTACGATACATGCTCGCTTATCCATATCGGTGAACTATTACGTCCGTACATAGCCAACTCGATATGCCTTATGATTATAATCAAGTGACGAGATCAAAGCATACTCAGGTTTTGATTTCGTCTTGTGTGGTACGGAATATGTCTACTCAGACATATTCAAACCACACCAGACGATGGACATTAGTTGGAAAGAACATTTGCATATAATTCCTCCCCGCATGTTGGTCTTTGGATTATCAGATTTCGAACCACAGTTACATTTCAAATTCAATAATGATGTTATTGCCTACTAGATTATTATAATGAAGCAAAAATTGCTTAATCACATATTTATAAATTCTGACTGATAAAAGTGATTTTCACATTCAGAATGGCTGTTGTTTTATAGGTCTTATTTGCCTTATGTGTCAGCAAAATTGCAGAAAACTGCAATTTTCGCTGCAGGTTTTAGGTGACTACTATTAACTTAAAAACATTAGTAGTGTAGAGAAAAGTTTCGAAAAAATCTAAAGCCACTTATATTTCTTTTTGACTGTTTGTCTTATATACATTTTTTCTGTTTGATGAATTAATAATTTAGAAAAAAGTACAGAAGTATGATGAAATAATTATAAAAGGAGTAGATATTGCATTTCTCACTTTGTTCAATGCATAAGTGTCATTTTTTTGTTGCACGAAGCCCATTCAGCAGCTGTTTGAGTTTTTACCATTTTAGCTTTCACCACTCGCATCAGTAAAAATAATTACTGCGAGTTTTTGTTTTAGATTAAAAAACATGATTTTTCAAGAATAATAATTTCTGCTAAATTAGTTTATTGTACAGATGGAACATGTTCACCCATTTCTACTAGTTAAAAATATATTTATAATTTTAAAATGCCTGCCTAACTGTGTTTGCTACAAATTATATGGAACGTAAAAGTAAATATTTTATTTCTTGCTAAAATAAAAGCCAATATCTTGTTAATTTATCTTAATTCTCTGAAGTGTTATTTCAAAAGAACATTTTCTTCAGAAAAGATAAACTGAATGGAGAAAATTATTTTTATGATTTTAAGTTTAGTTTAAAAAATAAGTTTGTTTCATATATATTAGTCAGAAATAATTTAGTTTTTATAATCTTTTATGTCATTTGACCATTTTTTTTATTAGGATATATTTTTCATGTAGCACACAATTTATTATACATATACATACACACTCTACCAATAAATATCTGGGCACCCATGAAAATGAAGATTGAAGATGTCTGCTGTCCTGATCCTTGTCACGCCTTCTGTTCCTTAATATCGTGTAGAAAACAATATTGGTATTAGTCGCATGCAATATGCCTCGAAAGTCAGAGTTTTTGGACTTCGAAAAAAAGGTGTAATTGTCGGATATTATATGTTATAGATATGGACGATTCTCAAGAGACAACTAATGAGTTTAAGGTTTTGACAGTTGCTTTTGTGATTAAGTAGTAGAATGTGTGTAGTGATTAGTGAATCAACGCCGAATCATACACCACTGTTTTAGAAACAACGTTCTTCCTTAGCTGTGGCCATTTTAAGGTTTGGATCAGTGTTCCTTCCAGGATGACAATGCTACGTGTCGTGTTGCGAAGTCTACCTTGGATTGGTATGCTGACTATGTTATGAAACGATTGGACTGGCCTGCCCAGAGATTAGACTTGAATCCTCCAGAAGATCCCTAGAAAGAGTTGGATTGTCGAATTATGAATTACCGTAACCATCCAAAATCGGTAAAAGACTATATGTGCCTTCTTCAAGGCAAGTGGAAGAAAATACTACTGTCCATCCCTAAAAACTTGGAAAAACATGTTGATCTGGACAAAGACTGCAATTGTCTCCTTGAAAATTTATTGAGTATGAATGAAATGTGTTTACCTCTTTTATCACTGGTGTGCAAATACTTATAGTGTATATGCACAATATAGTACATCTATTTACTTGATACAATTGTTGGTCTGAAGTATTATTTTCATGCAAAGAAAGAAAGTACATTTTGGAATTGATAGAAGTTGATTCCTTTAGCACATGATCTGTTGAGCTGCAGAAACTATTGCACAAATGAGGTTTTTGATAATAATTTAGATAATATGTTTCAATCCAGAAAAATAAAAATCTCAAACTTTTGTACAGTAAAAGAACACATTAGTTTCTCTTCAATACATTGACTAAATGCATCTTAACATGCGTGAGCTGATTTAGTTCAAGAAAACATGCTAATGCTCTACGTACGTTTTATTGCTTCATCCAAAAGAAGCTTCTAACCGAGATAATCTATACGAGGTGTGGCATCATACACAATAGAAGGAAATTGCCAGCTATTGTTTTATAGGGTATGGCTATGAGTTTCAATACTTCGTCTGCAAACTTTTTTCTATCAAATTGCCATTCTGAATGATATAAAAGCTGTACGTCCACACATATATGCTGATTTTCGTCCACAATATTTACTTGTCTTGCATATTATAGGATGTCATGTACTCAAATGATTGTTTGATTATTTTTGTTTTCGAAATAATTTTTTTAAAGTTTTCATTATGTACTTTTGTAAGGTTCTAATTTTAACACTTTAAACTCATCTCCATTATAGAAAGTTTTTCAAATCTTGTGATAATGTATTCTCCACAGAGACCCGAAGACTAGATTGGGTAACCCGCTGGTCTATTTCGAGTCAAATAAGATTCTGAGTTGCATATGAGTGTCTTTATATATACTAGGTTGGTCAATTCATTCTAATCAGTCTTTGGGTCAAATTAGAATATTTTTGTGCTATTTTCGGTTGACTACTTTACAACTTACTTGTGGGTGAATGTGGTTGAATCCACAAGACACACACAATTTTGAAATTCACAACATTCATAATTTTAACATATTTAATTTTTGCGCTTAAACTTTAATTTTCAAGTTTTAATTGCTTAAAGGAACTGTTAATTTTTTGAAAGAGAAATTTTACATAAATTTGATCATTTACATTATTAATTTAGAAAATATTCTGTTTTAACAAACAAAAATAAGTTTTCTTTTGCACACACACAAAAAAGAAATTAATATCTTTGGTAATTTTGAATGTTTCAGTGGTAGTTAGCTGAGAAAATATTTCAGATTAGAATAAAGTATTTTTAGAGATGCATCTTCTCAAATAAAAAAATGCTTTAAACAATGAAGTGTATTCAATAAAAGTGTTCAAATCTATAAAATTTCTAAGACTTTTAATAGGGAACAAGAAAACATGAAAACTATTTGTGATTAACCTAAACCATATTTGAAAGTAACTGAGCAACCCATAAGAGCGTAAATTAATCTAGAAAAATTGGTAATGTTAAGTAAACTGTTAAGTAAATATCTACTGTTAAATAAATATCAGGAATTCAAATTCCAAACTAAAATTAAAATTTTGTTCCAAAAATATTCAGATTCCATCTAAATGAAGGAAAATGTTCAAGTTATATTTAATTTCCTTTCTAAATTTTGTTACCAATATTTTGTTCCCTATTTATGAATTATGCATGTCATATTATATTCAGCCTCATATTATAATATATGTATGATATTTAACCATATAGCCGAAAAATTTATATTTTAAAATCACTGAAAGTTAAAAATTTTTTCTCAATTTTACAATTCTAACAACAATTATGATACATAGAATACAAATCAAAAACTCGAAATTGAAGAGAATATTTTTTCAAATATTCATCTGACTGTGAAAAATTACGTTCTTTAACTGAGAAGAATCGTAGATAAATTTTTATTTAAATTTTTTTAATCATTTTTTTAACCTCAAAAATACACGTTACAACCTAAGAAAGTAATCTACTTAAAATTCCATTTTCCTATCCTAAAGTAAGTTCATACTTTTTTGACAATGCAAAAATTTTTTTGATTTTTTTTGTGTGTATATGATTGGTAATCGGAACAATGATAAGGAAAAAATATAGAGAAGAGTCATCAAAATTGGGTTATGTTAGTTACTAGTTTAATGAGAACGTTTATGTTAAAAACTACTATTAGAGAATCTTGACGATTGTTTAGATAATCTTATCATTCTCTCTGTTAATGGATACTCATCACATATTTAGTTTTTCGGCCTGTCATGTCTAGAATACTTTTGTAATATAGCTGAAACACATTATGTATAAATGCATTTATATGAATGGAACTCCACTCTTCCATTTTATAAAGTCATTTTCTTTACTTTTCGTAAGTATCATATTTCAAATGATTACAATTTGTCACGCTATACTATTTTGCTCTGTTCTATTGCAAATCGATTTAGTAAAATATTTTGCTTTTGTTGAATTGTACCTAGGTAGAGTATGGTTATTGAAAATGATTTTGGGTTTGTTTTAAAAATTGTGATGTATGACAGAATATAGTAAAGAAAATTAATACCTTTTTCTACTTTATTATATACTTTTGAGGGAATTACAATATTGGCACTTAATTGAACAAAGTTCAGGCTTAATATTAGGTGTAGAAATCGGTAATATACACTTCCATTATTTCTTATAAGGATTAAATCTTATCTAAGGAATATATAAAACCTTTCAAAACAAAGGATGTACCCATGAATACTTATATTTATTTCTAATGGCATACTATGTAACTAAATACTTAAAAAGTATGCACTTTTTTATAAATATCAAGTAACTCTTATTTCAAAAATTGTGTTTGAAGCTTGGGAGTTACGCAGTTTTGAAGAAAAATAGTTCTATTTTCTATCCATTTATATATATATATATATATATATATATAATTAAAATTTTATTCTCTTTCCAACAAAATAAAATTTCACTTCTAAATATCAAATTAAAAGTTTTATTCTTTTTAATTTCAAACAATACATGTCCTCTCGTCATTTTGACTGTGGGACTGATACGATTAAAATATTTAGCAGTTGAGGATTATTGTTTTCTTGACAGTTTTTTTCTTTGTTTATTTTATTTCTCTGATCGAATTTTGTCTAGTATTTACTGATTTCTACATTCAATATAGCAGGCCGCTTTTTTAATATATTTGAAAGTTCTATGTCAGTGGGACACTATACTTAAGTGAGAGTAGCAATTTTTTCGATCCAGAGAATGTACATTTGCACATTTTTCAAAATGTCATGTTTTTTTCTTATTTTTTGCTCTAATTGTAGCATGCATTTTTCATATATATATATATATATATATATATATATACATATAGTGTAAAATTTTAAGGATAACTTAGCATTCAACATAACGACGAGAGTTTGCACATTTTCCCAGATTACACTAAAGAAGTATATGTACTGTAAAAGTGCTTTGAAACAAAACTGCACATCTTTGGTACTTAATGCATTCGAATAATGGCTGCGAAAGCAATAGAGGAATGGGCCTCATAAAGGCGTTGTAAAATCGCCTTTCCTTCACTCGTACTCCTCGTGGAGTACGTTTTTTTTCAACAATTGTGGTTTAAGGGAAATTCAGAAAATAAAAATTATACAAATTTAGATGAGGTCAGAAGTGATGAATAAAGGGAAAAATATAAGCAGATCGGATGAAGATGAGATTTCTAAGAAACTGAATACAACACTTTGATTTTCATCCACCAAATAGAAGTTGTTTAAATCCATCAAATCCATCGAAAAATAACGTCAAAAAATTCAACCAAGTGTCTTGATGGCACTATATGAGCGTTTCAGCAAAATGTAGCACGTTATAGATTTTTAAATTTCTGGTGATTCCTATGTGGAAGTAGGAAACTGAATTGTAAGGATTTATAGGTGATAGAATAAATAGGTGATCGCTTTCTCTACTGATGAATCCTACTATATTCTATCAATGATATTTTATGTATTTTCTTATGTAGAAAACTAAGTTAGTGTTACTTGGATGGAACATCCGAATGAATATGCTCTAACATGATACAACTACCCCAAAAGTTAGGCTTTATTATCACGTAGATTTAAGGATTCGTTCAGAAATCATGTCGGATGGGACACAAATTCCTTCCTGCCTTTAAGAGTTGCATCTTAATTGATATGAGGTAAGGGAATGAGATACCGAATCCTTAACTTAAATGTGTGCATTTGTTTGGTCGTGATTTCACATTAAAAACGATAAAAGTGGTCCACATAAAGGTCATCCTGTTGATATTCTTTAAGAAAGTGAATATATTCACTTGATGAGTTAAATTATAATATCTCAAGGTCTCAATCATGTAGAGAATGATTAGGGTGATGTTTGACAACCATATGTCTCTCACAATACTTTCTTGGAAATTATCTATGGCATACAGATTGTTTTAATGAGAAAATGATATCAGCTACTGTAAGAATACATAAATTACTATTATTTTCATCATGATATCACAACTTGTATATTGGCGCAGCTTGTCCTCTTTGGACATTTGACTAGAAAACCCAATCAACCAACCACAACCTATATATCTGTAAAAAATAGCCGTACCTCCGATTATTTAAACTGTTTTGTGTGATTCTGTAACTTTTAAATTGTGTCTTATTTCCAGTTTACATGATATCATATCCTATGTATATGTAAATGAAATGTATTTCTAATTATATTTAATTTGTTTTATTTGATCTGTATTAAGCAATTTCTATATTTTGACTTTGAGTGTTCGGAAGATTAGTTAAATGGTACTTTTGTATTAAACATAAACTGCGTGATAAACTAAGCTTTATTACTTAGTTCTTTTGGAATTATGAGAAATGAGATATGGAATTTTTTTTTTTAAATTTTCAACGTTATATTAAGTAATTCCTTTAATATATTCTACTTTATGAAACTTTTTAGGCTGATTCAGTAATCCAGAGCACTCTGTGCTAGCATACAGACCTAAGATAAACTGTGAGACCCATTGGAGGCTTTGGATAATCTCAGATAAGCATCTATGTAAAAGTCACAGTTCAACCTTTTACATTCTTGTTAATATAGGGTTGATTTAATTGCTTAAAAAGTTTTAATTATGTTTCTTGTACATAGTTCTCATGCCATCAATTTTAAACGCTTAAAAAACATTTCAGATTATGTGTTATGTGAGTATTAATTTTTTTTTTAATATTTCTAAAACTGATGGAATGAAATGCAATCCTCTCTCTCTTGATTTTTACAAACTTCAATTGAAATATTCATGGATAAATAGGTGCCAGTCGTTTGCTCAAAGTTTTAAAATTACCAACTCTCTATATGTATATTTCGTACGGGCGATATCGAGTTTTTAAAGGAAACTTTAAGACCAGTAAATTGTGAGTCCTAACACACGCTTGATATCTTTGAAAATTTACTATATCATTTATATTTTATGAGACACACACACCGAACACTGAAAAAAGAATTGTACGAAACATATCACTATTCAATTATTACCTATTGAAGCACTATTAAGTGCTGCTTTCAAGATTAATTCATTTGTTTTAATTGTTGTTAGATATTCGAGAAATAAGAAGAAATTTTGTTTCTTCAAAGGTTACTATATGATACTCTTATATATTACGCCTGTCTTCCTCTTCTTTATTACGCGAATGCATTTTTTATGCATCCTCTTTATGTCTTTCTTCATCTTTCTTCATGAAATCTTTTTATTGTGTATCCAGAATGATGTGGGTACAATTTAGTCTTACTTTTCTTAATCATTACTTGGTAGCAAACACTCGCCTAATAAATTAAAGACATATAATTACATTTGATATATCTCTTCTACTTTTGATTAATTCGTAGATATTAATATAACTAATTTTAACAATAGATTGTGACATTAATGTGATTTTCAGTTTACATTAATATTAACTTAATTTTGTGTGTTCAGTGGAATTATACTTAGATAAGTTAGAAATAAAAAAAATGTATTATTTCGAACGAGGAAAATTTTAGTTCACAACAATAGGATGAAGGATAGATATCGTAAAATTATATTATGCATATTCTTAAATGAATTGAAGTCACAGGAAATATAAGTCGTGATAGTATCATGAGTTTAAATTACTATTCTACTGTTGTAATTTAAATTAAATTTGTGTTTAAATTACTATTCTAATATTATTCTACTGTTGACATATGCGTTCATTTATATAACTCATTGCTGTACCAGTTAGAACACATGCAACCAAAAGAAATTCATCTCATTGGACGAATTTGTGATTTACAGATATTTTCCAGCATTTGTAATTGGAGCAAAACTTATTCAGAGGTAAAAATGGGTCCTCAGATGAAATCGAGGAAAGAAATCTGCATATTATAATGTTCTCTGTTCCAGTTCATAGCCTTAATAAATGAGCGATTCTATGCTTGCAAAGAGTTTCTTCATTTATTCATTGGACAATGCGAAAAAGGGGATTCTATGAAGGTTAGTTTTTTATGGGTTATTGCAAAACGCTACTATATTATAGTAATATCACGAAATTCTCTCTCAAATTTTTAGGAAAATGCATGGCTATTTCAGCCTATCATTTGCTTCGAAGAACCTTATGAAGTAACCTCCGTTGACTATTTCTAGTTTATATGGACAAGCCATTGTTTAGTAATATTCTCTAATCAAGTATAGTATCTCAAACTAAATTTTAATAATGCAGATACCTCTAATTATTCTGATCGATGTCTTATGGATTGATTGTTTTTAACCAATATCAAATTTTCCTTTCTACAGAAATACACGTTTTTGTTCTTTGTATCATTATAAAATTTAAATATTTTAGTTTGCTATCATTGGATAATCTGAATATAAATAAGTTACTTTATATACATTTACGTTTGCTTATATTTATACGCATTTTTATAAAAGTATATTTATGTTGTACCTTATTCATCAAACTCTTTTAACCTCAAAAATTATTTATGTGTTAATTATTAATAAAGGCTATTTTGCTGAGAATTATCCTTTCTGAATTATTGATGCTTCTGAATTCAATATGAACTTTATGAGCAGTGTTCACATTGAGCTTTCGCGTGCTTCATGAAAATTTCTGCTTTTGCGTGAAATGATTTTTTTGCTTCTAAATCTAGACTTTCAGTTTGACAAAGGTATTACAATGTTCTTTTTTCAAATATCCATTGTATGTTTTGTTCGTTGACTATTTTATGACAGTAGGTGGAGAATTTATTCGGATTTTTTTCTTATGCTGGTTGAACGATGAATTTTTGCATTCCTTATCTTTTCAATCTTGTTTTTTCAAAAATATTTCGAAGTTAAATCATATAACAAATTATCGAATGTCTCATAAATGAAATTAATGATTCTCTCATAAATTAAAGAACTGTCTAATGACAGATATTAATAATAATGTTCATTTTGTGTTAAATATACAATTTTCAGACTTTTTTTTTAAACTTTTGCTATATATTTTACATATTTTTTATTTTGTTTAAAAAAAACCGATTTTTTCCTCTATTTAGTTTTACTATATATTTTAAAAGACTAAAAAAAATCCTTTCCGTATCGTTGTTTTACAATTAAATTTTTAAACTTAAATCATAAAAATAGTAGAATAATATTTTTTGAATTGCTTTGCATTCGGTATTATTTATGAATTTCATTACTTTAACGTAAGTATTTTATTTATTTTTTACTTGAAAAATAATCAGTGAACCGAAATTAGAAAACTATAGCCTATTTTACATTTCTCATAATACTGGGTATATATATTCGTAGAATCTAATATAATACATAATGTATTCTAATTACGACTCTATCACCACTTCCGTTACCACTGAATTCCAGTTATATAAAAGCTCAGAAGTTATAAGAGAACTCTTGTTACGAGCATTCTTAAAGATAATTATACAAGAATAGAAAGAAATCTTAGACATTAGAATTATTAATGCAACTAATGAGAAGGAATGAACAGTAGACAGGTGCTTGATTTTTGCTTCAAACGCACTGTAGAGTAGGTACTTCAAATACATTCAGTTTTATGAGTTTAGCATTTTGAGTTAATTATTCATTTTCGAAAGCTTATCTAACTATGAATCTAAAGACTGCAATATACTATGTAATAATATTAATTCGAAGAGCAGCATTATGTGGAACTGTCCATTTCAGATATTACTCTATATTTTGACTATTGTATTTGCTTAAAATATTTAATTTTTTTTTAAATATATTATCAAAACATGCACTATTTTTCACATTTTGAAATATTTTTTAACTTTAATATTTTTAAAATTTTAAATATTTTTTAGCATTTTCCTAATTATCATTTTAGTTACTTTTTTATTTTCCTATTAACCAATTAAAACAAAATACTACGAATTAAATCTTTTCTTGTTCATGGCATATTAACAAATTAAAAAAAAAAACTCTTGCTAACTACTTTAAAATCCCGTTTTATACTTAAAATATAACTTAAAATGGTTGAGAAGTAAAAAATATTTGAGAGGACTTACATTGTTTATTATATTTTCAGAGCAATGAATAAAATTTTAATAGACTAAATGTATAGAAATAGCAGCACATTTGGGCAAAAGTTGATTAGCATTTGTGTATAAAGCCAGATATACGCACAAAAGTTAACGCAAGTAAAACCGTAAGCAAAAAATGACTGTGGAACGAATAGTAAAACCAATAAAAAATACTGAAATAAAAGTTAGAAAAACTAAATTGTAATGGACAGATGACTATTATCGTTTATGTTTTTCTCAATAAATACCATAAATTATTCTTTAAAATACCATAAATATTATTTAATACGCAGATTTTTATTTACTTTGTGGAATATTTTTTATTTTCTTCAACTCTTATGTTCATGTTCACAGACTTAAACCACACCCCCTCTGTCTTTCTATGCATCTTCATACTTCTAATAAAACTCTAAGGCCAATAAAGCAAAATTAAAATAAAGAGTAAAACTGCACCTTGCTAATAGCAGTTATTAGTTGTTAATAACATTCTTTTTCAAGGCATAAAACACTATCTTCTATTTTATTAACAAATTCATTCTTAAAATAAAAAAGAAATACATTCTTTTTTTATTTCTTGGACATAATCATATCGTTACAGAAATAAATTAAAACATGCCTGAGCGCTAATAATTGTTTAAAGACTTTTGTTTGAATGTTAAGGAAGCGGGTAGCCCGCGACAGCTAATTATATGTTCCTCTCCTGTATTTAAAAAAATGCCTAGCAATTTAACTAATTGCCTCATCAAGTATCTAGAACTGGTTTCATCGGGATTTAAAGTTTATTACTTTTAAAAATGTTACTGACAAGTCATTTCTAATAACGTTCTTAATAACTGGTTTGATTGGTATTCCTTTATTGCGTTTGATTTGAATCTTAGGAATTCTTTCTTAAAACTCTCTCTCTCTTTTAATAAAAATAGGATTTCAGTTTAAAGTTCGCTTATCAAATATTTTAATAATACAGTATATTTTTAGATAAATAATTTTTATATGATTTTAAGAGTTAATAGCTGTAAAGATTTTGTTATATATATATATATAAATATATATATATATATATATATATATATATATATATATATATATATATATATATATATATATATATATATATATATATATAAATATATATATATATATATAAATATATATATATATAAATATATTTATATATATATATATATTTATATATATAAATATATAAATATATATATATATATATATAAATATATAAATATATATATATATATATATATAAATATATAAATATATATATATATATATATATATATATATATATATATATATATATATATATATATATATATATATATATATATATATATATATATATATATATATATATATATATATATATATATATATATATATATATATATTTTATATATATAAATATATATATATATATATATATATATATATATATAAATATATATATATATATATATATATATATATATATATATATATATATAAATATATATATATATATATAAATATATATATATATATATATATATATATATATATAAATATATATATATATATATAAATATATATATATATATATATATATATATATATATATATATATATATATATATATACATAAATATATAAATATATATATATATATAAATATATATATATATATATATATATATATATATATATATATGAAATATATATATATATATATATATAAATATATATATATATATATATATATATATATATATATATATATATATATATATATATATATATATATATATATATATATATAAATATATATATATATATTATATATATATATATATATATATATATATATAATTAAATTTATGCAGTTAAATAATTGATCTACTTAATACAATGTTAAATTTTTGAATATTATCTTATTACATCGAAGTCAATTGCTGGCCTAAAATCTGAAGTGTCAGTGAATTCCTCAGCTATTTGCCGTACAAAGTAGAACGCAGTAGGATCCTCTAATAATAATTTTCATGATTATAATTTTCGTTCTATTCGAAATAGAGCAGAAGCCCTCTAAGCATGATGAATATCCCATCTACTGTAAAGATGGATAGTTTTAACATTCTTTAAATAAAATTGTTTTAAAAATAGCCATCTCATATTATATTCCTTTAATGACGCATTGCTTCTCATTTAGTATATAAATTAGTAAATTAGTATTTAATTACTAGTTGAGGAATTCTTCTTTAACAATTACAGCTCTGAAAGCAATTATAGCGATTGGAGCTTTGATTATTTTATAGCAATGAAAAATATACAAAGAAAAACTGCAATTTCTGTCGTTCATTTCTTATTATTAATAACTAGGCAGGGCAAAGAATTGAGATTGATATTTCTTTATCTAAGTGCTTTTTTTGTCAGACAAACTCAATTTTTTTAAAGAATGAAAATCTGAGAAAAATGTATAGCTGAAGGTGGGGCTGTGATAAATATTGTCTCATACCTGATGCACCAATGGCCTACATTTTATTGATCAAAATTATATTATCTCTTCACTGCAATTGCAAATATTTCGTGAATTCTGTTACATCTGTTACATTTGAACCAGATCTTAAACAGTTCGAAAAGCATTTTCTCTTTTAACTCTGCTCGACTGTAACTGAATCTTTAGTTAATTTAAAATTAGTTTTGAGGAATAGAATCTCATTTTTGTGTGCGAGAAGAATTCATGTTCTATTCCACTAAAATGCATCGAGGGCGTAAAAGCAAAGATTTAATTATATGGAAATCTGTAAGATTCCAATGCCTCAAAACTGTCATTGCATATCATTTATATATAAAGCAGATAAACTAATTTACAACCAGGATATCTAAATGAATGAAGACCAGGTTTCAACGATGACATAAACAAGCAAAGTGTAAATATTCTCTGTTGCTAAAACATCCACTTTGCACAATAAACCCAAAAAGCTAATGTATGCACATTGGATATTTTCTATTAAATTGAGTGGAAAAATTCATTTTTAATTTAAGCGTGATTTAAGCTGTTAACTCTTGCACAGAACTTTTTTTTATTAAAAAACTCATTGTCTTTGAAATTAAAATGTATTAAGTCCCAGGTTTGAGTGTAGTTTCTATTTGGCTATTCACTGTATAAAAGAAATAATTAAAAAGAGTCAGAGAATGATGTTAATTAGACACGTGTCATCCATGATTGAAATGATGCACATAAATATAATATAAATGAGAAAAATGTAACTGTTTATTTAAAAAAAAAGTACGGTTAAATTTAAGAAATAAATCATGGATTGAATGACAAAGGAATACTCTAAATAAAAACTCTAAATAAAAATAATTTAACTAAAGAACGGCATGGTGATTTTATTTTGATAAATTGTATTTTTTATAACGTAAGTGACACTTAGATCTTTCAATTCTTTTAACAACAGTTAAAGTTTTGAAAAAAGAAATGAATTCAATTAGAAACATGTACTGACCATTTATTGAAATTTGCATACAATGAAAACTTTAGTTGTGGTTTTATTCTTAATAATGTGGTAGAGAAAGTTTTAAATATAGTATTTTTAGCAATGAATTAAATGGCGACAGTACGTAATTTTGTTTCTTCTCTCTCTCAACTATATAAACATTTATGAAACAATTGTCAACAGTTGTAGGTGTTTTTATTGTCTGCTGAAATCCACAAATTTGTTCAGAAAATAATAATATTTTTTTAATTAATGTTCATTTTTCTGCATACTAATGTGTTTATTGAACTATTTTGATTATAAAATTAAGTTATTATTTTTTTATGTGAAATTGGATTTAATTGTAAGTAATTTTATAAAATTTAATGTGAGATAAAAACTGTTTTCTCCTTATTTTTGGGAAAAATAACATTTTGTTTTAATTTCTGTTATTCCTTACAAATTTAGTTTTATAATATTTTAAAAAATGCTTATTTTTTTGTTTGTTACGAGTATCATCCTGAATAAATGTAACCATGAAACCAGATATTCTGTTGTAATAGAAGAATTTGGATTTCACTGATTTCTTATTTACTGGAATCCAACTGTAATGCTTTTAGCATAATTTTGGAGCAATGAATTTCTATTATCATGTTATTTCAAATTTTATTTGCTTTTAACCATCAATTTACGCGCGCGTTTTAGTTTTTAATATTTTTTATATTCTTAAACAATTGTCATTATTAATTATTTCCTTTGGGAGAAAAACTATTCATAATTCATGTTGTTAAGTAGTTAAGAATAAAGTTGGATGGATAACAGCAATTACTTCTTGACATCGTTACAATGCATATAATTATTTGGTATTTTTTACATAATATAATAAATAAAGATATTAATACACATTCATAACCAAAAATAATAAAACTCAAATATGTACAATGAAGGGGAATCTTTTATTTCAAATTAAAATTAAATAAATGTAGGGGATGTTTACATAATTTCTTAAATTCATTCATTAATTAATTTTTTAAAAAATAACGATTGCATTTAATTACAAATACCTTCTAATTTGCAAAGAAAATAATTGTTTTATATATAATAGGTGATATCAAAGTAAAGAATCAATAAATTAAAATTAAACATATGCACATTGTTCTTAAAGTTCTACAAATATTTTGTTGCTTAGAAGTAATTTTTATAACTTATTTTCCCTTTTGCATTGGAACTTTGCCTATTTACATAAAGTTTAAAATAGTATTTACAAATTTATATTCTTAAAGGGAATACAAATCGGATCTTTAATACGAAGTGTTCATTCGCATTACCCTTCTTATCCAATTCTCACTTTTTACCTCATTAGCAACAGTTGTTAAATAGATTAGTTCTTAATTGGCAGAAATGAAATTAAACAATTAATTTGTTATTTATGGAAAAAAAGTCATTATGAAGTTGCAATTTCTAATTTATTCCTGGAGTTTTTACTTCGTTCTAACCGTAATATTTGTTTCGCTATTTTCTGAATTTATTTCCAAGAAGATTTATATTTGTGGCTAATGAATGAATCGATACCATTTGGTGCTGAATTTAGTTTGTAATGTTAATGTGCAAAAATAACATAAACTTACAACTTTCGTGTTGATTTATTAAAAGTAAATAAAAAACTTTATTATGGGAAAATAAAAATTTTTATACTAAATGGTGTCAGCTTTTTTTTGATTTCCTTTTCTGTTTGCATGCGTTTGTCAACAACTCTATTTAAATTTAACTTTTAAATCTATAAATACTCGTATAGTTTTCTTTAATATTAAATTTTCTTTTCGTCTTCTATTTTATATATTTTAGGATACACAAAAACCTAATGATATAATTTAGAAAGTACTTCCTGAACTATAATGAAATGAATGAGTGCAGGCTTTTTTAAGAAAATTAAATTCCCCGTATACTATATCAGGTATAAAAGAATACGTAAATACGTTTTGCATTTTACCTTGCAATTTGGTCAATACGTAAAAAAAATATGTAGCAATATAAAGTTTTTTGTACAGAATTTGATATTATTACACGCTCATAATGTATTAAGTTTTGCCATCAAATTTGAAACATTTACATATAATAATAAACCATTTAAATATAACGAGTTTTTAAGTTTAATACTTTATTTAATTTCATATGTTTTGACTACAGGAAGATATTAAATAATGGATTGTTTTCATTAAATGTGTTTTAATAATCTTTATTGATATGATAATTGAGATAGATTAAAAAATAAGAAAATATATTTTTATAAGCTTAACGATTTACTCCATTATATCCCCTTTTATTTACCCACATTTTAATACAAAATTCATTATTCCAAAGCTTGTTTTATAAAACCTTTTTAGTAAACAATGAGTATCAAGAGGGAAAGCGTAGAAAGTTTTAAAACCAAATACTTAGAAATGTCTAATAAAAACTACTTTTGTTCCACTTAACAAATTTGATGACGAAAAGTGAGTTTTACATGTACTGTTTCACGCTTATTTCGTTAAGGGATTTAAAATTGCTTCAAAGAAATACTTCGAAACAAGATTTATGAATAAATTTAGGATTTTAACTCATGAATTCATTATAAATTCTACTAGTGCGTAGCCGCTAATTGCATTGCGTTTTAAATTTATACAATAAGTCTGTCCATAATTAGAAGAGTAATTAATTCAAGTACTTAGGTGCGAACAAGTAACATAAAAGGCAGGAAATAGAAAGTAGAAGAAGGTGCTAAACAAAGCAACTAATCTATAAAGAATGAGTATAAAAAGTTTTTTTTTGTCTCCAGCACATCATTTTTTATTTTCTCATGGGGAATTTTTCGAAAGCTTGATTTACATATATATTTCTTTTCAGATCTCGTATTTTTAAGAAAATTTGTGACGTTTAATTAATTTATGCATTAAAAAAGAAAAGTAATTAATCAAGTCATTAAAAACGTAATTGGTGTGAAATGGTTCCAGCTGAAATGTTCAAGTGGTTTAATTTCTGTTCCATTCTTGTTCAAATATATATTTAAAAGGAAATATGTTTTCAAATAACACGAAAATAAATTTCTGATTGTTTATGTCATTCAGATACGATGGTTTTAAATTCATATAGTAGGTCTTACTTGAAAGGTTTTTTATGTGCAAATAATCACCGTAGTGCAGCAAACCAAAATAAGCTCGTGGACCTTGACATTTTGTATACTAAATGTAATTATATTTTGGAAAAGTACTTTAAAAAGTACATCAGTACATAAATTTATCAATGAAATTTATCATAAATTTATCAATGATACAAAATCCGCTGTGGTCTGGTTGGCTAGATTGTTGTTCCCATTATCGGAAGGTAATCAGTTCGAATCCTGGCTTAACTGAAGATCCATGTTGTTCGTTAACAGCGGCTGGGGTGCCTTAAAACTGGACATGGTTACAGTGTCCTCCAAATGAAATGATACCTCCGGGGTATGGCTGGCCAAGTATTAGTGGTCTTCTGCTTGGCCCATGCTTCAAAATCAAGAAGATTCCACCCGATTGCTTCTAGCTAACTGGTAGAGCCCAACTCAGGGCTAGGTGCAGGGAAGCATGCAGGTTCAGCAACAACAACGCAATAATACAAACTATGCAGTTAATACATATTTACATAAAATGTGTTACATACGTGCAAAACAAATTAGAATTATCTATACTTCATTTTTCTATCCAATCTAATATATTTAAATTTGAGCACAATATACTATATACTTTGATAACTTAAATCGAAAATGTATCACACTTTTAAAGAGAATTGGTGCGAGGATAAGGCATATTTTTCCTGATGATTGAACTAATGATACATTTGGTACACAAGTGATTATTTATACCGCACACATTGCAATGAAAAAGCAGTTTTCAATTAGCAAACACTAATCAACTTGAGACAAACTATTTATACAGAAAATATACTTTAATATTAAATATATTAAAAATAACTAAAAATTGTGTTTATGTTAAGAGTGTATATAAATAAATATATGAATTTATATAAATAGTATGAAATTGTACAGTAGATTTTTCATTCTATTAAGGAATTTAGTCTTAAAAAGTAATAAAGGACAATGAAATAGAATAGAAGTTATTGAAAAGTGTCGTCACTCAGAACCCACTTTAAAGAAACTTAGGTCAGTTTCTCGCACGAAAACAGCGATAAATGTCAAACAAAAGAAACGCAGTTTTTTATAGTTATAACAAATAACATATTACCTACTCTGGAATTGGCTTTTGCTTTAGCCATCTGCCGCCTTACTAAATATTTCTACTATTTTATCCAGACATTGATAACAAAAGAATTGAAAAAATTGGCAATTGAAAGTGACATTGACCAGTCACAGTTGGTAAAAAGTAGTGACATCTGCGTAGAATAGCTTCTTTAGTGAATGATATAACACAGTTTAAAATAACATCCACGCTTAATTAAATAATTAGCTGAAGTTCATTTTTGTGGTCTCAGTACATGAAAAGATATGAAATAGACGAAGCAAGTCTACAATCGAAATTTTTAGTTATATTTATTAGCCTATTGAAAATTTGACTCTGAATTTATGATTTAACTGTTAATTTTATCTCAAAATTATTAAATATTGTTTTGAAAACACAACTATTAAGCGATTTTAGAAAACAAAAATTAAGGAGCCTAATTATTTCCTATAATTTTTTCTATGCATGGTTTATAAAGAAATTGATATATTGCATACAGATATTCTACAATCAAGGAATTTATTTAGAAATCACTAAACGAAACATTTAAGTACAAATTTTGTAAATTTTGCACTATCTAAAAATTTAATGATATGATAAAATTGATTAATATAAGAAAACTCCATTTTGACCTATACAAACTTCTATACTTTTTGTTAGATAATTTGTAATTTATTACAATTTTAGGGCTGTAAAATCCTAGAACAGGGACAAAATAATCGTTTTCTTAAAACGATAATTTTGTTCGTGTTCTAAAAATATATAACATTGTTCAAAATTAATATTGTACGAATAATAAAACTGAATTTAAAATTTTTTTAATGTCGTCAGTATTACTAATAACATGCACATCCTAAAGTAATTTGAAATATTTTGAGTTAATTTAAAGGGAACTCTAAATTGATTTTAAAAATAAATAAATGCGAGAACAAATTTTTCCTTACTAAACAAGTTTTTATTAAATGTCGCATTTTATCAAATTACGTTCTAAGACAGGCATTGTGAACAGCATTCATTGTGATTTATGCATATAATTTATTTGTGTCACCAAACAGCTGTTTAGATTGTGGAGGAAATTTTCTAAATATGTATACTTCCGTAATTTATTCTATTCACAGCACATAACTTTTCAGAGGAACTGAAAGGCCATATATGAAGGAAGATTACAATTGAACCAAAGCATATACCTTTAATGTTTAAATAACTTGTAAATATTGACTTAATTCTCGTGAAATATTTACTCAATGCTGTAAATATTGACTTAAAAGTTAGAACAAGGTTTCCTTTAGTTAGGTTTTCGCTTAATTCATAATCAGAACTTATTTGTTAACCACGGAAAATTCTCAGTATTTATTCCTAAAAAAACCATTATTTTAGGCCACTGAAGTATTAAAATATCTATATCTTTTCACGTGAATATAATTACAGTGTTAATATAAAATTTATACATGATAATTAGTATGATTTTATGAAATAATTAACTAGTATATATTTTATTTATATATTTATAACTAAGTTTTATGAGGTAAATTAAGAATTAATAGAATATAAATCTTTGTACAAGAATTAATATCAAAATCTAAAACCATGGTAACTTTATAAGGGTACAAATTATTCTTATATTTAGAAGGTAACTGTTTTTTATACCAACACAGCCTTAGACCGTCTGTACTTTACTTGTACTTTAAAAATTTGTAATTTTTTGTTTTGATCTGGTTAACACTTAAGAGATTTATATTTTGTAGATTTGTTACTTTATTGCGACTTTTTGTATATAAGTGCTTTTTCAAGAGAGGTTTATGTCCTGAATGAATTTGAGAACTTTATAAATATTAGATCTAACAAGGGTATCAAATTCATATACTATTGAATTGAAGTCCGAACATTCACCATTTATCTACCGATTCTTCTGAATTTATATAAGTGTTCGTAAATTTCTGTTGAAAAAACATGAAATGTTTTTATGGAAAGCGTATATAAACATTTCGATTGACTTAAAATTTCGAAACAGTTAACTTTCCTAGAAGATTTGAATCAGCCAAAATAAGAAATCGGGAACAAATGAATTAAACAGAAAATAAAATTTTCCTTTTTAATAATTTTTTCAGCTAGATTTATGGCATTTTTTTGTGGGAATACATATTTATAGTCTCTCATCTACACTACATTGATCTGCACTTGGTATTAAAGGAAATTCATCGTGCATTATTAAACTCTATGGTGACTAAACTAATTGTTGAAAAATTATATATAATACTAAAATTCTATTATATTCTCCATTATAGATCAAATAGTAGATCAAGGACATTTTATACATGTTCATTTGACCACATAATTGAAAAAGAACTAATGGAATGTATTAATTTATTAAAATGAACTTTAGACATTCCAAGAAAAACTTATAGACTGCCATTAAAATACTGAAATTATACGTGAATGCGTTTAGAGGAATTCTATTTCTGTAAATGTAGTGTTGCATGCTTTACTAGAATGGGTCAATGGAATTTAGCCTTATGAAAAATATAAGTTGAAGAAAAATAAATAACGGAATGCTGAGAAGGGATTAAACACTTGAAACTTTTGAATTGTTAATTTTTACACAGGTCCGAGAATTGAATTTACTACTAATTGATATTTCACATTTTGTGATTAGCTATTTTTCATCAGCAACTTTTAAAACTACAATTCTTCTTTAAAATGTAAAAGCTTCTCTATACTATGTAAAAAAATTTTTTTTCAAACTCGGATAATAACGTAGCAAAATATTGAAAATTTAGTTTGAAAATAACGAAATTAATTTAAGTGCGTTAGATTGTGTTCAACTTATCATTGCGTGCTCTTGAAGTTTGTATTATATATTCAACAACTATTTGTCATTATTTTTTCTCGAACTGTTCTGCCAGGTTTCTTTCTTCTAACCACAGGTGACTCATTTTTCCTTTACTATCCCACATGAAATATATTTTCTAGACTCGAGGATCAGAGCATATATTCCTCTACTACAAAACCAACTTCAAACATTTCTATAAGTATAATAATTTATATTTAGTCAGTGCTTCTTGAACTAATAATTTGGCCATGGTAAGGACGAATTGTCATCAGTCGTTAAATTGATTCATTATTATGTGCTAGAAGTATACATTTTAGAAGAAAAATATTTCTTGTTACGCAGGAAACAGGATATGAAAAATTAAAAAAATTATAATCAAAATGAATGATTCCTATAATTAAAATATATTTTGATTTAATTAAATTTCATATGATAAATTGATGATAATTGCAACTATATTTAAATGGTAAAAACAATAACCATTAAAATAAGGTGGATGTTATTATTATTATAGGAAGCCGTAATGTTATAAATAGCTAAATGAGTCAGACAGTTGATGGAGTATCGCGAAGTGGATCCTCATGTCATCCGAGGATCACTCTGGAATTTTTGAGATACAACTATTTTTTTAAAGTTCTACTTACAAAATTTTAGGTATGTTCAAAGCAGTTTCCTCCAGCATCAATGCACTTTTGTAGACGAATTTTCCACAGATTAAATGCCTCAAGCCATTCATTTCTTGGAATAGATGAAAAAATGCATTTATTACCACATCACTTTCTTCTTCTGCATGAAAACGACGTCAATGTAAGTTCTTTTTAGATTAAAGAATAACCAAAAGTCGCACATAGCTAGATCATGTGAATACGGCGGATATTTGATCACTTTTATTCGTTTTTGTTGAAGATACTCATTTGTTAATTCGGCTGTATATGAAGGTGTATTGTCATTGTGAAGCATTAGTCCCCTAACACTCAGTTCCTATAGAATTTCTAGAAGACATTTAGTGGTAAATTAGTTTGCTGTTACTGTCAACTGTCCTTCCAACTTGATGGCTTTGACCAATCCCGTACCTCTGAAGAAAACGGCATACATCCATTTTTTCAGTGCGAGTTGTTTTTTTACCATTCTCGTCGTGGGATCATCTTCAAAGACCCATTCTTTGCTTTCTTGACTTGTTGGAACGTCAATAAACAGTATGTACGTTTCATCACCTGTTACAATTTTAGAAATGATGTGGCGGCCTCCATCATTTAATAATTTAAGAGTTTCTTTACTGATTCTGACATGCTCCTCTTTTTGGTGCTCAGTTAGATTACGGGGAACCCATTGGCAAACTACTTTTTTCATATGTAATTCTTCATGAGAGAATAATTTTGTGTATGGCTGCGGGTCCAATGTTAAGTTCCTTCCGTATCATTTGATAGGTACAGCGATTATCATCCATTAACATTTTTCGAATGGCAGACACATTATCCGGGATTTCTGCCGACGGCGGCCTTCCTGTGTGTTCTTCATCCTGAAGAAAATTGCGACCTCTTCTAAATTCTGTAAGCCATTTGAATACAGTAGCATGAGCTGGAGATTCATCGCCAAACGATAATTGCAACAGTTAAACGCATTCCTCTTGATTTAATCCTGCTTTAAAATCGTAGTAAATCATAGAGCAAAAATGTTCCTTCGTCAACTCCATTTTCTCTTCTGTTTAAAATTTATTGTATGCTAAACAAGTTGAAGTAAATCAGTAGAAAATCGTATTCTATGTTAAAATAATTTGTATTTTTTAAGCAAACCGTTATTTTTATTTTGTAAATTGTCGTCTGCGCATATCTCAAAAATTCCAGAGTAATCCTCGTAAGTATCTTGTATTCCAGGCAAGTGTGAATATTTTAATCTTATTTGCTCAGTTGGTAGCAAAAAAGCACAAAGTTATAAATTCTTCCTATCTACTATCTAGTTTTAAAATTCATGTGTGACCTTTATTTGTAGATTACATAATAATTTTTTTTCAGAATTATGCTTATGCAAAAACTAGAAAGCAGTGACGAGTTGTCAATGTGTGCGTTAGAATGCGGTTTTGATAAAGTACTTATTCATTGCAATACAAGATCGAAAATGTGTACACTTTAATGCATAGCAGAATCGAGTTATATTCAGTTCAGGAGATACTAGAAACAGATTTTCTTGTGATTCCAGACGATAATTTAGTTTCGAAAACAAAAATGTTTGAATTTCTGCAGCATCACTCAGGCTGCTCATCTGTTACGAATAGTGGATTGGCCTAAAATGAAATGCAATGAAATAAGCATATCTGAGTCAGAAATCGTAAGATTCTTCCAACTCATTTCTAGCCAATACTTGCTGTGCTATGTATTATCTAGGAGTGTTTTCAGCTAAACATAAGCTCTTTAGTATTTAGATTATTTACATTAAAGTAATATCGCATGCTAAATTTTTTGGAGATTTCTTTGAGTGACGCTCGTTTATGAACCTAATTTTTTAGTAAAACAGGATGGATTTTGAATTGGTAGGAGCAATTATGATAAATATACTTCCGGTGCCAATCAATTTTGTTTTATTTGAAACTAAAAATTCTTATAGAAACAGTTGCAGCAATGCATGTTCGCTTCATCAGATATTGATTTTTGGCATATTATCTTTTTTTCTTTATAAGCACACTGCTTAAATCATTTTTATATGCATCATTTGTGGAATAAACGTATCGTTATATAATTCTAAAGGTGGTTTGTTTACAAATTCACAGATTGCATTTAATCAAATGCTTTCTAATTTTGAGGTTACTCTTTGATTACTTATTAAAATTATTTGTATGAATTGAAGTAATAATCATCGAATAAAATTGCATTTAAATTTAGTGTTTTATTATTTTATAAATATTTTAGATATTTCCTAAGTAATAAAGACAGAAAATATTTTGGATAATTGTGGATTTTGTTACATTCGTCATTGAAAATGACTGTAACTGATCAATTTGAAGTTTTATGAGCGGAGAAAGAGTTAAATTAAAATTATTTACAGTAATTTTAAAATTCAGGATGTGGTGTGAGACAAAAATAATAACAGAATGCTTTCCTAAGGTAATATTTCAACATGTTCCTGTAAGTTGAAAATATTTAAGATAACCTAGCGCACAAAGTTAAACATTAATTCTCTGTACTATATAAATTTAGCTCAAAATAAAGGACATCTTTAAACTACGATAATTTATGTTTTCTAAATTTTGTGCAAAATGTGCAATGTGTATGATAATCAAATTCTCATTTCAAGCCACGTAACTTTCCTTAAGTGTAAGAAATTTTAGTTTCGTATTTTTCAGTTTCATCTTTGACATTCAACAAGTATTTTAGAGTTTAACATTAATTTTTTAGAAATATTTTCAGTACTTGTTTTCCTCTCAACATACGGTGTAAAAAAGGGATACATTTTCATAGATTTATTTATGTTCACTTGATATATGCATGGCAAATATTATCAATGAATAATATTATTGATATTCGTTGTAGGAAACACATGCGAGAATCTTGATTTATAGGGTAAAATAGCTATTTTTATAAAGATTAAGAATTTAACGAAACAAGTAAAAAAATGGGATATTGTGGAAGAAATAGCATTACGTACCAAAATAATTCGCATGAAATATTGTGTAATCTAAGTTTAAGCAGAAAAACATTAGTACATTTGTGAACTTATGCTCCGTGAACTGCAAATCTCTCATTTCAATGATAAACTGTAGAAGAGTTAGGATTTGATGACCCTACATGTAAATGTCTGTCCAGGTCTCCCATTGGAAACAAATACAAGCCTGTCTCAAAGGATAAGGTATAAATTTCAAATTTTTTTTTTTAAAATACACTGTCTAAGTATCTTACAGAGATTAGGGCCATTATTATTTTCAGCACACGAGCGTTTTTACATTTTCTTTAATCCACTGCTTTCTTTAATAAAACTAGGCTTGGTAAGTTTGGAGCTCATTAAAATGTCAGCTTTTAAGAAGTATATAATAAGATAAATGAATACTGGAATTTTCAATGGTTTTATGATTCTTTTATTATTTCTTAACTTTCGTTAGATACGTTAATGTTTTCAAAATAAAAAAAAATGACAGGTTTCTATCAACAAAGTTTTAAATAAAGTTTGAGTGTAGAATACATTTGGGCGAAGAATATTCTCAAAACATAATCTGAGAATATTGATTATTAATTCATGAACATAAAGCAATGATCATCAACTATTTATATTTTTCTTTCGTTTATTTCCATTTGTAAGAATAATGGAAAACCTGTTTTATTTTCTTTGGGGGGATGTGCTTATTGTGCATTTGCGGTTATAAAGAGTTTATCAGAAGATGGTTTTTATGACATTACATAGAATTTCCCAGAATAATTTTCTTTTACAATTATTTGTTTTTTGTCATGATCTGTATAATTATAGAAAATATTTTCTACATACTATTGATGTAATATAATATTTTTACTATACTTAAACAGTCCATTGGGGAAACGACATGTTTGCTGCAGTTTATGTCTTATTTGATAATTTATTAAAACAGCTACCAAAATTCTCCTCACCGAAAAAGTTTTGTGACAATGATCATACAGAATTTATTCAAAATTTTATTCATACACGCTCTACAGTATTCAATTTTCATTTTTAAATATTGAATACAAGGGAAATAGAATTAACATACAAAATTATTTCAAAATCTTGCAATCTCAATGGAGCATTCTTATTTTGTCATGCATGCTAACGAGACATCAGGAAGTTATGCTCTTTCAAAAAAATGTTTTTAAAGTAATGAATTATGAATATAATAACTTGTTAATTTTTAGTAGAAAAATAATAGCGTTATTTATTAATTATTAACAAAAATAATTTTTATAATTTGAATTCTTATATTTATTTCTATATGCCTTAGCTGACACTCACTATTTCAGGGAAATTATTTAATTTGTTAACAATTTTACAGAGCGGAAACTACAAGAAATCACATTTATTCGTGCCCGTTTCCTGTGTAACACCTGAGAAAATTTCTAATTTGGAAAATCGCAAAGTAAAATGTACACAACAAATATTCAAAATACTTCACTGAAAATTCTGCTTTGTCTATGTAACCGATGGATGCTCAGATAGAAAAAGCTTTTATCTAATAGTAAATAAAATTATATCAGCGCGATATAATATTGTAATGCTATTGTCAACCTGACTCCTCAGTCTTTCTAATTTTATGTGCATGTATAGCCTTCACGAAATGAAACAAGC
This sequence comes from Latrodectus elegans, assembly GCA_030067965.1. Classification (NCBI taxonomy): domain Eukaryota; kingdom Metazoa; phylum Arthropoda; class Arachnida; order Araneae; family Theridiidae; genus Latrodectus; species Latrodectus elegans. The sequence goes on along the minus strand of CM057817.1, from coordinate 82,897,485 downwards.
AAAAATGCGGCGAATAAATATTTAATATTTTAATTTTTTCCTATTATTTATTAAAAAAACTAATTAGATAAGCTCATTGTTTCAAACTCAACAGTAGAACTTTTCCGCGTATAATTTAACTTGAAGGGACAAACTTAAACAAAAGAAAATGACCTATTTATCTCAAAATGATTAATCTATATTATTTCTAAAAAAGTCTGTTAGTAGATGAATTAAAATTACTAAATTAGTACACCATTATTTATTATAATAATACATTTTTCATTTTTATGTAAAAATTCTTTTAATTATTTTCTATAAAAATCACTACATTTATATGCATTAACTGACTGGAACGATTTAAATCTATATAAATAAGATATTACTGTGACCGAAAATCAATCAGAGAGAGGCACAAAGCAAATGGCATCAATTTATTGCTCAAAATTTAAATCTGATTTAAAATACACTGCTTCGTCCCTAATAAACTTCTGTTAAGTTTTTTCCAATCCTCAGAACATACCTCATAATTGTTTCCATAAAAATCCTTCCATGTACTCTGCACACACACCGAGTTTTTTTTTCTTATTTAATTAATCCACTCAAAGTGATGGCCATGAAGAGGTAATCGATTATTGAAAAAGTAAAAACTACACGTTCTCATTCCAGGAGAATCCGTTGTTTGTTGGATAGTTTTTTTCAAATACTTTATTGAAAACTGACGAATAATACCCCCAATATGAAAGCGCGCATTATCATCGTCAAAAACGAAGCGTTTTCTCCAATAAAATATGCCATAAAATACTTAAAAAAATAAATAAATGATTGTTTAGTCATTGGCAGGACTTAAACATCGTTTAGAGCGCTTCTAACTTTATATTAAATAATATGATTATGCACCAATATGTGTGAATGAATATAAGTGCACGGGTACATTTCTAATTACTTGACTGAGTTAAATAATAATTATATTTTTATTTTAAGAAGGGTCAAAATAATTAATTATGAAAATATTAATATTATAATGTAATTTTTATTGAATCGATTAAAATTTTACTTTACTCCCTTAAAATTTAAAATAAAGCGATTAGTTCGATAGAAATGAAAAATTACTATATTTATAAAATATTTCTAAAGGATATTTTAAAATTTTGATTATCCACAAATAGATAAAACATATAGTATGTCATCTTAATTAAAACGAAGTGTGAATTATAAGCTTAATATACTGAATAAATTTCTTTCAAGTGTGCTGCTAACATCAAAAGAAATGTATGCATTCACATTCGTTAGTACACAAATAATGATGGGGCTTGCTTGAGGCAATTATTTCTTATATATGATTTGTTGCGAAGTGTTGCAACACGCGTCTTCCACGAGATAAGTAATATCTATTATTTCACACTTGAAAAAGTACTTTAAAATAATTAGTCACTGTGCATTTGATAAGAAAATAAGTGAAATGCTTTTGCCTCATCTCATTTATTAAAATGCTTATGAATTAATAGGCCTTATTTATGAACATCCCTTTTTATACGTTAAAATTGGAGAGACATAAAATTTATTTTTATAAGATGATTTTATCTATATTTGATGACTAAGTCCTGAAATAATGTATGTAACCTGTGTGTATGCATATATACATCACATGTGAGACGAGAACTTAAAAAAAAACTATTCTTAGTTAAACATCAACTGGAAGTAATGACAAAGCCACGAATAGATAAAAATAATCGAGGAAAATATAAGTATTCCTCGAATGCTAATTAAAAAATAAGATACATTTTTGTAGTTTTAAGAGTACAAAATTATCACGCTAACCATTTCCGCGCACTCTTATCACGCAATTTAAATTATCACGTAACTGAGATATAAATTCATCACGCTAATGAACTTTCGCTTGGAACTATATTTTATAGTTAATGTCAATATTTTTATTTATATCTAATAACATAATTTAGTATTTTCTGTGCATTTCTGATCTTAGAATCTCTCGTAAGTACCCAAAGTCTTATTAAATTAATTACCAGCAATCCCCTCTTATCGCTAATTAGTTTTATGTTTCCATAAATGTTATGTTACAAGTTAGCGAAAGATTCTCGATAGGATTCAAGTCAAGACTTCTTTTAGGCGAATATATGACACATTTAAGCTTTTATTTCAGGAATATATTTTATTAAAATGATATTGTTGAAAATTCCATATATTCTTCTTCTAAGATACAGTTATTTCGTTAAAACACAATTTTTTCGATTGTATTTCAGAAGAAGAATATGGAAATTGTTGTCTTAAAATAATGATTCTTAGATGGCAAAATGTTTTAAATTGACTCTTAGTACATTTTTATAGTCAATATCATTTGATAAACGAAGGTTAAAGTTCATATCAACTAAAAATTCTTAAATTGAAATCAACTCAAATAATCGCTTCCTCGTTTTTGACTTACTCCTACTTTAAATGCCAAAATGAGGAAGTTCGAAAGGGTATTTATGATTTTTATAAGTACTTTGTTTTAATAATATTGTAATTTATGTAATCACAAGATATAATTTTGCAACATTGTATTTATTTGTGTGTATGTGTATATTCTCAACACCGCTTTATTATTTTATGATTTTGTGAGTATGCGCTTTTTTATTTCATATATATTTTATTAATTAATTAATTTATTAAGAAGAAATTATTCTTAAAATTGAACACATTCATCTTCCGATGTGATAAAAAATATTCTTTTCTTGAAATGTTGCTTATAATAAACATGTCAGTTTTTAGCACATGTGAATTGCTTTATGAACTGTAAGTCCTTCATTCCCCTCACAAAGAATACTTGTTCACAAAATTTGATGCTGTCGATGATTTTATAGAAGTCGTTAACACGATTTCTAATTTCTGTAATGGTTAATCTTTCTTCTTTTAGTTAGTTCAAAAACTTGTCTTTTTTCGAAATCAATGTAGCAAATTAATATATTCTTTCATTATTGAAAGTACAAATAGAAAATTTCCGAGTCATAATTTACAAGAAGCAATATTGAAGTTTAACGCTGGAATATAATAAATAGTACGTAAATTATATGTAGAAAGATACATATTTGTTTTTATAAATATATATATGCAAATATTAATCAAAAATATTGAAATTTCTCTTACGATTTCTATGGATTGCATCTCCCACTATACCATTAGTAATATTAAAATGTTTCTATTTAGTCCAAATGCATTATTATATTCCTTTTTTGCGGTAACTATTATATTTTCATTTTTCATACAAAACAGCAATAAGTCGTTTGCATTCTTAGCAATTCATAAAAGCGAAATTTTGAAAGTCCTGGATATGTGGCTAATTTGTAATGTGCGAAGGGAAACACATGCCCAAACCTTTTTTTCATAAAACATAAGAAAGTAGATTTACCACTATTTTTGGGTTGCAGAAACTCATTAACGAGTTCTGTTCTTACTCATAAGTACTGAGAATTGGTAAGAAGCCAAGTACATTTCGACCACTTATCAAGAAAATCGCTTAGGAGTGTCTCATATTTTGTGTTTTATTGGTCAACATGCTGTTACATGTTTTTTCAGATAATAAAATCATTTTCAACAATGAATATTATAAATCTATTTAAAGGTGTAATTATTTTACTTTGTTTTAAGTGTATAAAAAAGTATTATAAAATAAGAACTGATATTATTGTTATTCACTTTATAGTTTTACATATTTTCATTTTTTATACAGTTTCAAATTTATGCAATTTTCTTCCGTTTAAAGGAAATGAATAAGACCTACAGTGTTTTAGGTATATTGAAGATAACTTGGATGATAATTCCTTTTAGTTTAATATACGTCTTTATGCATTCTTAGTTATACAATTTTTCTGTTGTTTAATTATTTAACTATTGTGAATTATACATTGTAATTTATTTTAAACTATACTTCGTGATAATATTTTTCATATTAATTATATTTTAAAATGGATAAAATAAGATGATGAAGTAGACAGTGAAAACTAAAAATTGCTAAATTTGTAGTGATGTTTGTCTTAACAAAACTGTGATTGTTAAATTAAATTTCTAGTTTAGACCTTGTAAGCAAATTATTAGCACCATATTCCTTTTTTAACTTTGAAGTCTTACATTTAAATTACAAAAGAGAATTTTATTTCACAAACAATTTCTAACGGATGAAAATAATTTTAATTTCATTTTACTTTTCCTATTTCTTGTGAAAGTTAAATATTTATACGTTATTATTCTTGTGTTGTTTTATTATTTCTTGTCACAATTAGATCCTTATATTATAGTTTAAAAATTTGAGCTAATTTCGCATTTAAAAACAATTTTATTTTAATTTAGCTTTTCCTTTTTAAAATTAAGTTGTTTTATTTTACTACATTTTAAAAAAGTAAAGCTGATTTATTTAATAAGAGCTGCTTAAAACTTTTATGAAATTCTTGCACTGTGAAACTATTTCATTTTACAAAAAAGATTGCTTAATTTCTCTAAATTGATAATTATGAAAGCAACTTTCGCTACTTACTTAGTATTTAAAATTATTTAGATTAATGCATTTATTAAATAAAGGCTTTCTGCTACGTTTTTGAGGTGTACTTGGTAAAAATATGAAAATAGTGAAATTATAATTTAAAGCTAAATGTAGTTTCCCACTAAATAAACATTTTCTTTCAAAGAAATGAATAATTTCCCTTGATTTACTTTGATCTTCGCTTCGTTTACTTTAACTGTTGAACTCCTTTGTATTTTTTACGGTTTAACTTGAACTGTTTCATAAGCGTTTCTTCTAAAATCATTTATTAATCTTAGGCATTCATTCAAAGTGAATCGATTTAGAAAGTGGAAACTTCTTTTTGTAAGTAAATTCTTAATGCGATTCAAAATTCCTCTTTAGTTTGCATACTTAATGAAGTAGCATTTTTATCGTCGCTTTTACATTATAAACAGTTTTGTTTTCAATAAATTTCTTTTAAAAATTTTGGAAAGATAAAGTCTAAAAGCGTTGGATTATATTTTGAAGCGTTCTAAAGATATTTTGAAATAAAAAAAATATTATTTATTTATGAATAAAAATAATTCGTATAAATATAAATGGAAAATAATTAAATCTATTGTAAAATTTTACGATTCACTTTATCTTACACCAATTATTTTCTAATAGTTTACTTGAATATATCAATTTAACAGCTTTAATTCTAAGAATATTCTGAAATAAATTATTATACGCAAATGTGAGAGACAAATTTTTAAAATTAATAAGCATGAATATTAATACTCACAAAGTTGAAATGAAAAAAAAAAAAAAAGATTATCAAACCTAAAAATCCAGGAATAGTTATTTTATTTAAAACATAAACAAGTTGTAGCGACGTAAGAAAATGGAAGTTAAAACAAAACAAACATTTATTACATTACACATAATTAAGGTTAGTTACAAAAAGAAAACACTTAATAATTATAAAATAAAATCAAGGTTACATAGTACCAAGGTGGTACAAAACAAACGTATTTAGGAACCGGATGGTTCGATTTCCTTGCCATCTCTCACATCACTATCCTCATCTCATTCGATGTTGTTTGTAAATTGGGCAGCAGCGCCATCTACTGTCAATATTGTTAATATCGGTCTGTTACAAAGTTATTAAAATGGCGGTTTATAACTACGAATATTATTTTAAGTTTCCAATTGACAGAAGTAACGTATTATGTATCACAAGATAATATCCAAAACAAAGTGAATTTTTTTGCTTCTCCACTTTTGTTTTAGTAATTGATTCATTAATATTAATGTGAATTCCATATTTTTATTGTATTATTGGTTATCGTAATTATTTCAGATTTATTATCAAAATGAACAACTGGGGCTTTGAGATTAGTCAGTTAAAAAGATTTTTTACCGGAATGAAATATGCGTCGGAGCAAATAAACAATCTACGTTTTATATTTCCGATTGTCCACATTATATAATTTCGACACGATATTTCATGCAAATTTTATCAACACAATTGAGAGAGAGAAAGAGAGATTAAAGTGGTTATATATGCTCTAATTTAATCAGTTATACTTGGGGGAAATTAAAGTTGTGTTCTTGTCTACATTTTTCTTATTTTATTTGAACATATTTATATATCTTTAACACGTGACAACAAGAATGCAATAATGGTACAGTACCATTTAATATGCATTATATTATTTATTTAATAGTTGTTTACTGTATTTATATAGTACATTAGAAAATGCGCAATATTTTTCATTGCTCTATCTACATAACTTCTTTTAGCTTTACGATGCCTATAATATCTTTGTTTTACTCTAAAACTTGTGGAAAGTTCTTTAAATTTGTTTTCTAAAACCTTAAAATTATACATAATTTAGTTCTATCAATTTTTTCTTGATTTGAAATAACTTTATAAAACTTAGTTAATATAAATTCTTTGTAGAATTTTTTTCCCGAATTACAAAATAATTTTCATAGTATCAGAAATACCATTTAATATATTTCATAACATCTGTGCATTCATTGCATTTTGTGAAACACGGCATTTTGTCAAGTAAACAATTGTCATTCGTAATTTACCAGAAATAAGTGTAAATAAAATGAAAATTACTCCTTTTTTGAAGAATGGAACATGATGGAGTAATTTTTACTATGCTTTCCATATGACATTGTCTAATTGAATGAAATGTCATAAACAATGAATATAGACTCCCTAGCAAACTGGAAAATATTACGATAAGTTTATCCATAAAAAACACCTTTTCGAAATACAAATAAAATATAAGCTGAAGTTTCAAGAAAATTTTATTCTGCTAGAAAAGAATTAACTCTTCCTCTATTTAATTTTAGTAATCCCAAATATTTTTATTCGCGCAGCTCTAAATATTATTGAAGTATAGTAGATTTATTGAAAAATTGTCTGTCTGTCAGTTTTTCTTGACAGCATGTATTGTATCTAGTGAAAAGAATCACATATTTCGTTTTTTCTTTTATATCTCAATTCACAAATGATATTCATTTTCTTCACTATTTATTTATAATGTATGGATGTTACTCAACTGGATTATAATTTTTAAACTATTTTTTCAATACTACTTAATTAGTGATAGTATCAAATCTGGCAATATATACATTAGCTTATTTCTTGGGTAGAATGATATATCATAAACGTATGCGAAATTTGGAAATGAAATAACAGAAAAGACCTTATATGCTGGTCATAATTTACTGATAATTTCATATTGGAATTGTAGGTCATATAGGAACATCTAGGTCACTTAGAACTGTTCTACAACCCCCCTTAAGATAGCAATCATAATAAAACCCTAAAAGTATAATGCTTCTTTTAAAGGAGTATACATCAGACGCTCTGATCTAAAATTGAACTTACTAAATAAAATACTTTCAAAATTTTATTTTCCTTAGGAATAAGTATATTATTCCCTCAAAAAAAATATGAAACGATCTTTATTAGAATTATATATTATGCATTTGTATATAATACAGACTAGTAATACTTATTTAGGCATTTAATTAGCTTGTTTTAAGAAAAGAAATGTTTGTGCCTTTATTAAACAATACTAGTTGTTAATTAATTTATAAAAACTCTCATTATAAATGTATTAATCATAATTCTTGTTTAATTATGGTACACACATTTCTTTCCTTAAAACAGGCTAATTAAATGCCTAAATAAATAATACTAGCCTCTATTACATAAAAACATCAAATTGCGCATTAATTTACAAAAATAATCATTATGAAATTAATTATATTTAAATGTTCTGATTATAGACCCTTAAACTCTTAAAGCAGTTTTGGATATTTCCACTGACATAATTTATTGCAATTGGCAAATACATAATTTTCACATACCAATTTAAAAATACTGAATTACGGCTTTTTAAAGTATTCTAAAATATGATTGCCACATATCGGAATTTCACAATAATTCATGAATTTTAGTTTTAAAACCTGATCGTTTCTTATCTTTGTTTTACGAACAAATTTTGTAACATTTTTTGCAAGTTTTACATTATCCTGTTGACAAATGAATTTTTATCGAAGCTGCTTTCAGAGGAAACAATAACATGCTAAATAAATTAACTTTTTATTGACATGATAGAGTTTTAATGTGGTACTTGAGATATTTTTAAATTTAACACAAAAAGCTTTAACCTTTCAATTAAAAACAATTCCATAAAAACATTTTTTATCGGAAAACTAGACATGTATAATTTTTTAAAAGTTTTCGAAAAAATAGCAATTTCTATTGATTTCTATTCACTTCACTCCAAGGAAAGAGAAACTGGCAGATGCTTTTGAAAACGAGACAAAAGCATTGCCACCTGAAAAAAAAGGGGAAACCTGGTAAAAAAGAAGAAACGGGAAAAGAACACAATGGACAGATGTCCCGAGCACAAAAGATTCTAACGTTATGAATAAGAAATAGTATATGTAGGTAAAGCTTCTTCATATTCTAAATAAGATACGTAGATGAAAGGAGCATAAAGACCTAATTTATTATTAAAGCTGGGTTCGTAAAAGCTGTAAAAGCTATGACGGCGAAGGGTGTTTTTGTTATTGTTAAAATATGCGCCGCCAATTTAATAGATTCACAAGAAATGTCCGTTTGTTTTGTCTATTTCATCTAATTACGTGAAGAGCTTTTGATAAAAGACATTTGTTGCTTCGTCTAATAAGACTTTTGATGCTATTTTGTTGTGGTTGTAAACGGAAACAATAGTAAGCGTCATATCTTTCAAACTGTGAAATAAATGGTAAAGGTTGCAAAAAATAGTAAAAACACAGAAGCCTTTAACATTTAATGAATAGTTTTGATGGGAGAATGTTGTCAGTTAGAAGGTTTGAAAGTTATGTTTTCTCTTATTCTTTTTATATAAATTTATAATGCTATATAAATAGAAAGAATAATATATTAAGCTCTCATTTGAATTTAAATTATAAAATACTAAGAATACATCAATATTAAATTAATTGATGAGTAAATATAACTTCTCTGTAGAATCTCTCTTAATTTTAAAGTGATTTATTTACATATTTTCATTTTAAATTATGAAATGTTATATAAAGAATAATTCGTATATAATGTATATGAAGTTTTGATACAACTTTTATTGAAGATATCTTATTTATTTTTGAAGAAAAATTCTGTCTCATTTATATAATTGAGATGAATGATTTTTATGTAATTGACGCAACGGTAATTTTAAATTAATAAAATTTCTTAATAGTGATCTAGAATACTTTTATTTTTCATTTATTGATGAACTGCTGAAAATGTAAAAATATATTTACATGCATTATCAGTATGTTAAACACCTTTATAGTAAAATTTGTTAAATTAAGATAACATAGGTTAGGCGTACATAAATATATTATTGGATTTTAGTAAAACTTGCAATTATTTACAATTTTGAAGTGTCATCAGAAAGCAAATGAAAAAATGTTTGTAGTCCCGTAACACAAAACTCTCCAAATCTCTATAGCAATTGAAGTAATTATAAATTGCTTCTAAAAGTCTCAAAACCACTAATCAACAAACCAATAACAATTAATAATCAATAAGCATATGTAAATCATCTAAATGTTAATACATGCATGAGATTAAAAGTACACTTTTTATTTGGACTTTTTCAATTAATTGGAAATTAATTAATTTTTTTAATTAGAAATTTATTGTAAAATTGATGAGTGCTTTTTGAGCAAAATTAAGTATTATTAAGGATTTTAGTAAATTTGGACAATTATTGATGTGTTATATGTATTATTATAATACAATAATAATAATAATAATAATAAAAAAATAAAAATAAAACTTTTTCACAAAAAAGTATTTGAAGTTGCTTACTCTGTGGAACTTTCATATTTAAAAAGCATTGCGCAGATAGCATTGCATAATATATTTATTTATATAAAACCATAAAAAATGTGTTATCATCTGAGTACTTTAAAATATAATTTAATATGTGAAAAAGTAATTATATTTAAATCAAATCTAATGGATGTTTATATCATGAATTTGTTTGTATTAAGGAAAATATTTGTTTTAATAGAGATTTTCAAAATCTGTTGAGCTAAGGGATTGTAATATTATCTTAAATTTTGTCTGTTTATTTTCCTTTATTGTCAAAATAAATATAGAATTATGCCAAAACTTGCTTGTAACTTTAGAAGACATTTTATAAAGTCCTCTGACAGTAAATATTTAATGATCTGATTAAGATTAAATTTGAAAACTAAAGCAAAAGACAAAAGTAAATAAAAAGTTATATTCTCTGTTTTCATGGTTTTGAAATAAAACTATGAATAGTGGCCGAAGTCAAGTACCGAAAGAAACAAATTGAAAATTTAGAAACAACGATGTACAAATAAATTTAAGTTTCTCGCCTGAGGTGAAGATTTATTTTGAGCCACATGTTATAATGGTATCAAGGCACTTGAAAAGACTGTGCAGTAATTTAGGGTTCTGGAAACAAACCTACTGAGCGTTATTCCCGACTTATAAAGCACAGTTCTATTTCGCTTGTATGAAGAATGTATAAATAATTATACTGTGTTAACAGTTAAAATTATGGTACATTTAAGAAATAAATATACTAGAGTCCTGGTGGTAAAAAATGAACAACAAAAAATGAGATTAAGTTATAAATAAGAAGAATGATTATCATTTTGGACACTACAATAAAAAAAAAATCTTACACTTATCCCTGTTGTAATTTTTAATTTACAACGAAAAAATGCTGTCAATCTCAACCGCTAAAATCTATACTTATATATTTCATAGGTATATATTATAAATTATGTAGACATTATATATAAAAAAGACACTTTTTCTCGCAGTTAATTTCTAAGACTGGATCTTATCTTAAAATTGAGTTGCTAGACAACTGATTCTGAGAGAAATATCAGCAGTTAGTTTCCAATATAGAAATTCGAACTAAGATACATTGGGTAGTAAAAAAAAATCATGGATGCAAAAATTATAGACTGCGCTGTTAAGAAATGAATATAACTTAAAATTAACCTAAAACATTATTTCAGGGAATCCAGTCTAATCGAAATTAAATCTTTTTTATTTATTTAAACATCAAAGTAAAGCTTATTAAAAGCATGAACGAATAATACATATCTGACACTCGTCGAGAACTGAGAATCACTCCTTTTTCGTAAATGTGCATATATATATATATATATATATATATATATATATATATATATATATATATATATATATATGTTTGTTTTCCAGTGCATGCCATTCAATAATGCAAACACTTAACAAATTAAATTTTATTTTCTTAAATGTAATACATAGTTGGGGAAATTTTTGTCTCACTTCATAAAAACCAGTTAATGATTGCATTGGAATTTAAATAAAAAGAGCTATCGTGAAATGTATAAGGAAAACATTTGTAACATAATGATAAGTAACACCATATATTTGTAACATAATGGGACTTTATATAAAAAGATGATAGACTTGGAAACAAACAAATATAATAGGTAAAAGAGAAATCAAAGTTGAATGAGAATGGTCCAGTAAAATAGTTGTACTATTTATGAAAGAGCCAAATAAAATATTATCGCAAGAGAGAGAGAAGCAAACGGAAATGAACAGTTAAATAGCAATGCCAATCAAATGAGTTCTTGCGTACATTGCAATTACCGTCTTATATTGAGAGGAGGTATGTGTAAGATAACTGAAGTGTTACCGTGGCAAGTCAACTACCATTTATGTGAGCAGAGTGAAAGTATCTAATATCATATGGAAGAAAGGGCAACGAAACCAGCCTATTTGAATTAGTTAATATACAGTGTATGCGCGTGTGTGGTAAATATGTAGACTTGGAAGCAAGAACGGTATGCCTTGTCTTATATGATATTCATTTAATCATTTATAATTTACAGTTTAAAATACAGTATTAATAATATTCTTCATGCAGGATGAATTGATTGTATGATTTTAAATTTTTATTTTAATTATTATTCTTGTAATCATGAAATGGAAAAGTTGTGTGTCAAGAAAGTTGCAAACAAAAAAAACTATCTTCATAATAAAGATAAAGTAAGCGAGAATTAAATTAGATACAATCAATTTTTGATTTTTAATATTTTAATGTACACGTGCTTCCGATTAACTAATTTTATTATTTCTCTTTGATGTTATTTAATATTTCTTTTCAGTATAATTATTTAAACTTAAGAAATTTGAAAGAAATTTAGTAGTTTATAATTAATCTGATTTACTTAATGCGTTTCCTATTTTCTGCAATATAATTTTAGACATATTTAGATTATGTCTGAAGACGTACTTTTCTTAGGCGTTTATTTCAACAGTTCTTAAGTATGATTTTCATCCATGACAATTGCTTGTAGTGGTTTGCAGTCCAAAGTAGATCTCAATCAAATTATTTAAAGTACAAAAAGTGCAGGATACACTGGTATTCTCTCTTACATTACATATCTATTTTAATATTTTTACATTCGCTTTGGTAATAAGGTGCACTTTAATAAACGCCACTATTAAGTAATATTTTATATGATTGCCGTGAATTGAAAGTTGAGCTCATTTAGTAGAAAGGTTTGCTGTAAAATATTGGAATAAAATGGAAAGATTTTCTTCTCGCTGGAAAAATAAATACATGAATTATATATATATATATATATATATATATATATATATATATATATATATATATATATATATATATATGTATATAATTTTTTGTAGTATAATTAAAATAAATTTTAAGCAAAAAAAGTTTTCGAAAAAAAGAAGAATAGAATGAACCTTTATATTCAAATTTAGAAAGTATTTTGAACTTATAAAAATGTCTTATGTTTAGATTTTTGAATCACAGTTTATTGATTTAACTTTTGTTTAACTTACGGTTTGACTTATATACCACCTATTAAATGAGTAATTACTATTTGATTACGGTGTTAGTGTTTGACATTTTTTGGTGTATGATGTGTGTGAACAGGTCTTTCTCCTTCTTTTATAAAATTTTAACTTGGAGCGAAACATGATTTTTTAAGTTAACTACCAGTAATTTCTAGATAAGCAATTAAAGAGCAGTTATATGTACATTAATCTTGACCAACTTGAAACCTATGGATAATTTTTCTATGTTCACAACTGCGTGCAAATAATTATTTTAGGCAGAAATATTTAGCGAATTTCAAGTGATTTTCAACAGTGAAACTGAATAGTATATATTTCAGCATTTATTGTGAAATGCTTGCAGATACTTTCTATGATATTAAATAAGTTTATAACTTCATTATTAATTACAACAAATATTGTGGAAATATTTACTATTAATTATATTTACTTAAAAAAACTTTAATTAACTCTTAACAATATTGATTAATAGTTATGAGTTTGCTCAAAGGAAAGCGATTTCGTCAGTTACGAGTGTGATCAAACATATTATGTCTTTTAGCAATAAGGAAGTGTGTAAGTTTCGTATAGACAGTGACATGGGTTGATAATAAGCTTAATAATGGATATTTACCACTGGATTAAGAGATTGTTTTCACAAGTGTAATTGGTGAGTCTAATTTATACGTTCAGTTTATAATATACCTCGCAAATTCAACGGTGTTATGAGCTATTGTCTGATGTTGAGATTAATCATATCGTTAGTGTTAGAATAGCAGATTCGTTGAATTGATCGAGCTATAGCCATATTACCTGAAATGATACGATGACATCCTAGTGATCGCGCCAGTGTCTTATAGAAGTTACTATGCTCTAGACTTTTCCAGACAATTAAAATGAGGGATTGTATATGCAAGAAAATAGTTACTTTTGTATCAATGCTATGTCGTTTAAATATATTCATATCAAGTTTTTAATAGCATGACAGAACAGAGTGCATCATTGTCAATAATTGATATTAAAGTGTACTAAAAAGAGACAAATAACTTAGAATGCATAAAGATATCACAACTATTCTGCGGTAATCGACATGTTATTGTAAGTTGTGTCATAAGGAATGGGGTTTCTCACGCTCAAACTGCACAAATTCGATTGGAGAAATATTCTCTTCCGTTCCTCTTTCCACTAGAGTATGAATTTCACTTTTTATTTAATTATAAGGACTGTAGAGGTACACGGATAGAAAGCGACGGGGTCAACGATCGAATCCAACATATGAAATCGAGAAACATATATTACACTGGGTACTAAAATTCATGCAACGATTTTTTTATAACTTATCAATTTTATCTTATTTAAGAAGCTCTTTTCCACACATACTTATATCTATGACATTAAATACTTGCAGATCAGGCTATTTTCCAAGGAGAACAATTATGGGTTCACCATAATTGTGTTTCAATCGAAAACGATGTTCGAAATCACTGTTCGGTCACCGTTCGATCAGAATCGCTGTAGAAACAACATGACAGGAATCTTGTTCTCTTGACTTCTGCATGCACGTTTGTAGAGGGGAATGCTTGGGAGTTTTCCGAGTTTTCTCCTTTGCGACACGTGAGTTCAACCAACTACCTTTGAAAAATCCACCCAGATGGCAATTTAAGCTGCTACAGGATTTCAGCCTCTAGTTGAAATATCTTACAGTGGGCTATTAAACTATCCTCTGTGGGGTGTCAAAAGAAGAACAATACATATATTGATTGAAGATAGAAACTATTTCTTAAAAGTGTTAACGTTACGTTTTGTGGTTTCCGAGATTTTTAGAACATTTTACATCATTATATTTGGATGTGATGTCATAAGAATTTTCTGCTCCTCTAATTTTTATTTTTAAATTTTTTGCATATTTGAATTGTATTTTTGTTTTCATCGAAAGCTTTTTAGATGATAAAAATTCAAATGGTAATTTTCCAAGCTGTGTATCCGAATTTATAGTTTATTTTATAGCAAGATCCATAATACCTATTGTATTATAACTTACTAGTGATTCTCCTACAAGTAAATATCATTTATTATACCAGAACATTTCTGTTATTTGACATATTGTTTATTGGCTTGTTTAATGGAATTTTATGATTGATCTTCGTCTTTTAAAAATAAAAATATTTTTTTGTGAAATGTGTGCTCAATAAAAATGCTTCTTGCCTTGAATTTTAAATTAAATTATTGAAAAAGCAATGACTAAAAAATAAAACTTGAACACTTTGTTGTCCTCAACTATATCAAATAAAGAATGTATTTTATTGGCATTCTAAATATGAGTTTTGAAATTATTTTTATGAGTTATATGCACTTCTTTTTAAAAACATTTTTGACTGAAATGGTAAAAGATTTTACAGGTATTTATTAGTATAAATTATGTTAGTATTTATATCTTAAAATAAAAGGCACTTATCATCTCACTCATATTTTAACTACAAACCCTATAGTTGTAATATTCTTTTAATAATTAAGATTTTTTTCTAATGATATTTTCGGAAAAATTAAAAGTCCAAATTTTGAATGAATAATTCGCTTAAACTTATGAATAATATTTTTAATTTGATAAAATGACGTAAATACAATAAAATGAAAAAAAAACATATCTAATATTGAAAAATAAATAGTTTAAATTTGGAAAATTACGTGTGATTGTAAATAAATTTTATCACAAATATTCTCCTAATGTTTTGAATTGAAGAAAATAATGGAAGTTTTTAATAACGTAGCATGAAATTGTGAGTCGTTTTAATGGACACAAATGTTATCTTGGTATAAAGATAAATATATTATTTTTTTAGAAAATATATCTTTTGATTTTTGTGACCACACACAGTTACATGTATGTTACGATGTCTTGCGATAATAATTTGCAATTTTATAATTCTTTTCACTTTTAAAAATATATTAAAATTATTTAATGTGAAGAATATTAACTTATTTTACAACAACAATTTACAACAAAAATTAATATTTACTTGATATATTACAAAATATTTCGTGTAATTATATTTTAAGAATAAAATTTGGAATTTATGTAAAAACAGAATTTGAAAATTGTTGAGGCACATTTTACTTACATGTAAAGTAAATTTCATCTGATTGCTTGAATACTTAAATGAAAACACAGCTTTTTTTTCGAATCTTAAATGTCTTCTTCAACTAAAATCAATGCAGCAATCCGTACTAAAATATTTAATTTTAAGTAAATGATAAAATTTTAATTAAAAAAAAAGTTATATGTATTTTTGCACAACCCATTGAAAAAATTAATTCATATTTCGTAATATTATTAGTATCATGCGTTGTTTACATGCAACAGTTGATAAGTCGCCAAACTCTCCTGTTTCCCACATCTATTTTAAAGAATTAATATCTGTTATCAATAAAACATTTCTTGAAAGTCAGGATCCTAGAGTTTTATGCATAGGACGAAAGAGAGATAACCTGAAAAACATTTGATAATGCATATTGTTTAAGAAAATAAATTATCATTGACTATTAGCGAAAATAAATTAGATTTCAGTCATTTCCTCAGAAATCTATTTTTAAATATTAACTATGTTTTTTTCTTTGAAATATTTGTCGTAACAGTTCTATTGGAGCCTATAATTTTACGCTAATTTATACTCGAAGGTTTTAGAGATCGATGCCATTCTTCAGCAAGTAATTCGTTACATGTTACACGAAGTATCGTATTTAAAAACTTTGTTTCTAGAAAACAGCTTACAACTTCGAATGAAAATTGGAAACATGGTAGTCGTTAAGGCCAGTAATTGCGCTGTCAAAAGCCAGATGTTTTAAGAATAATGAAGCCGTAAATGCAGGAAAATTCCTGTTTCCTTGGCATGCTTTCAGAAATGAATTCGAGTTAAATATTTCCTCTATGGGCTTAACAACCATAAAGATAATGGTGATTAGCTTTGCAGTGATTAAATTGCGGGGGAGGGATATTTAAATTTATTTCTATTTCGCATGAAATGTTAATTCCATTATCTTTGAATTTGAAGATTATTTGTTTGTATGAAGTCTATATAAATTCTGCAAGTGGTTCAATTTTGCTTGCGAGGTTGAACAATGTCAAATTACACAAGTGTTGCTTTTCGTCTTTCAATAATTGCTCTTAAGATGTGGTGAAGGGAATTTTCAATTCTCTGGTTACGGTGTTACCAGATATATTGCTGTGAATTACGTTATTGATTTCGAATTTATACAAAATATTTGAAATTTATTTCAGCCGTTTGTGCATTATAACACAATTAATTCTTTCTTAGTGGTAATATTCATAAAATAGATTAATAAATTTCTGATTACTGAGCTTCTATTTATAAAATAGATGTTATACAGTTTGTAATTAAGCGCGAAGAATAATTGATGAGTAATTATTTTAGAATTAATTTTTGATCTAATTTACGCAGACTTAATGTTTTGTGTTTGATAGCATTATTAAATTAAAATCAATTGCTACCTGTTATTCCTATAAAAAAGACTGCCAACACAAAAATAAATATGACTCATCATATTGATATATATTTTTCTTTTGAAGTTTTCTTTAAATTTACATTTTTATGCAAATAAAATTAACTTTATTTAATTAAAATTGAAATATTGCTTTATAGTCTGATTTTGCCATTCATATTCATTTATATCCTTATAAATTGTGAAAATATTTTTTAGAAAATGCAGTTTACATAAATATAATAAAAAATTATTTACTTTGAAAAATGATCTGTGATTATATTTGAAGTAATTTAATTTGCACATTTATTTGTGTGTTGTAAAACGTTGCATAACATTGCCGGAAAAGAAGATTTTTGAATTCTCTCATTAATAATTTCATCTCAACATAATTAAAAATCAGTCAAATTATTTTATAACTTTGTATATTACTAAGTACATATGTTAAGCATTTAACGAATAATTAATTATAAAAGGATATTCGTTAAAAATTTAACAAATATCCCTTTTGTATTTGAAAGTATTTTGAGTCTTCATAATGAACATTGAAATATTAGCTATGTGAACTACAGAGCTGCTAAATATACCCTGTATAAATCTTTTCTAGTTGTCTTAAATTACAGCCTGATAAAATTTGACTGTCCGCAAATTTGAAAGTTTCGTTATTTACAATAAGTTATTTATTTAATATACGCTATTTTACAGTTTTCATCTGTGGAGCCCTCTTTATTTCACGCATTTAATTGTTTGTTGATATTGTTTTTTTATTATTTTACCGTGATAAAACTAAATTTTTGAAGCATATTCTAAGACCCCATATATTTGTGTAAAAATATGATGTGTGTATTATTTTATGTATTAAAGACCATATATATTTTGATCACATAAAAATGATTTAGGATAATTTTATTTGAATAAATGCCTTCAGCTTTTGTCAAGATTTGAAAAACAAATTATTTTAAAAGTGCAAAAATAAAATTTTTGTGAGAAATAGTTAATGAAAAATTATCCCTCAAAAGCTTCACTAAACATTTTAGTTGATTAGTAGTTCTGAATGTCTTATGAAAAATTCAACTAATTTGACAGAGAGAACAAACTGGTCACGTTTATATGGGAAAATTATGCTTAAGCCATATAACGTAGTAAATAATGTAAATGATGAAATAAATAATATATGCACTTTTGAGTAGATAAATTAAGCATATTTAGTTTATTTAATCTTTCGAAAGAAGTTGACAGTTGAATGACAAATCAATACACAAATATTTGCACCTAACGAATTCTCTTTTTTCAACAAGCGTTTTATATATCAGTTAAATAATCAAATGTTCACAGTTAAATGAAACACGGGCAGTTAATTTTTACTACAGACTTCAAAGAATTCAAAAGAGGAAAAAATATTTAAAAAAAATATTTTTATGAGCTAAATGATTTTTTTCAAAATAAGTAATATCCACTCTTGTATTCGGAAGCCAGAATAGTGTTTGTTATCCATCTTGACAGTTGGACAATCTATTTAAGGCAAAAAGTCATTCCTTTTTTAGTGTATTGTAATCAACCAATAGTAGAGATGACTTTATTCATTTTGTGGTGCATGTGTACCGTGTTGCATTGCCTATTATTAATAAATAAAATGAAGAAAGCTTCTCCTTATGCATACATTTGGCTCTTCCCTCTTAAATTTTTATTAATTGAGACAAATGCGCTGAATAGGTACATAAGAAGTTATATATATGCTTATGTGTATCAAAAGAAATATATGTCTTAAGATAGTTGCAAGACTTATTGCCAGCGGTCAGTTTTTAATTATTAAATTATGTTTAATATAATCACTGCTTAGAAATAATCTCGCGTATTATGGAATTGGAAGAATACAGATCAAATTAATTAATTATTCCAGTAATCAACAACAGGTAATTGAAATATAAATACTATAGGTGATATGGGATATTTTATGAAATAAAGGTAGCATTTTAAATAAAAGAGAACAATGTTTTTTTTTTTTTTAACTGGAAACGCGGAAGTACAAGAATGTATAAATATTAAACTTCCGCAAAGTATATAAAGCTCAAGATTTTTGTGACAGTTGTTCAGAGGAAATAAATCATGAAGTGAAATAGCAAGAATAAAAAGAAAATTTTAAATTTTAATATTAAAAATCGAGATGTAACGGAAAACGTTTCTTAGATTTCTTAATTTCCATGGAAACCATTTTGATTTATGACTTCTCTATGTAGTGAGGATAGAAACTTGTCAAACATGATGTTCAATCATTTATTTCTTACATATAAACTGTGCAATATCTAGAAAGTTATTATCCAAATGGATGGATTTCCTTCATAAAAAGATAACAACAAATTTATGATTAAGCCCGTTTGAAATGCCCATTTTATTTATACACGACAGAATAATATTTTGGATAATAAATTAAGTATGTAAATGCTAGAAATTATATTTAAAAAGTAATATAAAATTTTAATTTTATATTTAGATTAATTCACTTCTTAAAAGTTTGCTCTAATGCTTTATAATTTATTCCTTAAACTATCTTTTCTTTCTATTCATCATACTATTTAATATTGCGTACGCGTTTTCAATGAACTAATATATTAAAACATTTCTACAAGGAAATACATGGTTTAAAAAACAATTCATTTAAATTTAATCTATTTGAAAATAAATCTATATGAATTAAATAAAAAATACTTTTTGATTTATATTAATTTACTGTTGAATGCAATAGTAACTTGTAAATTTTTTCACACTTTCTAGATCTGATAATTACTCCGATTTGAAATTATTTATAAATAATTAACTTTTTTTATGATTCTGCTTATTTTGATTTAAAATTATTACTAGAAAATTTATCTTCTGTGAATAAACAGACAGTGATTTACTCTATTTTTTTAATATAAAGAATAAGATTTATTTTAAAAATGCAAATATTTCTACAAAAACTACGTACAAGGGTATATTAAATTAATGAAAGAATTAAGGAACACATTAATCATAGAATACTTATTAAATATTACCTTATAAAAACGGTAGCATTAAGAAAAAAGTTTAAAAAATGTTTATAGTTAAAAATTAGAAAAATTCTAATTGAAACAAATAGCTTTTTTATGCTCATCTTAAACCGGATTAAAAACAGAATTTTTTCCAGAAAATATATTTTAGTAGAAAAACTTAAAATTTAAGACTTTCTGTATTGATAATATATTTCTTTATTTCATTTAGGTTTTAAACAAGCAAATTATGCTTTTTATTTAAAAAACATGTCTTTTAAATCTTTTAAGATCTATGATAATTAATATAAAAATTAAAAATAATAGATATCAGGCTTAGAAACTTTAAATTTGAAAGTAGTGTATTTTGTTTGATTGGAAAGATTTATGTACATTAAACATTTTTTTAGCAAGATATTCATAGTTTAAAATGCTTTAATAATTGCATTGCTTTATAAGAATTAACTGTGTTTCGAAATGTACCTAATTCATAAAAGCAAAATATATTTAATAGACTATTATTCGAAATTGAAATTTAAGAAATACAGGATTAACAGAATGTTTTTTTTATATGAAAGAACAAGCAGTTCTCTTAACCTAATTTCTTAAATATTACTGAAAGTTTAAAAAGCTGAAATAGTTTGTTTTAATCCTAAATAGATTTAGAGTCTTGTAAAATACGTTGAAGTTAATCCATTAATTTTTTCAATTTATATTTGTGTATAGTTTGAAAGATATAGATCTTTAATTTTAGAGAGTAAAGTATTCGTTCACTTTCTTCTGGATTTGCAGAAAGTTAAAAAATGATTCCTACATCAGACACAGATTTTTAACTTACAATTAATAATTTTTTTAAGAAGCAAATCAGTTTTTTTCGCTTTTATAGTTTAGTTTCTTAAAGTAAAATAATGAAGCTTTGATTATTTTATACAAAAATACAGACTCTAAACAAAAATGTAAAATTGAATATACTTTAGTTTTCATGGAAAAATTATAAAAAAGATTATCGGGATTTTGCATCGAAAATTTTGATACTTTAACTCGTAGAAAATAAACTTTCATGCTTATAAAAGTATTAAAAAAAATCTTTAAAAATATTTTGCAAATACATAAAGCGAACTTATTCGTTTAATGAATGTCAAAATAGTTGATAAAATGTTCTAAGAAACTTTGGAAGTAAATTAAATCTTTTAAATTATCCTAGATTGATTCCTTTTAGTAAATCTTTTATAAATTATCCTAAGGGTGTTTTAAAATAAATATGATACCCATACAAGCTTTTATTATTAACACGGATGTACATTTTACAATTTAAAATCGCAGAGTATTTATAATTTTATATAAAGTAAGCATATATTTTTAAAATTCTTGCCAATTTATTCTTACATTTTGGCGAGGTTGGTGTACTTCTACAAAATATACATGAATAAATAAAGCTGTTTGATAGGTAATTGAACTTTAGTTTCACTTATATGTTTTTTTCTAAAAAATAAGGTACTGCATTCTTGTATTTCATACATTAAAAAGCTATAATACACCTTTAAATTCTGTATTTCAAAATAATTTAATTTTTCTTAAATTTTTACTTGAAATTTGTAATTACTTTCATTATATATGACCCTAGTAAATGGAGATTGCAGTGTGACTGCTTAAAAGTAACAGGTAGTTAATCCGGAAATATTGGAATGCTTAACTGTGAAACCAATTCACATGCCTGATAAATATTCCGAGCATGAAGTTGGCTAAATTTTGGGTAGAAATAGAAGCCATTTGTTTAACAAAAACATATACATTCATACAACAGAAGCGAAAACGCATATATCTTATTCTGAGTAGCTTCTAAATTGTTTTTATCGACCCACTTTTCTTACATACGTTTTGGCTTGATTATTCATTCTTTCATTTTGTATCCACTTGAAGGATTAATTTAAGACTTCGTTTTCTTTTATATGCTAGTGCAAAACGAGCAGTGAAAGCCTTTTTAAAAGCAGAAGTACGGTTTTGAACTTTTTACCAACAGTGTAAGATTTCTTAATGAGTTACGTGTAGTAAATGCTAAAGAGACTAAGCATTAATGTGATATTTTTGTCGAGTGAAAATGATGTGGTTTGTTATTTGATTTATCATTTCAACTCGAAGTTAATAGAGTTTTAAAGTGAATAAGGAAAGCACAATTGTTAAGTGGTTTTCATTTCCTCGTAATTCAAGACAACTTCCTCCATTTCCTAATTTTATGTTTGAAACGCCTTCATGTATATTTTAAATTGTAATTGTATAAATAAATTTAGCATTATAAGGATAAATGTGATTTCTAAAAATCATCTTTATTAACCATAAAAGTATTTCAATAAAAATAAAATTTAATTCGATAATTGGTTTTTATATTAAGACGGGCATATATATATCCCGACTGGATATAAAACATTTCTAAAATTGATAAAATATATTGATATGCATAAATTTTACTGTAATCAGAAGCACGTTTTCAAATAGTGATGTGTTTCTACAAACTCTGATCCTAACTGCAATTTCTTTACAAAAAAGCAAATTTAAATAATTTAAGTAATATGGTTCAACTGAAAGATATTGAATAAATGTCCAAGAAAGAAAATAAAACTATTTATTTCAATATTTTGCTTATATTTTATTTTTTTAGCTCCGTTTACTTATTTTAAATTCAATGTATCGAATTGAATGATAACTTTATAGTGTGTAGTGGTTTAGTTAAAATTGGTGGTTATTTTTTTTTTCAGTGTTTATAAAATATTATATACAATGTGTTTGGAAAATTAGTGTTAACTAACCCTTAATTTGTCGAACACTTATTTTTGAAAATGGGAAATAGAGTAATTTCATTTTAAAATTCAATTGAAATAAATCTTCCAAAGTTTACTAAATAAATTTTTATGATTTAAAATAATACATCTACGAAATTGAAATCAAATAAATGCTAAGTGAACTGTCTTGATTGAGATAAAAGATGGGATCCCAGGTAACATAATGTGAAAATGTTGAGAATTCTTATATTAGATGACAGATTACTGTCTCCGAAATCCTAAATAAAATATGAGAAGGGTGGGCAGTGTTTATTCAATAATACTTTTATATTATACCATTTTATCAAAACGTAATAGATTAAAGCTTTACTTCATGACAAAGACTAGAACTAAAAAGCATTCACTGAGAATTCTTTCATGATGTTTTATTACTAGTGGAAGTACTTTTATAGCAACAAATGAATTGTTATTGAAATTTCTTGATTATCCGTATATCAGATTATTATTGAAATTTCTCGATTATCTGTATTCTTTTGACTATCGCACATGTGTTATTAAATGGAATTTTATAATCGATTTATAAAAAATCTATAACGTATAAAATATTGGTAATTTTAATTCTATAATTGCTTTAATAGGCGAGAAATAAAGGTATTGTTTCTGATAGCTCTTTAAGTGGCAGTGTAATAATTCAATTTTTGCTTAAAATATTTTTGTATGAATAAAAAAAAAGGAAAAATAGAAAAAAGTTTTTTAGATATCCTTCGACAGAGAATTATTTGAAGCATATAAAAGTATACTAAATGTGAACGCATTGTAACTATTTTTTGTAAAAATGTTCTTCTCATTTGTAATTTGTGAGGAATTGTTTTTCTTTGACTCATTATATTTCTGTTAAGCAGACTAGAACTAGTTAAAAATTTTCAGCTATTAAAAAGATACTCGAACGTCAAATTCTTTTGTTTCTTTAGCTCATCGTCAGAGAATAATAAAAAAAGCTTAAAAGAAAGATCGCAAGCTAAAAAAAATACTGAATAAGACAGTAGCTATAGATTTGTTATAACTCATGTAATAAAAAAATCAAAATATATGAAAATAGTTTACAATTTTTTTTGTTTGCTACAAAAAATTGTGAATATAAGATTATTCTGAACAATTATATCCAAAGAAAATTAAAGTTTAATGCTATCATTATTATATCGTGACTTTATTAAATAATTTCTACAAATATTATGAATGTAGCTATTATAATGTAGGAAATAATATTAGTAACACACACATTTATGTTTATTTACGTGAATCTCTCATCAATATATTTACGATTATCTTAATGGGAAGGTTTTTTTTAATCATAATATAATTTAATTATTTTAATATGATAAAATGATAAACATTTATTGTGAATCGCGACAATACATACATACTACTCATAAAAACAAAATCATATAAAAGATAGATGGTTATAATTTATAAAAATTGAACTTAGTTTAATTATATATATATACATACAGGGGTTGGACAAAAATATGGAAACATCTTAAAAAAACACATATCCTTGCGTAATATGGTGTAGGAAACCCGTTGACATTCAAATCAGCTGGCAGTCTTCTTGGAATGGCTTAAAATATTTGTATGTTTGTCAAGGGAATATTGTATCATTCTTTCTGCAGAACGGTGCCAAGCTTAGAAAACGATGTTGTCGGTGGATAACGAGAACGTACTTTTCGCTGCAATGTAGACCACAAAGGTTCGATAATATTCAGGTCTGGTGACTATGGTGTCCAGGGGAGATGCGACAAATCCTCTTAGTGCTCAGAAAACCAGCCCTGGACAATGTGAGCTGCGTGAACATATATATATATATAGTCCTGGAAGACACAATCACCATTGAGGAGCAAAATTTGTACCATGGGATGGACTTGATCGGCCGAAATGTTCACATAAGTCTTGGCAGTAACCTGCTCTGACAGAGTTACCATGTGGCCAGCAGAGAACCACACGATATGGCTACCCAAACCATCACAGAATCCCTGCCATGTTTCACTCGTGGCATTAAGCAGTCTATGCTATAGGCTTAAGATGGCGTTCTCCAAACGTAAACTCGGCCAAAAGTGGGAAATAATGTAAAAGAAGACTCATCAGACCATATTACTCTCTTCCACTGCTCTATAATCCAGGCTTTATGAATTAAACACTATTTTTTTCTGTTATGGCCATTATCATCTCTGATGAAAGGTTTTCAATTGCAGCAAGGCCAGCAATTCCCTGTTTATGAAGCTCTCTTCGCATTGTTTTGGTTCTCACAGGGTTTGGTAACGTGACATTCATTTCAACAGTAATTTTTGCAGCTGTGATCTTCTTTTTCGTGATAATCCTTTTAAATGATTGCCTCTCTCGATCGCTCAGCACATACTTTCGTCCGCGCTGTTATTTAGCGGATGGTGTTTTGTCGCATTTCAAATATGCCGAATAAATCTTCGATACAGTACCTCTTGAAACACTAAACACCTCATATACCTTGCTTACGATTATATGCGCTCCAAAAATTTGCCCACTTTCGTAGTCTGTTAACTCTGACGTAATGTAATGCCAACCTAATATAACAGTGTTCCGACAACGACTGAATTGTGCAGCGCATGATGGCGTCAGTAGGCGAAGTCAGTAGGCGAATATATGTATAGATGGCGTCAGTAGGCGAAAACGCCAGACCACTTACATATTTCATTAAAAGCAATCTTTCTTTCTAAACATGCATTTCACAAAGTGTTTCCATATTTTTGTCCAATCCCTGTATATATATATATATATATATATATATATATATATATATATATATATATATATATATATATAATGAATGTATACGTTTTTGGTCACTGATACTGGCGGTGAGTATACCACAAATTATGACAGGACCATCAAGACCACAAAGTTCATAGTAAATTAATTTTATTGCTAGAGAAAAGCCTTTTTATGTAAATAAGCTATGGTGCATTCTCTGTCTCTCAGTTAAAGATATATCTGTTTCTTTTTTCATTTCCCTTTTCATCGATTTTGCTATATTGTTATATTAATGAAGAAGACAAAAGTAATTTCCCGGATATCATGTGAGTTATATCAATAAAACTGTCATCATACCTACAGACAACACTTTTCATGCATGCTAACCTTATTGTATAAAACTACTCACATAAGATTCAGTGTAACTAAATAAGCAATCGGAATAAAAAAATGTTCCAAATTGATAATTTAATTTTTTTCTGTAAATGCTTATAAATTATTATATAATTATTATTTTAAATGTGTTATGGAAAAGAGGTTTTAAAAAGTTTACTCTTTTCTTCTGTGTTACATAAGCCAAAATGCTTAAATATTTATCGACTCCATTAATATCTTTTCTTGTTTTGGAGAAGCATTACTTCCATATCAATATTTAATCGCATACTTAGAATTATTTTTGTAAGTATATATTTAGTAAAAAATATGAGGCAGATATAAAAAAGTAGCTATGTATTTCAATTTAAAAATTTCTCACTAAACTTTGCATTTGTTTGCTAAACATTGCTTATGGGAAAATAATAATCTGAGGAAGAAAATTTTTATAGGTATCTTGTGTTCATGCCGAAATATATTTTTAAATTAAGAAGTATGATTATATAAAAAGCAAACTATATTTTTCCACAATGGAAAGTGACTCATGAAAAGAGCATTAATATATCCTTCTAAAGATTCTGATGTAAATTAAAATTTATTGAAATTTGAGAACTTTTTTTTTAACATTGATTTTATTTTTATGAATTGTGATTAAAAAATTAGAAAAATTGTTATCTGGACCACACTCTACTTTCTTACAAGTCAGTAATTATTGAGCTTATTCTTTATCTATCATTCGTGTACATTTACAAATTACATGTGCCTTATTTTGAGATGTTTTTGGATTTGGATTCACGTGTTTACAATTTATTCTGTGAATTCATTAACAGTAGTGATAAAAATTTATATATAATTAATTTAAATCAGTAAATTTGATTGGAAATTTAAATATTATAATTCTAATGATTGGCTGCAGTTTTACATCTTTCATGACTGCATTAAATAAACAACCAATGTAAATAATTTTAAAAATATAAATTGTAAAGTATTTAAAAGAAATTACCTAGCTTTTTCTTTTTAGTTAATATTTAATTTTTTATTTCGAGGTATATCATTGGAAGAAAAAAAAAGAAGTCTATAACATGTCATATTTTTACATCCTTATATATAATATAATCTAACTCTTTTTAATGTAGTACATACTGCAAAAATAATCATAATTTTGAGTATGAGAGATTCAAATCACAATTTTTCTAATGCTCAAGTATTCAAAAATGAGCACATAACACTATTGAACATGTAAATTTTATCTCATGCTGCATTTTTCCTACATGCATTAATTTTACGCATATTTTACCTGCAAATTCTGCTACCTTTAATTGAATTCTTATCGATGGTACAAAAATACCATCGATAAGAATTTAGTATAATATCTATGGTATCGAAGGTACAAAAATATTTTAAAACGTCATAAAAATGTTTTGAATTCAAAAATAAACAAAATAAAATGCATAAATTTAACTGGAGAATGCTTTTTTATACTTATTTATAGAAATGAAAATATATATTTAAATGATTAATCATAAGCTTATATTATTCTCTTTTAAAAATGATTACATTATTTTAAATATATAAAATTAAATATGTGTACATGCAAAAATGCTAAATCTTACAAGTTCATGTGAGATTAATATAATAAAAGAAATAATAAGGAAACTATAGAAGTATCTGCATCTAAAATGACTTTTAATTTCTAAATACTAAAATAAAATTAATTCTGGGAAAAGAATATCCTTCAATAAATAACTACTTAAGTTCAGTTTTAAAACATCTAATGTTACTTATAACATCTGCTGACACTTTATTTTTATGGGAAAATTTTAATCCCTTTAGCATGTTCTTGAAAGTATATCATAAAAATATTTCTTTCGAAGGAAATATAATATCTTAAGTAGAAGAGATTACGATCATAAAGTGAGTCAAAATGTTACGATTGGTTATCAATAAATATTTATCATGCTTGTTAAACACACACACACATTTTAATATAAACTATCCAATAATGGATGTGCTATCATAAAATAAACATTTATAAAATATTCATTTATGAATACTTCATGTAATATGCATACAGTTTCATGCGAAAGAGATTCTTCATTTTAATTGTAGAGAAAGCTGAAATAATGCATGTTTACATGCTTAAGAGAAAGTTTTCTGTAACTTTTGTGTTTTGTATTTTAAGACTATTATTTCAACATGAAAATTTTTGTTACGTTTCAAATGATTTTATTTGATTCATGAGAAAATTATGCGACGAAAAATAAAAAAAAGGAATCAAAACTCTTCTTTTAATGAGTAATTTATGTTAAATAAGTGTATTTTCTTAAATAAGAAAATATTTAAATGAAAGAAATATTTTCTATGTTCGCTTTTATACGTAATATGTTTATAAATATGTTAAAAACAATTTATTATAGATATATTAAAAGGCAAACTAAAATTAATGCAATATGTATAACTTATATTTTTCCAATATGTAATACTTATATTTAATTTTCATTTTTACAATTTATTTAGTATCAGTGTATAAAAGATTATTAGTTTTAGGAAATAGAAATTAAATGCATATGTATTACAGCTTCTAATATCAATTACAAGGTTTTCTATTATTCGAACATTAAAAAAAGATTTTAAATGAATTTTACTACGATTTCTTTGTATTTGTGCAAGTATTGACTGAATATTAATGATTAATAAGAAAAGAGTATATTATAAAATATTTATTATTCACAAAATAAAACGCATTAAGTTTTGAAATCATAAAATTTGAAGTTCTTCATCTCTCTTATTATATCATTTTCTTTCTCTTAGGAGATTGACATATAAATTGCGTATCGCAAAATCAATTTTAAATAGAAATTTGTGCTTGTCATACTTTGGAAAATTTTGTGAATAATGTAAGTACTTCATTAAAGTGAAAATTTTATTCACTTCTCATATTCCATTTCGTCTTCTTAATGTTAATAGAAATTTTCATATACTTTTCTATCGTCAAAAATTATGTCCAGTACTAATTGCTTTCTTTAACAACAAGTGATCGAATAGAGAAAAATGAAACTAATTTTTTATCCATTAAAAGGCTTACATATACGTGAAACTATCGAAATTTGAGTAAAATGAGACAGTTACGAGTAATTATATGAAGGCTGAAAGTATTACAAATCCGTTATTTTAAGAATTAAAATGATTTTGTTTTTTACCGTAATGTAAATGAACTTTGGACGTATAGTTTATTTTTCAATTGAAATCAGCATAAATATTAATGCACATTATATAAAATTTATATTATTATTTATTAGTCTTCTTTAAAGATATTTGAATAGCAGGGTACAAAAAATCTGAAACAATCTTACTTACGCTTTTCATTCAAAGCGTGCAAGCAAATAAAGAATAATGCATTTAAATTTTATTTACAATAGAACTCCAATTACTCGAATAAATTGGGATCGGACCCTATTCAGATAATCAAAAATTCGGATAATTGGTTTTTTTTTTTAAAAAAAGGGTTTATTTTAATTAATTATTATATTTTGGAAATGAAAATCTCTAATGGGATGAAAATCTCTAATCTCTAAATCGGAGAAAAAAAAAACTTTTCATTTTTAAAGAAATTGAATTCAATGAAAAATCAACTTTTTTAAATGTTAAATTACAAGTACTGTATATTAATTTATAGTATGTAAGTACAGTGATGTAAATGAGAAAGTTATTGCTTTTTGATCATCTCGGTCAGAATGAGCTGTTCTATTGCCTTCATTCCTTTTTGCGCAGCCAAGTCGCACATCCACTTGGCAGTGAGAATTTGCATGTGGTCACATTCAGATTGATGATCTAATCACTTTGAAGCAGTTTAAAATCCTGTAAATCCTTCACCAGATGATTGTCCCATATCTGCTTCAACTTGGACATTAATTTCATTTCTTAAACGACACTTTGTAATTTGAAATCTAGGATCCCATTCATAATCCATTCTCCTATGGCAACAACTTCTGAGCATCTAGGAATTTTCAAAAGAATGATTTCATTTTACTGAAGTGACACGTCTTTCTCTCTCTCTCATTCTCATATTCTTCCTTCTCTTACCTTCCCTTTTCTTAGCATTTTTCTTTTTCTCATTTTCCTTCTCTTCAGTATAATATATTTTTCTGAAGTTCTGAAAGCGATTCGGATAAACTGAGTTTGGATAATTGGAGTTCTACGGTATTCTTTGTACTTCAACCGATTCATTTTCTGACTTACTAACAATATTTCATTTAATTTAATGATGCGGGAATTTGCATAGAAATAAGAGATACATTCGCACTTTTATAGTTTGTTTTTAATTAAGTTTTGAAGTATTCTTTTATTTTATACATTAATTAGTATTTAAAAAGTTAAGCAATTTTTTATTTAATATTGATGATATGTTTGACAAAGTTATTATGCATACAAACCACAAAATATACTGTGATTCTTTAAAATATTTTTCCTTGAATATTAGTAATTATATGTAGATTGATTTTGCCGACACCAAAACTGATATTATTGGTGTTGGCATTGCATCGTTAAAACTTTAAAATTTTCTTTTCATATAGATTAAAAGGAATATTAAATTTAAAAAGAGAGAATATTGATAGGTTATCAAACATATTCAGAGTGGAGGTTTTGGGTTCGATCCAGACATTTACGAGGAATATAAGATTAAAATTACATCTATGCTTTCTTGGTCTTCTCCCTTGCGATGAGTGAATAAGACTGACATTTTGTGTAAAGTCCTCAGAGAAGACATATTCATTAAATATTCAAAAATATTTGCATCAGTATTTAGTTGTCAATAACGGTATTTCAAGCTTACAGAAATATTGGCTTACATTTATAGAAATAAGGTTGATAGAAATAGAAAAAAAATATATTGGGAAACCATATAGATTATTATCTATTTTACGCATGCTTCTTGTATTTTGATATTAGTATCTTTATTGTAAAATAACAATTATTTAATGGATTTCTTGTAAACCAAAGACACGGTTATCGAAACACTAGAAACATGCGCAAAATAGGTAATAAGCCATACACGATAGTTTTCAAGGAATCCAGTGTATAAGTATTATTTTGATTTACTTACTATACTTTCCGAAAAGTTTAAATTCTTTTAAACCTTCAGTATAATAATATAATTAAGTAAAGCAAAAGGTATATATACATATATATATATATATATATATATATATATTAATTATATATATATATTAATATATATATATATATATATATATATATATATATATATATATATATATATATATATATATATATATATATATATATATATATATATATATATATATATATATATATATATATATATATATATATATATATATATATATATATATATTAAATGAAAAGCTTCTCAGAAATATTAAAAAGTTACTAGAAAAAAGTTTTAGATAAGGAAAACATATAATTTATAAGTTACTCTGGTAGGGCTCCTACAAAAATAATATATTTATATCTCATCGATGTTTACTTAATGCGTATATTATGTTATGCACGTCAAATAAGGTTGTCTTTATATTCGTTATAAAAAATATGTATTTTATGTTTCGCGGTTATCTAACAAAATCTCATAACTTTATTTGAAAGTCTAACATATAAGTGATATTTATAATGCATTAAAACAGGAAATTCATTGTGCATTTGAGAAAAAAAAAATACTCTAAAGGAAAAGTTGCTAAAAGTTTCCTAGTTTTATATTGCAAGGTAATGACTGGGAGTAAGAATAGAAAATAATTAATTCTTTGTCATGATGGTAGCTTTTTTGGTGATGTTATAAATTGTTTTCATTAAAAACATAATAGAATGCAATCTGTCTTCCTGGAACTTTGCCCATTTATTTCCCTTTCTAAAGAAAATCATTGATCATAAAGGATTTCCCCAATTTCCAACGTTTACGAGCGGATGACACTTTTCTTATGACAACCGTTAATGAATTGCTTTTTAGCAAAATGTAAGATGCGAAGCTTTTATCACAATATTGTTGTTGTGTTTATGACTGAAGTCGCCCGTTTCAAAAGTGGAATTGGTAAACTGCAAAAAGTTAAAAGCATGTAGCTCTTGGATAAACTCATGATTAATTTTTGTTTGTCTAAATGCAAATATATATTCATATTTAGTTGTTCACTGCATTGTTAATTAGAGTTTAATTTTTAAGCTTTCTTCTCGCAGCTCATCATAGTTTCACTTCAAGTTAATCAATGAATATGAGAAAAAAAAGTTTTACAACTTAATCAGCATATGAATGCTTTTTAATAAAACAGGTTTTTCATCGCATCATTGCCTTTTTACCACGTTTGGATAAAGTATGTTATTCAATAATGATTTGCTTGGATTTTATTGTTAAACACCAGTTGAAATGAATGAGGTTCTGTTGAGATTCTAAAACATCCCTAATGAAACTTTAAAGTTCCGGATTTAATTCTGTGAGTTCCATAGCATAAATTGTTTGATTTTATTGAGGAATAAAATATTTTGTATGAGAAAAAAAAACTCAAGCATTGTATTAAGCTTAAATGTTTAGGAAAGAGTGAGAAAGAAGGTAAACAGGTTTTTAAGTTTATACTATCATCAATGAAATAAATCCTCCCAAATTAGCTTAATTCATGACCTTGTATACCAATATTCATTTTTCATTAACATGAATAATGGAATAAGAAAATAAAAATATGAGTTTAGTCATCCCGCATATCAACCTTGCTGACTTTATGAAACAAACAGTTATTTCACAACAGAAGAAAAGTCACGTAACATTATGAATTGTAATTATGATTTCATACTAGTCACGATCATTGCATATTTAAAACTGCATAAAAGTAATGGGTCAAATATTTAAAAAAATAGGATTTAAATGTACATAGTAAAAAAAACATTTCACAGCATTATTAATTTCAAGAACATATTCCCATCGCACGCAGTAAACATAAATAAAAATTATATAGGCATGATTGATTTAAAATTAATGATTTAAAAGCCTTAAACTGTCAAATTATTAAAACCTAAAAATTATTTAAGAGATAAAAAGTTAATACATTAAATTGTCACATTACGTTACCCAGAAATGCAGGAAAATCACTGCAAAACGGAAATTAATTAAAAATTCCTAATATTCCATACAGAATATCAATATCAGTGCATACACTTTTATTTAAAAAAACATTTAGCGCAAACAAAAAATAGTCATTTACAAGTATATTTTTAAGAAATTATCTTTTAATTTGCCTCTGCTAGTAAAGATGGTTTATGATTCTCTCTACAAACGACGAACTTATAATTGACATTGAAAATACATAATTTAAAAGGCCAACAGCTGAATGAATTATCATTATGTATAATTTTATAAAGTACATTTTTATTAGATATATGTCATTTCAAGCCCAAATTTTCCTACCATTCCATGTCTTAATTCCCATTATATGCCTTAATTGACACAAAATAAATAAATTTCAAACTATTTTAAAATAAGATTTAAAGTGATGGCCAGCAGAGAAAATAAGAGAAAATGCTGGTTTACCCATCAGGGGGGAATAGTTGGCTGCAGTATCTGGTTAAATATGTATTAATGAATGACCATTTTCTTTATTTAGGACTATTATATGGTTTCTATTATCGCTAATCTGAACTGCTTAAAAGTATTAGAACATAGAATGCTATATTTAATCTTTAGAAGATAACTTTACAGTAATATAAATATTTATATTATTTTACGAATAGCAAAAAATGAATAATTATTATTATATTATTCAACAAAAAAATGTTTCAGGGTAATAATGTTTTTTTAACATTATTGCTTGCCATTCTCACATATTTTCCACGGTTTTAACTTAATTATTCTATAGAATATGTTAAAGGAGCAATTGGATAAGCATTGCTTCTTTCTACAAAAATCCTTCTACATGCATAAAAAGAGCTATAAAAAATTTAAAGATTCAATATTTCATCGGATTATTTAACCATTTACTGCCAAGCTGGTAGCCGAATGGTTAGCGCTCTTGCTTTCGGTTCAACAGTTCGTGGGCTCGAATCCCACCTTGGGCATGGATGCTTGTGGTGGTTTGGAATCTACTTTAATCCGTAGGCACCGGACTAATTAGCCCTCGTGTGCAAAAAATGACCGTTGAGCGACAAAAAATTAACCATTTACTGAGAGTTTACCTGTAATTTCAGTCTTCATACTTGGATGAAGACTGAAATTGCAGGTAAACTCTCATTTATTTATTTATTTTTTTAAAGCAATATTTCTCTGTTTACTCAAATACGTAATAGAAATCAATTCAACGTGTTAAATACTTTTCAGGAAATTTCTGTCTTCTGTTAGATATTTATTATTTTGAATTACAAAGTACATGCATATAGCTGTCATCTGTTTTAGAAGTTAAAAATTGTTAAGGATTTTTTTCTAGTATTAAAGGAGTTTTAATTTTTATTTAAATCGAAAAGTACGTTTTTGTATTATTTTCATACCCTATAGTTTCACTAGATTCATTAATTAAAATATTTTTATATAGTATTTCATTAAATATAACTATTTCGGAAAGTTCTTTGGAAATTTTTTTTTGTAATAGTATTTTTTTAATCTATTTGACATTATTAAAATTTAAAAGAAACGCATCGTGTCACACACAATTATTTTATAAATTTTTCTCTGATAACTGTCATTTTATTTAAACATTTCAGCCACATAAAAGCTATCAAATCTAACAGAATGAATCAATCAGAAAACATTCAGACAAAGATAATTCTATTTTCCAATTATATTGCCTCGTCTTTATCATAATTTTAGTTTTTCATTTACACATCTCATAATAAATTTATTCTTCAATCTAAAAATGAATTAAGCAACACTTTTAATCGTTTTTAATACATAAATGACATAAAACATTAAAAAAAATGAAAGAATAACTTGATTTTTTTTAAAATTTTCCTTTGTCATGAAGAGATAAATGCAAGTGTCAAATACTTTGCTCATTGAGTGAGGCATATTTTCTTGCTTTTCTCTTTTGTTAAGCTAACAGTTTTTAATTAACAAATTTATTAACATCTGAAATCACTTTAAGCATGCATTGTACACTTTTGTGTCTCTTTATGGCAACATAAAGTCGGGGGAATAACATTTATGTATGTATTTATTATGTGTGTGTTAGCTTTTTAAACTACATTTTTACGGAAATATTTTTTCCCAAGAAACTTTTTTATTTTACTATAAAAAATATCCTTTTAAATGAAGGTTTACTAGCAATTAAATAACTTACCGCTGCTGGAAAAGAACTTTTGTTAGAAAAAGTTTATTTTTATGAATGCTTTTATATACGCTTTCGTATTTTCTCATCACGTAAATAATGTTTTACACATTTGTCTTAAAATTAATTAATTATAGTATCGTTAAAATGTTATATATTATCAACACATAAATATATCATTAAAAGGTGCTTATTAATTTTAGGCAAAACTTTTTAATTAAATAGAGAAGCTATACCATATAAATGCATGAATAACATCGTAGCTTTATTATTAAAATGTGTTTAAAAACATTAAAGGTGTAAAATTATTTTATGATAAACATTTAATTAAAATATATTATTCTTTTTCATGTATCTCATTGATTGATATTTCATTTCATAATTTAAAATTGACTGGACATAAAATTTTTGAAAAGATATGTTTCAATTTTTAAAATTAATTGCTTACGAAAAGAGTTTATTTTAAGTTTTGTATTTTGATTTTAAATCTCTCATTTTAGTAAAAATGTTAAATTTTCAATCCATTTATCTACAGTCCATGCAATGATTTATTAAATATATAAATGTTGCATCAAGAATTCAAAAACGACCGCTTACAATTAGATAACTTTATTGGATATTTAAATGCAGTGAAATTTTCTTATAAGAAATCAGTAACTATCAAAATTTTTAGTTTAAATAACTGCAATACATAAAATTTGTAATTGACTATTGGTTGAATTTTAAAAGAAATAACTTTTATTATCGTTAAGAAAAGCATGCAAGATTTGTTTTTCAGAAGAGTAATGGATTTCGGTTTGGTTTCAAATTAAATAACAGCATTTGATAATCTTTTGATGTAAACATATTCTACGAGCATGAATTTCTTTTAAGAATGTATTCAGGGCTTAAATTCCGCTGAAACAAGTGTAAAATATGCATGGAATGAAGAGATAATGCAGTAATCAAATAAATTGATATGTAATGATAAGGTTGAAGATAAAGTTAAAAAACCGTTAGGAAGAATTCAACACTCTTAGAAAACATAATGATCTAAAAAGTGGTATTGAATATTTCCTTTAAACAAGAAAGGAACTTATAAATAAGTCCGTTGTATTTGATGAAATTATTTGTGTTCTCTTCCACAAGCTGGCAAAAGTTTGAGAGTTTAGTAAATGAGACCGAAAATATAATTTAAAAATTTCATTGAATTTATAGAACAATCAAACTTACTTTTTCTACTCACGAACACGAATCATTTTTGTGTCATCTTCGTCAAAACATATAAAGGATATGTTTACATGCTACAATTGTAATGTGCGTTAAAGATTTTGCCCCAGAAACAAGAAAAATGTACGGATTTTTTTAGTCTTCACAAAAGCGTTTACTGCAAATAAGGCTCTGAAGCTTATTACAAGTTTTAACTTAACTTTTTATGGAAACAAAAATAATAAATTCTAATGAAAATCGGTTTTTCTTTTCTATTTCTCTAAGTGCTAATAAATGATCTTTGCAGTATTCTGTATCATTCGCCAGCGGTGTAATTTTGTGATGCTACATTTCTGAACCACACTCTGAAACTAAAAGAACAAAGCAGTTCAATATTTTTATTTTTCAAAATTGTATATCTTAATCGACATTTATTTACTATATATATATCCAATATAGTGCTGTGTATGTAAATGTACAGCAGAATATACGTATTAGTAATATCATATCAGTAGAAAATTGATAAAATTTTAATAAAGTTGTCCTTTGTAAGAGGGATATATTAGAGTATTAAAATCTACATCAATCTAATAAGGCGTCGTAAAGCTTTTAATTAGAAAGTAGCTGCATGTTTCTCGTTACTTCTCTTATAATTTTTCGGAAATTAAGTTTTACATTAGTCTATTATGCAAATACTGTTATATAAATGCACTTCATTTGCATAATTCTCTCATTTTATCCTGAATAGCTTCACTTAGGACTGCTGATTTTTTGTATTTAATTTAAAATATGCTTAAAATGTTGGTTTAAATTTTCGTATTTGTTTTACTGTATTCCAATAAAAAATCAGCATATTTAAGAATTATTAGATTTATAGAGCTTTTTAATATTTAGTTCAAACAATTAAACAGAGTTATTTTTCATTATTAAGCATTTTGTTTTATTATTATAAAAATTTCAAAAATAATTTTAAGCAAATGGTTTTGCCTCGGGTTCTACTTGTATCAATGCGATAGTTATTTGATCCAATGGAGAAGTAATATTCATCACTGAGCATTATATGTCGGCTGCTTGGCCCACATAATCTTTTGTTCTAATGTCGTTACATCATGATTTGTACTTATGTGCGAATATATAAAAAAAACAACAACCACAGTTTTCAAAATTGAGCACAAAAGAACAATTTTTGTATTTATTTCATTCACTTCCAGATGTATCTATTTTTCTGTCTTAAGTAGTAAAATGCATTGGGGGGCATCGTAAATTTAAGCACCATGCACGTTTAGATAGATTCCTGACCTGATACCTTTTTTTAAAAAATTCCTTTTCTCATCAAGTGAAAAATATTAGAACCCATGTTAGTGTAAAGTAGATATACCCTCTCAGGACAACTATCTTCACTGAAAAGTGATATCAAACATGTAAGCATACTGAAGGACCATGCCTTTTAATATTCCATTTCTGGGAACCACACAAAAACAAAACATTTTTATTTTTCCAACTAACTAATTTGCCTTATTATATGAAAGAACTTTATTAATCATGTAGTTGTAAAATCTCTTTGCTCCAAATGAATATATGAACTAAGAAATATACTAAATAGTAGTATATAATTAAATATATCTTGTCTTTTAAAACTTAAAGTTCATAATTTCTTAGTATAAATTCTAAAAATTATTCAGAAATTCTTTAATTTTTCTCAGTTACATTTATTAGGCGCTATTAATACCGTGCGATGATATTCGAGTCACTTTCCTTTTCAGTGATTCAATTTCAGTGAATCTGAACTCCATATTGCTTTTTGAAAGAATATGTGTTTATTGATATCCATAACAATTCTTCCAAATATAACTGTTGATTGTTTTAAAAGAAAATTGTTTCTTGTTGCCTTGTAAGCTCTTTGGTTAGCAATGTTAAAAATTAAAAGTTAAATCTGTGTGAGTCAGTTTTAAATCTTATAACATTTTTGAGAGAAAAATTTCCCTCCACAAACACGTAAGCAGACACACACACAACTTTCGCTGTTTGAATCGAAGAACTCTTCCCTATGGATTTAATTTAAAGTTGATATGTGTACCAATTTGCATATTAATTACATTAGTGAATGTTGCTTGTGAATCGGTTACTACTCTGCCATTATCATACTCTCTGTACAAACTATTAAGAGTTCCCGCTCTCCAGACATAAAGGTATGTGTAGAATTTCTCTCTTATGTTCCTTTCTATATAGTAGTCATTCTGTAAGAAGGAAACCTACTTAAATATTTCAGGGATTTAAAGTAAATATTTTTTGATATATTAGGATTTTAATCTTGTGATACACTAAATATCAATATTAGTGTTGATATATATATATATATTATATATATATATATATATATATATATCTATATATGTGTGTGTGTGTGTGTGTGTGTGTGTAGTGTGTAATTTCTAAAAACAATTATAGAATCATACTTATATAGAGAAAAATATTTATTGACCCTAAGTTCTTGTTTAATTTTCATTGATATTTTTTTTAAAAAAAGAAATTTTTGAAATATTAGTAAATTTTTTTTTTACTAAGTTTATCGCAAGAGAAAAATTTAATTCTTTTTTTAATAACTTTATATGCTTGTTAATGTAATTGAAGCATGTAATAAAATGTTTTTTTAGTATAATTAATAATATCTAAACTCAACTAAAAGTTAAATAGTAAGTCAAAAATAGAGCTGAGCTGTGTGACAATATTGACTAGGAGATATTGTACAGAAGTTATAGACAGATTTATTGGAACTATCTTCTTTGGATTCAATCATCCAAAACTCATTCCAATGGCTTACTGATATTGAAGACAAAAGAAAAAAAAATGTGAGCTTTGTTTACAACCTTCGTCATAGCGCTGCATTAACCTGCATTCAGTCATGTCCATTTTTAAGTTTCCAAAACCATTTTGAGATATGCTACCACAAGTTGCAGAAAATAGCTCTTATACTAAGGACTAAATGTGTTAGAGTTGACTTAACTACTGCTTGGAAGATAATTTCAGAATTTTCATAACAGCAATTTAAATCATTAATTTCCTTTCTACACTAGAACACTGATATTAAATAGCCAGAAATAAGTATATGTTGAGATAATCATAAGTGTTTTCATGTAATAATGATAGAGAAAGTATCTTTTTCAAAATATCAATAAAACTTACATTTAAATATATCACAATGCACAGTTTGACCTATGCATTTGCTTTTGGAATCATTGAATGTTTTGCACAGATACAACACTTATAATAATCATTATTTTTCCATGGAGAATTTGAAATAGGCTTGCTTCTTTGAGAAATTATCTATTGTAATTATAATCGTGAAAATAAGAATTTGCAACTGCTAACAATCTCTGCATTCATTTTGATTCTGGTGATCTTCGTTTCAGATGCAATTAAACACTAAGCGTTTTCTGTTACTTTTTTCTGCTCACTGAACATTATCAATAATGTTTTCTTTGGATCTTGATATATCATCGTGAATATAAAGTACATGGCCTTAGTAACAACACATACATTCTAGAGATCGTTAGTTCATAAGTTCTAAAAGGAAGCAAGTTAACTATTTTACACCTTGTACAATGATCCATGCAGGTATACTAGCTGTAACATAAAATTCACTTTCTATTGACATAATATTTGGTCACAATATCGAGGGAAGTTTTTGTTACAGCTTGATAGATTCAATACGCATTTAGATGAAGTAAAATGTATCTTGCGATTAAGAACTTCGTTCAACTAAATTATATATATATATATTATTTTGATATATATATATATATATATATATATATATATATATATATATATTATATATATATATATATATATATATATATATATATATATATATATATATATATATATATATATATTATTTTTTATATATATATATATATATATATATATATATATATATATATATATATATATATATATATATATATATATATATATATATATATATATATATATATATATATTATTTTGAGAAATCGAAAAGGAAATATCTTTAATATTTTATTATAAATTTTATTTGAGCATGTTTTAAAATTTATTTCCAATTTCAAAGTGCAATATTTCTTGCAATATTCTCTAATTTTCTATTATTATTATTATTATTATTACTCTTAAAACAGCTTTTTTAATGAGTAATAAATAAAAATTGGTTATGAGGTAAGCTTAATTATTTATTTTATTTTCAGTTACTACGCTTTAATATATTTTTCCTCCAATGTTTACATTCATTTTAATGAAAACCTTAAGTTTATGTGAATTTCAAAATACTTATACTATTATATACATATGCCATTAAAATACTTACTTTCGTAATGATTTTTGTGCTTAATTTAAAAACTCTTAAGCCTTTTCTTAAAATACTGCTAAATAATTTTACACTGTTATTTGCATTTGCTGTTAAAATGCATTAAGTGGAATCATTTTTTACTTCATTCAAATTATCGGGCTATCTAAGCAGTGAATTACATCACGCTCATTTAAGTTATTTTTGCAAAAAATAATCCTCCCCAATTTATAAAAGAATATTTTATATTAAAGAATATGAGGTAGAAACTTTAATTGTTACTCATAACACATTTAATTATTTTTAGAAAAATTAAAAAATAACTCTTCTTCGAAAATTTGATAAGACTCTTTTGTTAATAGTCATTGCAGCTTTTAAAAATATTTACTTTTTAATCTATTAATTTTGAAGCAAAAAGCGTTCAACTCTGAAAATATATAAATAAGTTTTAAACACGAATTCGTTTTTTTAATATTAACTAAAATAACATTCGGAACAAGATAAAAGTATGAAAAGAAAAATATCAAAATGAAAATGAAATTCAGACGTACCCCCATGTATGTGTTTATATATATATATATATATATATATATATATATATATATATATATATATATATATATATATATATATATATATTAAACCCAAATCCCATTTTCTAAAATGATATATGAAGCTATTGATGAAATATAAAATAATATTTGTACTAGAATTGGATGTGAAAAGTTTAATCAAAAATTGAGTGACATTTGAAGAAAACCCAAAAAAAAAAAAAAAAGTGTTTTTGAAGAAAGCTAAAAATAAATTGAAAACAGTTTTATGGAAAGAACAAATAGTTATAAGAAATGAAATGGAAAAATAATTCATAAAATAGAAGAAATGAAAAAATTTGACTTTGTTATGAAAATTAAGCATTCTATTTCTTATTCTTCTATTTCTTTATGATGCATATATTATATACATATATTTACACATTACATATATATATATATATATATATATATATATATATATATATATATATATATATATATATATATATATACGCATACTTACATATACACATATAAAATATATAAACATCTATCTATCTATAGATAGATAGATTGTATTAAAATTAAACATAGATATAAAATTAAGAAATTATACTGATCACAAGCTTAAAAAAATTCATCGAATAGTTTTTTTAATTGCATCACATTTTTCAATGTTTTTATTTATTTTGTAAATAAATTAGTAATTTAAACTGTTGGCCCAGAAAAATTACATTGTGAATAATAAAATATTGTTAAGATAAAAATTAAATTTTATTAAATTGTAACAACATGAAGTGTTTTAGTTATTGAAACTAAATAGGTACGAAGAAAAAATATTTTCTTCGAGTAAATGTTTTTCCAATTTGGAAATTTGTTATATTATGAAAACAACTTCGTTAAGTGAATCATCATTAAAGAACCAAAGCAAATGTGCGTGTCTAAATCATGGTAATAGAAGTAAATTATATGTAGTCAAAAAAAGTACGTTATAAATCAATTTTCATTAATTTTTCATCGTTATTTTTAAATACATATTTAGCTAAGTTTATTATATTTTCTTATCATTTTTATTAATAAAGCATTTTTATGACTCATTTAATCATTCTAGACTTTTTATGTATTTCAAATTATAAATTTTAAAAATTCATTAATTTATAATATTTATCATATTTACGAATTTTATAAAATTCATTTATAATATTCATTAATTTTGCAAATTGTTCTAACAATTAAAAATTAATCTTAAACTTCACTATTATAACTATGTGCTTATGTCTTTCAGATTGTCTAGGTGTGCGCTTCGTGTACTTAGGTGTCCCTGGATCGGTGTCTAAAGGCGATCCTATATGGCTGGATTGTGGTTATGATTTGGAAGGAGATGAGCTGTACTCAGTAAAATGGTATAAAGATAATGTAGAGTTTTACCGATTCTTACCAAGTGATAGACCTTCAGCGCAAATGTACAGTTTAGATGGAGTTTTCTTAGATGTAAGTGTACTAAAACATGTCTAATATATTTCTAAAATTAATGATAAGCAATCTTATTTGTGCATATTTCTAATGATTAAAAAATATTATATTTATGTAACGCAGTAAAATAATACTAGTTACTATGTTAATAAGCAATGGTCTTATCAATATATTTTTCGTTTGATACCGTGCAACAGAAATCTATCAAAAACTATTCAATTTCGATTTTAATCCTTATGAATATTTAATATAACTGTTATTATTTAGAAACGAACGAAATAGCATACTTTATCGGTTTCTTCACGGTATACTATAATATGTTTGTAATGTAATTTTAGGATATGTGTAATTAATTGTTGGAACGGATTCCACATATCAGGGGTATAAATAATTTGATGCATAGGTGACTAATCATTAATAAAATATTGTTTCAATGTTAAATTTGATCATTATATCAAATCCATACCTTGTCTTTGATCTTTTATTTCCACATTTAGTGTAAAGTTTTAAAACTTATCAGGAACTGAATATTCTCAAAATCAGATGTCACTCTTTTATTTCAATTCAATTTTCTTATCTTTCATTTAAAAATCCTATATTTTTGAAAGGTAATGCTCTCCTTGTCCGAAGCCGCACATTCTACTTGAATCACCTTCAGGCATTAACTTTTGGGGATATTCCTACTGAAGTCTCCGCTTTAATGTAAGATTGCTCTTATTGACACTTTTCGAGATAAAAATTTAATCGAAACGAAGCATTATTTTCTTAACAACCTTAAGATAAAACTACATGATTAATTTTCTTGTTCACACTAATCCTTTGCAGTTTTATTAAAATTTTTATAATGTATCAATAATATACATTCAGTTATGATATTTATGTTTCTAGAAATCATCATAAACAAAAATACACTCGATGTTATTTTAGTAAATGGATTTTTAATGGTGTTCTATTTAATAGTAACTATACAGTTAAGTACAACAATGAACCTAAATTGCATACGAACTTTGGAAACCTAATTTATATGAAAATTCATATAATTTTTGTACACATTAATTTTTACAATACTATACTGCATTTTTCATTAAGTTATTGAATCGCTTGCATAGTTATTCCTTACACAAATTCTAAATTTTACATATATATATATATATATAATGAATTCATTTGAATTTCATTCAGTGGAACAAATTACATTTAAAACATTTCAGATAAAATGAATTTTTTGAAATTTTACATTTAACTTAAATTTTTGATTTAAGTAATTTACAAAATTAATACTAATTTAATGGAACAATAATCCTCTGTTTTCAACTTACTCATTTACTCTATGTCTCACGTTTATAATATCTGCTAATCTTTAATCTATTTAGCAACTGCAACAAGCACATTGTTGTCAAATTGAGAACATGCTAAAATATTTTCCGCTTAATTCATTATTGGCACAAAATATAGATTAAGATCCTTAATTTAGGAATAATTTAAATATTCAAAGCTTGAAAATTTAAATTATATATTAACTATT
Organism: Latrodectus elegans; assembly: GCA_030067965.1. NCBI lineage: Eukaryota > Metazoa > Arthropoda > Arachnida > Araneae > Theridiidae > Latrodectus > Latrodectus elegans. Next base: position 82,852,845 of record CM057817.1, on the reverse strand, counting down.
TATTTAATTTCAATCACTGTGTTCTATTTATTCTAAAATAAACTCAATTATTTTAATTGAAAATTACAATAATACCTTGAAATTAATTAATAAAACATGCTTAATAATTTAATAAAAATTTTGTAATTTGTTAATTTTGGCATTTTAATCAGATAATTTAGTGATTTGAAGATTCAGAAATTTTATTGATATAGTAATTGATATGTTTAAGATAGTATTATTAATTTAATATTTTATGGAAAATAATTCCAGAATGAATTTATTTTACGTCACAATTGAAAAAAATTCCCTATTCAATGTCAGAAGAAAAGAACATTTAGGATATTATTAGGAAATAAAGGATAATTTGCTTGAGGACTGCACTGATAGCAACAGTGGAGTTATAAATTCTTAACTTCCAGACAATTGAAGTGATCTCAGATTTGCTTGAAATTTGGGGACTTTCAGATATTTTGTGACTTTGTATTCTTACATAAATCGTACTAGTTGATGAGTTTATTTCAAATATCCTCGAAAACAAACCTTCCATTTACTTATTTTTGAGAATAAAGCTATTTTGAAAATTCATACATTATAAGAATACAGTTTTAATCAGGGATACTATATTTCCCAGATTTCTCTAGAATGTAGCTGTTAGCAAAAGAAAAGCATATCGAACAGTTTCAAAATTATTGTAATTCATTCAACTATTTTCACTGCATTTAACAAAATATTGTTGAATTCGCTTAAGTGTAAAATCTGTGAGTCTAAATTTTTGCTTAGTGCAACTTATACAGGAAACTTCATGCAGTCCGTTTTACAAAGAATTGCGATTTTCTCATATATGGAAGATTATTCTTGGTAAAAAAATACATTTAAGCTGTGTGAACACTTTTCAGTATCGATATTTTCTTAGAGTTTTTAGGCTTCTACCATATATTGAATACTGTGATATATATGACAATTATCTATTGCGGGAACTGTTTTTCAAAACTTTAGTGGATCTAGCGGTAAAATTATTAAAACTTTATTTCTAAAACAAGTAATATCTGAGTTTACTGCTTGAATAAAGCACATGTTATTGATCGTTAAGCATTTCTATTTTTACCTGAAAAGTTAAGCAGTAGCATTAAGGATTTTTCAGAAGATTGCATTTTAATATTTGTGTTCTTTTTTCTGCAGCCAGCTTCCAATATGTCTTTGTACCCAGTTTAAATTTAATTTTAAAACTTAGTAGTGGTTGTTACATACAGATATTGAGGGTAATCACCTTAGCATGATAGATACGCAGGGGATGATCGCCAGGAAACACTGTGTGCCATTGGCTCAAATATGCATTCATTTTGAAGAAAGATTTTCAGTTCTTGGGTTAGAGGTAGGACAATGCTTTCTGGAATCGAAAAGGTATCGGTTTCGAAATCCTAGATTCTAATCAGCAATCAGATTTCAAATTAATAACTACTATTTGGGTACAAAAGGCATGCCATATAAATTGAATCAAAGAACTTATTTTTTTTCATTATTAAAGTGATAAAACATTAAATTGATGCTAATGTTTTGTCTTTCAAATCTATAAAGTTTGTCTCCGATGACTTATTTAATCAAATATATTCACTTAATTGTATTTTTGTTCAACTTAGATTTTTGATACTAGCTAATATTTTTTGTTGGAATAGTATGTAACGTATTTTAGACTTGCTATGGTAAACTAGTAATGCTGTTTAGAATAAATGGTCTTTGGTACAACCCTAGCCACTTTTAACCAACACATTTATGTTTTGTTTCTTTTCGACTTTCATCAGTCAAGTCTATTGGATTGAGTGTTACATTTTTTTATGTTTTCTTGAAATATGTAACTATTGTCTAGTATTTATGAAATTTTTTTAAAATATTAAAATAGTCTGTGGATTTTCAAAACTCCTGCTAAAGATGTCAGTTGATAATCTTTATGTAAGGCCATAGCAAAAAAACATCAAAGGAATCATTCATAGTCTCACATTTGATTTGAATTACTTTGACCGTATCTTTAAATTTTCTCATTTACTTTTCCTTGTGTTTGTTTTTCTTTCTGCTAACTGTCTCACATTTATTGCACGCTTTCTACAAACTAACGTAATGTACCAATGCTTTGAACAGAAAAATGCTACTTAAAGTTTGGTGTTTAAATCTGAAAAAAAAAAAAACTGAAACTCAATAAGAACCATTTGAAATTTTATCCGCAAGAAATGTAATCCTGGAAAATTAATTTCCATAAAATGAAACAGAGGTATATTTTGAATGTCTAAACATGAATTTTACTGATATTTATGACAAGTGTTGTGACGTACAGATTGGGGTCTCAACATCTTAAATTTTATTAAATCGTTATCTACTATTTTAGAAATGCAAATTGTTTTTAAATTTATACCCTAATTTAGCTTATAGGTAATTTTACTTTCATTCTATTTATTTAAGCTTTAGAGTTTCGCTGATTTATAATCGGCCCGCAAAAATTAGGAAAAATTTATTTAGTCAGTAACGATGTTTGGCTTAGAATTTTTTACTCCTAAATATTTTACATAAAAACGTTAAGTATATAAATATTTCACATTCAAAGTTAAATTATTAAATTACATGCAAAATAATATTTAGTAAATTATATAATTCAATATGCTTTCATGTTTTATGAACACTTGTATTTACTAGAGTTCAACATTCTATGCTAAAATTCAATATTTCGGGAAGTTTTATTTCCTATTTTTATATCGTGTGTGTAGGACATTAATTAACTAATATATTCCCGTGGGAACATTTATTAACTAATATATATATCTAAGCTCAAAGTTTTAATTAGCGAACACTAAGATTATGAAAACTGTGTCAAATTAAGAATCTTTTGTTGTAAGTTATTAGAGTTATACTAATTACTTGCTGCGTTTGTTTATACATTCAAAGTTTGTGCTGTGGAGGTTCAAAGTATTTTTTCAATTCCATTTTATTAAGTGCGTCACAATGTATATCGAAAAGGAGTAGAAACAACTCTAGTTTAATCACCCAATAGGGTATCAAATGCTTTGTTCAGTTACTGTGAAATAGCTTCAAGCAAATTGGATTAATTTAGTAGCTTTCGCACAAACAACGGTCTTTATTCAGAATGGTAAAACAAATATGTCTTTACTTTTTCCGTAATTAACGTCCAGAAAAAACGCAATGAAACACCATTATTAATGTATATTCAAAGAATATTCATTCAAATAAGAGTATTAGATTTAGAATAATACGTATTTCTTACATTCTTCTTAAATTAAACTTAATTAATTAAATCTAATCAATTGAAACAAACATATTGTCATTCTTAAATTACTTGGTGAATACATTTTCAATGAATAAAAAGAATAAACTGATTATCTTGTTTAAATAATTCAGAATAATTTTGCTTTGTAACGTTTTTTAAATATGTCAAAAATAACAAAATACAATGATTATGGTAATAATTTTTACATTCTTTTAATGTTTCATTTGTTATATTTTTAATTGTTGAATCTTAAATATAAATCTTGAAATTAAAAAATCTTAAAATATTGATATTCTAGATTTATATTGAAGAATTAATTAAAATATGATACTGATTTTTTATAAGAATTATATACTTTGTAATTTCTATTAGTGTCATTAGCTATAAATTAGATTTAGAATATATTCAAATACAAAAATTCTAAAAAATATTTTAATCTGATGATGTATAGAAATTAAAAAAAATTCAAAATTCATACTGAGTTTGGAATTTTTTAATTTCTATGCATCCAAACTCACAATTCTTAATTCAAATTATTAGAAAAATAATAAAAATAGAATATATTTATATCTGTGTGTTGTTCTTTTAAATCCTAATATATTAAGAAAAGCTTTTTTAAGCTTTAAATCAAAAATTATTCAATTCGAACATTTTAGGGAATCAATGCCTATAAGTCTTGCTTTTCACTATTAGGAATTCTTTCGTTTGCTTTTGGTAAAATATTACGTATTTTTAATGTTACTGACAAATTTTGAGTCTGGCCATTGATAAGTTCTATTAAAAATTATAATAAATCCATGTTTAATATTTTTATGAATTTCCATAAACTAGTACTTGAATTAGCTTGATAAGTTTGTGGTATAAAACTACAAAAATATATAAGTCGAGCATTATAAAAAACGTATATATTCTCAGCAAAAATAAATTAATTTTATATAAAATTTATTTATATTTTCGTATTTGTAATGAATGAAATTGGTAACTTTAAATATATTTAAATATAATTTCTGTAACATAGATTTTGGCATAATTTTAAAATTTTCTACTAAAAATGAAACATTTCTCTTTATATATTTTTAAATTATGAATGAAGGTAAAATAAAATTTTAGTGCTTAAATTTAAAACTTTTAATGTTAAATAAATTTTGAATTAAATTTGATAGTTCAAAACAAAATTTTGAAAGTATAAACATTTATGATGTATTCAAAATATATATTCTAAAATCTAATGAATAATTCTTAGCAAAATGCTTACATGAAATGATTAAGATTAGTGATTTACAATGATTGACAGAAATAGAATGGAAATAAAATAAAATTTGAAGTAATATTACAAAACTTGCTTATTTCATCTGTGATACTCGTAAGAAATTAAAACCTAAATTAGTGACATTAATTCTTTGAAAATTAGATGAGAGGGGAAAATAATAAAAATGTTTTACTGGGCAGTGAATCAGAAATCAATGATCAATATGGAACACCTTTGTAATGGATAACAACATTTATTCGTATCGAAATTTAATCTATATGCTTTGGGAGTACATTTATGTTCATAGAATCCAAATAAATAGTTCTACAGCGTTTTAGATCTTGTAATTCAGATGGAAAACGAGTTCACTACCAAATGAGTCTTACCTCCGTATCTCACGCATTTGCGAAAGTTTATTATGGTCGGTTAAAGTTTATTTATAAAATTGGCTTTGCACACTGTCTAGAGAAGATGTAGAAATAAGACCGATGTTTAAAGAAACAGTTTTGATCACTTGTAATACGATAAATAGCTGGATGGAATATGTATAAGGAACATTTTCGTCTATTAAGTAACCGTCACCATCAGAGTAAAAATGTAATATTGCAGGGATGAACTTTTATTACCAGTTTTTGTTGGTTATTTGTGTACCCTTGAGAAAAATTAGGGTTTAATTTCCGTGTCAATATAGAACATGTCCCATATTCTAATGCTTTCATTTGACGCTTTCGCAGTGTGAATAAGGTAAAATGATTTCACAACTTTTTGGAGTTCGCCAAAAATTCGACGCCTTTCATTAGTACAAAATAATATATGGCACATGGTTAATCTGATTAAACTACTCATTTCCACCTTTCAGATGTTCAGTGTTTTCTTTTCAAACACCAGTGCTAAGGAATTTTAGCAATTCAGGCAGAAATATATCGTTTTCTCAGAGATACTTACTTATCCTGTGATTTGTATTTCTCTTAGGAAAATTTGAGGTTACATTTGCTGGAAAGAGCTTTAGACCATGAATTTTGTCTTTAGAAGCATAGTAAAGTCACTGTTCTACATTACAATTCGGGAGAAATCACGTTCATCACCATTTTGGAGAACTGAACTTGAACCGCAGTTACATCTACTAGACAAAGACTTAAGGCTCTGATTTCAACTTTTGAAAACCTTTATATCTATTTCTGAAAACCCAACCTTATTTTCTGTTTCCTAAATCAATTCACCGGCTACATGGGCATAATAAAAAGTCCTTTTTCAAATGGTGAATGATGTGTTTTTTTCCAATTTTGCTTCATTGATCGTGACTGTTACACCTTACATATCTTGCATTCTGGCGATATATGGGCGTCGTAACAAAGAGTTCATACCTAACAAACATTTAAATAAAAGAATTAAGGATTTTTATCATTGGATGGAGTGTGTACGAGGGTTACTCTGAAATTTTTGAGATAATTTAATTTAATTAATTAATTTAAGAAATTTTAAAATACAAAATATTTTACGCAGAAGATGATTTTTACTGACTTACTTCAACTTGTTTAGCGTACAATAAATTTTAAACAGAAGAGAAAACGAAGTTGACGCGAGAACATTTTCGCGCCATGATTTTCTACGATTTTAAAGCAGTATTAAATCAAGAAGAATGCGTTCAATGGTTGAAATTAGCATTTGGCGATGAATTTCCAGCTCATGCTACTGTATTCAAATGGTTTATAGAATTTAGAAGATGTCGCAATTTTTTTCAGGATGAAGAACACACAGGAAGGACGCCGTCGACAGTAATCTCGGATAATGTGTCTGCCATACCAAAAATGTTAATGGATGATAATCGCTGTACCTATCAAATGATACAGAAGGAACTTAACTTTGGACCCACAGTCATACACAAAATCATTCATGAAGAATTACATATGAAAAAAGTAGATTGCCGTTGGGTTCCCCATAATCTAACTGAGCACCAAAAAGAGGAGCGTGTCAGAATCAGTAAAGAAACTCTTAAATTGCTAAATGATGGTGGCCATCGCATCTTTTCTAAAATTATAACAGGTGATGAAACGTACATACCGTTTTTTGACTTTCCAAAACGTTGAGAAAGCAAAGTATGGGTCTTTGAAGATGATCCCACGCCGACAATGGTGAAAAAACAACGCACACTGAAAAAGGGATGTATGCCGTTTTCTTCAGAAATACAGGATTGGTCAAAGCCATCAATTTGGAAGGAAAGAAGACAGTAACAGCAAACTGGTATACCACTAAATGTCTTCCAGAAATTCTACAAGAACTGAGTGTTAGGGGACTATTGCTTCACAATGACAATGCACCTTCACATACAGCCGGATTAACTATTGAGTTTCTTAAACAAAAACGAATTAAAGTGATGGAATATCCGCCGTATTCACGTGATCTAGCTATGTGCGACTTTTTGTTATTCTTTAATCTAATAAAGAACTTACATTGACGTCGTTTTCATGCAGAAGAAGAGAGTGAAGTGGCTATAAATGCCTTTTTTCATCTATTCGAAGAAATGAATGGCTTCAGGCATACTTTTTTTCTAACATCTATCACTCTAATGTGTAGTTATTAGTGTTTCTAGAAATTCATTGCATTATTCAAGTATAATAAAATGAGACAATAGATTGAAAAATCTGAAAAGTGAAAATGATATATACTTTTTGTTGAACTGGCGCATCAGTTGCAATTTTAGTTAGGATCATCTTATGATTCTATTTTTGTTTCTTCATACCCATATTGTAGAATAAAAATAAGTTGTATGCTTTTATATTCATTTTTAAGTTTCATTTAGCTAAAAATATGCTTGAGCAAATGTATTACATTTGATTAAGGTTTGAATCCATGAGCATTTCATATAGCTAAATTCTTACATAATCAGTTGAGTGTAATTAGAAAATGAATATTTTTATAAAATGTGAAATTTTGTTTAATATTTTCCAATTTAATGCTTAAATTGAAACAAATGTGTAGTAATGTCTGTTAATAAGAGCGCTATTAAACAAATTTACTATGTGAAAACAACCTGGCTGATAATTCTGATTTACACTGTTACAAATATGCATTTCATTCCCAAAGGAGTCCATGATAATGTAAGTCGACATAAGTACTTACAAAACTGAATCCACAAAAGCTAATTCCATTCGTTTGTCGTACTACTACTCTAAGTTATGAACTCTGACACTAAAAGTTTTAAAGAAACAGGATTTGAAAAAATATATTGAAGTTTTTTCTTCCTAAATATGATGTTAATTAATAATTAATTTCCAGGTATCTAATTAAACTATTCTTGTGGTTTATCATGCAGATTAGAGCATTTTGATGCTAAGATATTGTTTCATGTATAATGGGCGATACTCACTTATAATAGGTTACACAAAAAAACTTCCAATCATTTATTCCTATAGACTTGAATGAAAAGCCAACCGTAACTATTTTCCGTCATAAAGTATAATGCTTGTAACAACAGTATTTCGATCAATCTTCTTTTCTCAAGAAAGAATTTGCACTACTAAGACACGATAAACCCAAATTGAGAAATTTTCTGACTTCGAACAAAAGGGCTCTTCTGGAAATACTGCCAGTGGTAAACTTCAAAGGTTATATTCAATTGTTCATTCTTTTATTCCAGCATAAAGGAAATAGCTTTTTGATTTTATTTGCAGCTATTTAATGAAAATTTGGTGCAAGGAAACAGCTAGATATAATAGAGAGATTCAATATTTAACTTTCAATGATAGATTAAGTACCTTACCTGTTTTCCATTCATGAAAGAATGTGATGCTTTGGGTGGAATTGACTAGGATGATGCAGCGTTCATCATGAGCTCTACCACAAGATAGCTTGAAAAAGCTACTGTCTTTGCCGATGCTTAAAATACGTGTAAAATTGAGGAAGGGCAAAGTAATCACTTTTGCAAAATTAAAGCAAGAAGTCACTGCGCAAATATGACTGGATGCGATATAATGTTTAACATAAGAAATAAATCTTCAACTCGTCTTACTGATGTAAAAACTATCGAACTAACTGTCTTTTGTATTATGCTGCATACAACAGCATGAGAAAAATTATTTTTTAATACTGAACAGATAAAAGTTACTATTTGGCAAATTTTACTGCTGAAAAAAAGAATCCTTTATTATAATGGCATACTTGAATTTGCACCGCATTTGGCGGCAGTTTTCATATAGCAACAATGATTTTTAGACTAGATCTTTAGACTTTATTTTAAGGAAATGATTAATTATTTTTCGTTGTGGTTTACATTGTTTTTTTAAGTTTGCATGAAAAGAACTTTATAAAATTTATGTTTACATTATGAATCACTAAGATATAATAATAAAAGTTTATAATTTTAAATATGAATAAACTCACGGGTGGCACTTTTAAAAAACGTAAGAGTTAAAAATCACTTTGAAAAATACCTAACATTTCTATAATATATAAAATTACATAATATTTAAATAACAATGAAAATAAGCATTTTGAAACAGATTAGTGTTGCGTGTTATAATTAAATTATTTGGATATTTTTGGTTTCATTAAGGTTTCCACCAGTTGCCTATCCACGCAAAGAGTATTGGAAATAATCTGGTATTGTTTTGGATAAATGAAAGTAAAAAACAAAATGAACTCTTAAATATGAACCTAAAGGAATGTGAAAGTACCTTAACTTTATACAACATTTTAACTTCAAATCAAAATATTGAAGAGAAATCAGCAATTTTATGCTAAATTTAGCAAAAATAAGAAATGAATTTCAAAAAAACGAGAACCTTAAATTTTATATGAATTGTTCACAAATACTTGGTATTAAAACTGGTAGTGTAATCTAAAATAATTTATTGAATGTGAAGTAATGAAACAATTAAGTTACATTGGATTCCATTAAATTTAATTTTCCTTAATCTTGTCTAATGATAATTACTTTAGTTATTTGGGGAATTTAGATATCGAATAATTAATTTTGGTTGAGAAGTATGAATTTCTTTTTACTACCTGTATTCAAAGTCTAAATTTCAATCGATGTTTGTAATTTGATTTACTCATGTTTCTTTTGTAAAGGGAGAGAATTTATAATTATTAAAAGACAAATAAAGAAGATCAAATCTACTAAACTTAACAGGATTTCATTTTTCTTGCACATTTTTATTTGCAAGTACTGTGGAATTAAATTAATAAATTTATTAATTTTAATTTAGCTATACAAAATTAAACAAACACAAATTCTAAATAACAAACTAAATTAAAATATTTGCTTAAGCTATTTTCTTGAAGTCCAATCAATTTGAAACAAAGATAAATTGCGTCATAGATATTTAAAAACACTGCACAAATGAATCTTCTCAATTTTATTGTTTTATACACACCCACAGATAGTATTCCATAAATTTCATTATTTTCAAAGGAAATAAATTTCGATTGAATTTCATGTGTCATCACATCATAACTGGAAAATTTAATTAGTACTTATTTCAAATGAGTTTTTGTTTGAGATGAGAAAGATCAATAATGATTTTATTCTATAAAATTCATTACATGTGTTTTAAATGAAGCTATATTAACATCAAATGTGTCTGTTGCTAATAGTTCCAAGAAAACATTCCTAATTATTTAATTTCAATGTTTCAAATTGTTAAAAGTGAGATTATATATTATTTTAAAATTTGTTACATTTAAAATCTAAATACACTTTCCTCAAATTTTTTGAAATAACAATTTTTTAGTTTACTCTTATCCTAAATTTTGTAATACTTTCTTCATACATTTTTATACAGAAAAGGATATATTATTTAGTAGTTAAGATCGAACAATTTAAAGTTCATACAGTAAAAACTAATCTTGACTAAAAATGGGAATTATATAGGAAATAATTTTCTGACAAACATTTTGTGTAACAGTTTAATTTATACGTGAAGCATAAAATATGAAAATAGGAATTGTCTGTGGCGGAGTTGAGTATACTAAGGGATTTTTAAACTAATTAGTTTTTTGGTTTTATTCATATATTAGTAATTTGATTTACGGCTTAAGATAAATTATATTATTGTAGAAATTCTCTATTTTTTTTTTTTTTTTTTTTTAAGATTGACATAACTAACATAACTATGGTCAGAAATTCCAGTCAGACAACCATTAATTTGAACCAGTTCAAATCAAACACATATAAGCTAGTTACTTTTGCAAAATTCTAATCACATAATTTGATGAAAAGGTGTTTAAGCATATACTGGGCACTTTAAGATAAGGACTTCTGATTTAGACAGGTATCAAACCTGTGTGTGTTGAACACATGAAGAATACCTTTCTACATTGCTTTCAGCGTTAAGTTATAGTATTAAAAATGATAAATATTTGCTATTTATTATTTTTGGATACATTTTTTTTCGATTTTTTAAAAAAGATTAGTTATTTGTGGCTTGTATATACTTCGAGCGATCTGTGAACTTAATGCACAATGCATAAAAACGCTTATTTTTGTCTTCAATAGGTTAATTATTATCTTAGCGCCCTAAGCTATGAATTTTCCATCTACTTCAATCTTCGATAGCACTATATTTACTTTTATTTTGCCTTTTTCATGCCATTTAAACTGTAGGTCTCGATATAAGTAGTCTTCAGGTGCGAAAGATGACTGCTAAGCCGTAAAGAAAACAAACTTATATTTGCTTGTTTCAGTTTTCTTCATTTAAAGTAAGTTAAGAATGGTTTTAGTTGCGACTTATCAAGTGAGCCTTTTAAATGCATTAGTTACTGCATACTTATTCAGCTACTAATGGAAAGTAGGGATAGTTAGTATTTGGGGAAAAAACTCTGGGACTTCATAAAAAAGGATCATTATATATTAGACCGAAATGGTGTTTTTTATTGGTAATTTTTATTTGCTTATGTATCCAGTATTACGAATGTGTGTGTGTTGTGTATGACTGGACAAAAATGCTTATTTTCTCTTGTTTTAAGACACTACTAGTAAACGGAGAATAAAATGATCATATCATATTTTTGATTCAGGAATTCCTGGGGAATTACAGCTGTTTCCAAATAGTGAACGTACCGAAATTCTTTAGTGGAACAAGTTAGTGTCACAGTTTTTCAGGATTATAATTTTTCGATATATTTCAATTTCATTCATAAAAATGAGGAGAGTAAAGTGACAAAATATTGATGTATTCTCTCTTATAATATCTTCAAGTACTCCAAAACATTATTCAAACCGGCAGCCTAATAACTCTTTAGCATGTGGCTCAACAGATTCTCTTATTTGATTCCAATTTTGGACGCGGCTGCTTGTGTTTGTTCAGAATCCACTTTGAACTGTAAGGTTTGGTTCTTTATTTGACAAAATTATCACTGACTGATAATAAAGGAAGTGAAATCTTTTTTCAGCATATTTTAATTTTTATCAGTTTTAGTAAACTTAGTTAGGGTATGGTTAAAATAAATTCATATTAATTATGTCTCGTGATCGTTCTCTTCAATATACAAAAATATATAATGACTACTAGTACTAGATCATACTTTTACAGATAATACTTACAATTCATGAGAAAAATACCCACCGTTTCATCTTAAATGGAACAGTGCTTTTTTTAGCTGAAATTTTCAACTTTCTAATATCTTTTATATTTTGTTAATTTTTATTCTTTAAATACTATAAGTAAATAAAAAAACAAACTTAAAGACTGAAAGAAAATAGTATAGCCTAACAATAATGAGGAAAATTGAAGAACCATTAGAGTTACAAAAATCCTCTTACAATTTGTCAGTTTTTCGTAATGTGTGCATAAATTTAAGTGCTTAATTTTATGTGGGAGTAAGAATAGTTAAATGAACATATTAGTGTGTTATCAACCACAGAGTGTAATTGTATCTCACTAATTATAACAGAGTTAAAAAAACATTAATAGGATCATAATGCTTAAAATTACTTAACGTTTAAACATTACTTAACGTTTAATTAAAAATTTAATTTTCTAGTGTTATTTATTAAAAAAAGAAATAAATATAACCAATGGAGAAAAATATCGATGTATGATACATTTTCCAATATTTCGTAATTATATAAGTGAAGAAATTCACTTTTCACTTGTTGAATTATATTCAAACAATTTTTAATATACATTTTTTAACTATTTTGGAGATGGTTGTAAGTTTCTATGAGGACAGAAATTTTGGAAATAAAATTTAAGTATTTTAAATGTGTTTTGCATATTTTAAAACACGAAAAACTGCTTTTCTTTTTTCCAAATCTTTAATAAAGTATTTTTTAAATCTTTTACTTTCAAATCTTTAAATGTGATAGCATAATAAATATATTTTTCGAAATCATTTCGAGGTATTTAAAACGAATGTTTGTGTGCTTAACCCATTGTACTTGAATTCACACACAGTAACTTACAGCTGCTCTGCAACTGTATCTTCAATTTTTATTTGTTTATTAAATTTAGTATAAATATTTAAATTTTTTACTGTTTATAATTGCTCAGTATTCATATTTATTAAATAAAATTTTAAATTTAATCTCCAATTTACTTTATTTAATTCATGAAGTTAATTCGAACTCAATTTTAAGAAAATTTAAACTTCTGTTTACAGATTTTTATAAAAATAATTTAACTAGCGTATTTAATATCATATTAAGACTTCGTAACTTTCAAAAGCAATGTGTTTTAAAATTATTAGTCAATATAGAATAATCCAAATATTGGTATGGTAAAATTTGATGTATATTATACCTAACATGACGAGGAAATCATGTGGAAAAGATATAAAAACTAATAACGTTTTATGAGCAATATTTCATTGGATGTTTTTTTTTTCTAGTACTCATCGATTTAAGATTTCATGTTACCAACGAAGAAGAATGTGGCCAATAAACCAAATGGCCTTGTTTATATTTCAGTAAGAAAAAAAAAACAGAAATATAGCTTCGTGTACAAGAAATTATCCAGCCACGTACAAAGTAGAAATAATTTTTATTGATCTTTGCTTACAGTCAGCAATTGTTCATATTCTTAAGAGAAGATTATAATTTTTTATTATTATTTGATATTGGCTGATTGACATTTTTTGTTACACACTTAAGGAAGTGTACTAGATGTATACTTGTACACTTCCTTAAGTGTGCCCATTTACTCCACTAGATGTATACCTTTTGAATATCAATATTTCACACTTTATCCGCATAGCTCATTTTAAAATAATACGATAAATTTTAAAATGATTTAAAGCTATGACGCTTAATGTGTTATATAAAAGCAGTGTCATAACACATATCTTTTTATACTCACACACACTTTCAATAATAGAATAATTATTGCCTTGCTCTATAGCTGTTAAAAGTGGGGTTATTTTATTGTGATAGCTAACGATAAACACATGTTTTAAAAATAGAGGCATGTTACATGTTTAATTAAGATTTTAAAGTAATTTTGCTACGCATAATCTAGAGAATATAATATCCCACTACGGCATTACAGGATACAAAAATAATAATAGTTTAACATATCATTTGCAGTTTATCATTTGTAGCACTAAACATATGAAAATGCTGCTTTTGTTCAAACTGAAGTCGAATAGATGTTTTTCAGAGTAAAGCATGAACTAATGGGTCACTGGTGCACAATTTGCAGTTGCTATACTTGTTGAACAACAGTTATTCACAACAATTATTGTTAAATTTCTTATAGAGACTTTTGATATCACATTTCGAATTGCCAAGAAGCTTAAAAATGTGTGCAGTATGTCTCTTATAGAATACAATTTGTTTATCTTTTCACATGATTGTTGTAATTCCATCCCAGAAACATTTACTCACAGGAACACGGGTGCGTTTACGCCTTTTCGGGGAAAACACCAACAAACCATTTAGAACTCTGCTAACATAGCTTTAAAATGTCGATAAGCAAAGCCAAATATTAGATAATATTGCAATTTCATATTAAGGTAATTTAAAATGACTATTAATATTTTATAACAGTTTTCTCTAATATATCTTCTTTGTAATTAAATTAAAAATTTAATTTTATTTATATATATATTTTTTAATTTATAAGCAGTGTAAAAAATATTTTTATCAGCATTGTAAATTTTCATACCAATTTTTGAAGAGTTTTATTAAAATTGTTCAATTTAAAATTATTTGAATTTTTATAAAGTTTTAAGTACATTTTTAAACAAACATTTTATAAAACTCTATCCTTAAATTCTTGATAAAATTATAATTTATTTATTACAAGAAAAATAGAACAGAGGAATTAAACTTCAAACAAATAAAACACAACAAAGAACTGCAGACAAAATTTAAGTTACTTAAAGCAAATCGAAATCTTTTTACATGAGTTTGTTCAACTGGGTCTAAATTTCGACTTGAATAAATTTCGAGCAGTAACAAACATCCATGCCCCATGTGCCGATCGAACCCATGAAATGATAAACTAAAGACGTAAGTTCTAACCATTCAATTTCCATTTAGGTGAAATAAAGTCATAAAAAATGGCAGGAAAAAATCTTTTTAACATTTCCTATGAACAAACGCGTATTTTCATTGAAGTTCAAAATAATATAAATAAATTTTAAAGTACAATTCAAAAATAAAAAAAATATATATCTTAAAATTAATTTTAAAGATTAATGTTTGCCTACCTTATAAAGGTGTACCTATGGTATGTGTTTACTAAGGAAGTCAGATTCCACCTCAAATTGCGGTTCAGTTGGAAAAGTGGAGCATCACCCCCATATTTGTCAGCCTATCTGTCAGAAAACAACAACAATTGTATCTTATCTTTATATTTAATCGAAGCTCTTAAAATAAATTTCTTTTACAAGATGAAGTAATGAAAACATGAGGTAACTTTTTACCTTAATTAATATTATTTATAATTAAGTAATATTATAAACATTTCATCTTAATAATATTATAAATATTTATATTAATATTATTTATAAGTTTTCTAATTAAGAAACAAAGCATTTGAACAGTGTATTGTGTTCTCTAACAATAACTTATTATTATTCCTAGAGAATCATTTTAAATGCAAGCTAAAACCTCTTGCAAATTTTAAAAAAAAAAAAAAAAAAAAAAAAAAAACTTGAAAATGATTGAAAATTCTTCAAAAATACTATAAAATTTTATTTAAAAAAAATCTGTAGCTTCAGTTTAAATAGTAGGGGCTTTAACTCAATTGTCTTCATCAGAGTAATTTTATGTAATTTCAAAGAGGATGCTTCACGGAAATTTAAGTTTCCAACATGATTGAATCCATATTTGTTGTGACGGCTGTTTGAGAATATTATGTTTACGGTCCGTTTCTACACAATTGAATGAGGCATCTTTCTATGCAAAATTCAACGAATAAATAATGCGTATATTTAATGGATAGCCATCGATATTTGCTCATGGAAGTTTTATCACAGGTTGTAATGTATTTTTCTTATCATCCATTTACTACTAGTTTCAGTGACACAATTTTCACGGTATCTTCTGGTTACATAATAGCTTAATTTAAGCTAGTGAAGATAGATTTTGAATTCTGGAATGAAGGATCTCGGACACAAACATGAAAATGTAGTTAAATTTTAATTGTTGCTTTTTACATTAAGTCATTTATAAAATGGATGAATATTAATTTCTTAATCTGTATCGATCATTGAGCGGAATGGAGTAAGCATATAACGTATATTCATTGCTTACGAGGTAAAATGTATTTTCGATGTGAAAGTTAATACCATATATGCATTTATTGCCTATATCAATTAAGGGGATTAAAACTTTTAGTGTGTGTTTAGTACTCGTTGACTGTCCATATAGAATTCCGTTCCAATATGATTGTTAATACCACAATTCTATAATTTTTATTCGTACCGCATTTAACTAGGGGACAAAAATGAAAATAAAAAATCTGTTAGCTTCGGAATTGCTAACACCTTTGACTTGTCCCCATTAAACTACGATTCACTTAAGGGAACAGAGTGGGAATTAAATTAATCGCTCCGAGTTTTCTGAATGCTTTCTACTACTAGGTTGCCTGCTGTAACAATTACAGAGATTTAGGAAACTATGATAACAAAACGGCATTTTAGAAAATAATTTGCAAACATTATTTTATCGAAGCTGAAAAATTCTGAAAAATCTAAAGTTTACTTTTTTATGGGCAGAAAATAATTGAATCATGTGTAGGAGAAAGAAACAATCGGAACGAAAGTACCATTTAAATAAATCGAAAGAATTCTCTAAGTTCCAAAGATGCCATTCCAATAAAAATAAATGCAGCAAACTTTTATAAGGCTCTTCGTATAAATTTTTTATAAGTATAGCATTGTAAGTTTGTACAATGTGAAGGTCCTTAATTTATTAGATGTTAGTTTGAGTAACATGAAAACTTCTTGCGTTTGCTTAATTCATACAAATACTTTAATTTTTAAAAACTCAATTTAAAAATTTTGAGTAATTTACGGTAAATGTTTGGTACCATAACATCTGCTCCAAAATATGTAAAAAAAAAAAAAAAGCTGTCTTGAAAAATAGTTTAAATTTATCCAAATCTAAAATGGGCTGACAATATATTTTATGGTATGTGGTTTATACATTTATCTTAAAAAATATACAAAAAAATGTTTCTTATCCATTTGACATTTTATGTTTATAAAATAGCTCATTATAGGAAACTCATTTTCATAAAACTAAAAATCATTTCCATCATTGACTAAATTAATATTAAACTTCTATTTAAATTAATTTTACTGTAAAATATCTTGTTTTTCTTTCATGCAATACCATATTTTGAAAATCTTTTATTAATTTCATAAAAGTGAAAAATTTTATAAGAATTCTTTATCTTATTGAAAGTTTAAATGTTGTTCAAAAAATAATTTCATATAGAGATTAGAGATATTAAGTAAAATATATTACTCACAAAAAAAATAATAAAAATATTAGAATGCAGTTTAAAATAATTTAAAAAGATAAATGAGTTTCTTTAAAAGAGAGTTAAAATTGCATTGAAGTGTAATTAACTAAAGCGAAAAAAATAATTACCCTGTAGGGCTAATATACGTAGTTAAAAATGCAATGTCTAAAAAAATATGAAA
Source organism: Latrodectus elegans (assembly GCA_030067965.1). Lineage (NCBI taxonomy): Eukaryota > Metazoa > Arthropoda > Arachnida > Araneae > Theridiidae > Latrodectus > Latrodectus elegans. The sequence goes on along the minus strand of CM057817.1, from coordinate 82,835,248 downwards.
GTAAGAAAAATTACACAAAATTGCTTAAAATTATTATGCAATAAAACCCAATTTAAAATATAAAAAAGATTTATCATTAAAATTATCCTCACTGTTGGAATTAAGAAACTCCTCGTTTTGATGAAAAAATTTTCCTGAAATGGAAATTAAGTAATTATTTTCCATGGAAAATTTCAAATCTGGAATTATTTATTTGCTATGGTATTGAAATAAATATTTTGATATAATAATAGTAAATCTAGAAAGCTGTATTTATACTAGTATGCGATTATATTATATTTTGACGAAATTTGTATTTTTGACTTCCGCGGAGCTTAAATGATTTCTATTAGATTGTTTGCATAAAAGAAAATGTATATTTAACTTGCAGGCCGCTACATATGGACGATTTGCTTAACTTTTAGCTGTTTTATATATGAAATGAGGTTTAACTTTAAAAAACACAAAAATGTTGAATGAGATTTGTAATACTTAGAAATAATGAGCCACGTAGTTGTTAAATTTTAAGGTTTTCCTTTCATGTGTGCTCTAATGTAATTCGTATTAATTAATTATTGATAAACCCAATAACACATTTATTGCAGAGGGCTAAAATAGCACTTTTTCAAAATTCGAAAAAAAAAATGGTAAATATTTTTATTTTAGTGAAACAATTACTTTGTAGGAATACAAAAAGACATTTGTATCAGATACCGCCCGTATTCCTGTTTTTTCTCTACTTTACGCATTGAAGACTATTTTAGAAAAATAGAATAGAAAAGGAAAAAAAGAATCACAAACTTTTCCATTGATAAAGCAAACAGAATTGTGGGGAATGATATACAAGCAGATTTACGGAACGCTATTTGTAATATACTGATTTAACAATAAGTTATTTTTATTAATTTAAATTAATATACTATAAATTGTATATATATATATATATATATGTATATATATATATATATATATATATATATATATATATATTTATATATATATATATATATATATATATATATATATATATTATGATAATGAAATCTTTTAATAAAATTTCAAAATGAAACAAAACACAAAAAAACTTCTGTTTTAAGTTAATTTGTAGACTGTACATCAGTTAATACAGCATAAGACAAAATTTCAGAGGACAAACAAAGCATAGATTTCATATATATATTTAAAAGATCGAGTAAATTTCCTGACAGTGTGTATTTCTCTTTTTTTCTGCATTAAAGTCAACCAATTTTCAAAGATTAAAATTATTCAAAATAGTAGTCCAATCTAATTGGAATAAATTATTTTTAACTTTCTCTGAATTACCAAAAATAATTTTCGAGTAAGGTGCATTGACACAAAAATCTGATATATAAGCAACATAATATACTTTTCCTTTAATACAACTGTTGTGCTTGGGGATATGTTCTTGATAAAGTATTTAGCATGATAAATCCGAGAAAGATGTCAGGGAAAGTTATTTTTTGTATTGTTAATGATTCTAGAACCTTAAGCTATGAGACTACTTTTGTCTTTGAAAGAATTCCGCCCATCATTTTCGAAATTTAATAAATGAATAACATTTTAAGTTATTGGCAACTGATATTTTACATGAGAGTTCGATTTGCTCTTTTGGAAAGCTGTTCTCAAAATTCTTAGCTATAAACACTGAATACGGAATGAATTCACGGTTTTTTAAGCAAAACTTCTGTGTATTCTTCATGTAGCAAGAGGTAAAAAATGATTGGATAACATCTTCAAAGTATCTTATTTGTTGATTCCCTTTCTTTATTCTCTTTTAAACAATATTGCCTGCAGTGATAAATTATCAATCAAAACTTTATTAACTTTAAGTTTGCTTAAAAATATAGGAATTGATATCTGTTTTGCTTATGCGCGTGCTCACCGTGCATTCCATGGAAATGAAAGAACGGATTTCTTACATAGAGATGTCTTAAATGTACCCATCGATATGTATATTAGCATTCCAAAAAGCTAATAAGAATCCCTTTATTGTAAGAAGCTTTTTGAGAGGAATATATTTCATCTTTCGATGGTAAGATCTACGAAAAATTATTTCCCTCTGTTTATGCATTCTGATTCATTTAACTCTTTTAATTTTAAAGTTTCTCAGTTCTTATCTGGTCACCAGAATATTTGCAAGTTACCTGTTTCATGTCAATTTGAGAGAAAACAATTTTTATAAATATTCAAAAAGTACTTAAAAATATAAAACACTTGATTTTCTTTGGACCTTTTTAATGACCCTAGATTAATCTCGCAATAATGACTAGAAAATGATCGATGTGACTTCGCTAGAGAATGTATGTTTCATGGTGTCCAAACTGTTGTTCTCCGGTTTTGTTCTTTCGATTAATGTATAGCTCTATATATATACATATATATATATATATATATATATATATATATATATATTTATATATATATATATACATATATTATATATATATATATATATATATATATATATATATATATATATATATATATATATATATATATATATATAATATATATATATATATATATATAAATGTATATATATATATAAATATATATATAATATATATAAATGTATATATATATATATATAAATATATATATATATAAAAATATATATATATATATATATATATATATATATATATATATATATATATATATATATATATATATATATATATATGGAGAAAGAGAGAAATGCAACTGTTATCTCTATGACACACGAAGCAATGAATATTATGGATAAAGGATATGTTCAAATAAGAAACAGTTTATGTAGAAGAGGAAATTTGAATTAAAGTATCGATTCAATTTAAAAAGCTATAATGTTAAATATATTCTACCATTCATATAAGATGATAATACTCAAGAAAATTTCCTTTTTCATAAGTTTCTTTAATAAAAAAGGAAATTTTGTTGACCCTTGTTTTATGCTTGCTGCTGGGTTCCACTATGATCAATGCAAATGTAAACATAAAGAGGTTCCTCTATCTTAGTCAGTAATAATTTTCAATATTTCTATGGCCGAGCTGGCAGCCGAGTGGTTAGCGCTCTTGCCTTCGGTTCAACAGTTCGAGGGTTCGAATCCCACCTTGGGCATGGATGTTTGTAGTGGTTCGGAATCCACTTTAAACCGTAGGTCCCGGTCTAATTAGCCCTCGTGAGCAAAAAATGAACGTTGAGCGACAAACAAACCAACCATCAATATTTCTTTGAAGTTGTTGTATCTATAACATTAAATTCCCTGAATCATCTCTCTACTCTGTCTTCTTTTATAAGTTTTTCTTTGTAATCTATGAATCTATAATAGTTTTAATGGTAACTTTAAGAACATTTTTGTGATTACATTTCATCTGCGTCTGATCCACGTATTGAGAAACCTTATATGTTTGAAAATTACCTCTTATAAAGTAACAGTGTGGGAAACTACTTTTTTCTTTCTATAAGATATCATTACTAATTTTTTAAAATTCATTAGGTCATAAACTAGTCTCTAGTAATAGAAAATCCAAAGGCAGAAGCTGCTCTTGGTGTATATTATAATTTGAAACAAATAATCCTGTAGTAAATATTGTAATTTTAATCACATATTTTTGCTTTGAACATAAACAGGAAAATTTCTAATTTCAAATAAACTTTTAAATTTCAGAAGAAGATTTTTTTCAAATCTCATAAAGTTTGCTCGTCAGGAAGAGAATTTCTTATATATTTTATTTGTATCACTCATGTGTTATATATATATATATATATATAACGACTTAAACTTATTTCTCATTAGATTTCTGGTGAGAAGAAATCCTGAGGAAACGTAGTTAAACAAAGAGCACTCACTAATTCAGTTCACATTAACTCAGAAAAAAATATTATCAGTTAATGTGATCATAAAAAAACCTATATTTCACTAAATAGCCGTTGCAGCTCCGGTAAAATTTGATATTCCTGTCACTGAAAAATCAACAAAACAATGTAAAAATACTCACGTTTCTTTCCATACGAAATAGATGAACATAAGAACATGAGATTAGATGTTGACTTTCTCTTATAAATTTCATACCAGCTTCGCCTATATATCGATATTTTATCTGACAAAACCTCTATAGGATTAAAAGCTACGCGATGTTTCATCAAAGAGTTAAAAGTTTGCTTTCCTAAGCATTTTAATATGTGTAGTCATATTTTTTGTTCAACAATTACATTTTAAATAAAATTATATACAGTTAAAAGTAAAACATTATATATATATATATATATAAATATATATATATATATATATATATATATATATGTATATATATAAATGTATATATGTATATGTATATATATATAAATGTATATATATATATATATATATATATATATATATATATATATATATATATATATATATATATATATATATATATATATATATACATACACTATTGCCATTAAAATTACTAGACCAAGAAGGCGACGTGCTACAGACGTGAAATTTATACGAAAGGAAGAAGGTGCTGTGATATGCAAATGATTAGCTTTTCAGCTCATTCAGACAAAGCAGGCGCCAGTAGCGACACCTACATTGTGTTAAAATGAGGAAATTGTTCAGCCGATTCCTTATACACAAATTGTATTTGAACGTTGTTGCCTTGTGAAAAGTTGTTGTGATGCCTCGTGTAAGAAGGAGAAGTGCGTACCAGCACGTTTCTGACTTTGATAAAGGTCGAATTGTAGCGTACCGAGATTGCGGTTTATCTTATCGCGTCGGTCGAGATCCAATGACTGTTACCAAAATATGGAATCGATGGATTCAGGACGGTAATACGGAACGCCATGCGGGGTCTCAACGACCACCTATCACTAGCAGCCGAGAAGACAGGCATATTATCCGCATGGCCGTAATGGATCGCGCAACCACGTCATCAACCGGCAGTCAAGAAACGGGGTCGTTTGGAAGACAACAAGTGTCTGCACGAACAGTTCGACGACGTTTGCAGCAGCATGGATTCTCAGCTCGGAGACCATGGCTGCGGCTTCCTTTGACGCTGCGTCATAGTCAAGAGCGCCTTCAATGGTGTGATCAACGACGAACCTGGGCGCATGAATGGCGAGACGTCATCTTTTCAGATGAATCCAGGTTCTGTGTACAGCATCATGATGGTCGCATCCGTGTTTGGCGGCATCGTGGTGAACGCACACTGGCAGCGTGCATTCGTCATCGTCATACTGGCCCATCACCTGGCGTGATATTATGGGGTGCCATTGGATACACGTCTCGGTCACCTCTTATTCGCAGTGAGGGTGCTTTGAACAGTGCAAGTTACATTTCTGGTGTGTTACGACCCGTGCTTCTTCCCTTTATTCGAGCCCTGCGAAACCCTACGTTTCAGCAGGATAATGCCCGACCGCATGTTGCCGGTATTGTACGGACCTTCCTTGATACGGAACATGTTCGGCTGTTGTCCTGGCCAGCACGTTCTCCAGATCTTTCACCAATAGAAAATGTCTGGTCAATAGTTACCGAACGACTGACTCGTCACCAAACGCCAGTCACTTCGGTTGATGAACTGTGGTATCGTGTTGAAGCTGCATGGGCATCTGTACCTGCACATGCAATCCAATCTCTGTTTGACTCAATGCCCAGGCGTATAACTCCTGTTATTACTGCCAGATGTGGTCGTACTGGGTACTGGTTTCTCAGGATCTTTCCAGCCAATTTTTTTGAAAATTTAATCACTTGTTATTTCTAGTATAATATATTTTTCCAATAAATATGATTTTGTTATCTGCATTTCTTCCTGGTGTAGCAATTTCAATGGTCGGTAGTGTATATATATAGTTTACAATTTCTATAAGCTGTGGTTATAAAAGGATAAAATAACAAGAATTCTTGGAGTTGCTGTATCATTTCTTTTAAAATTTAATTTTGTATCTTTTTAAAATATTTCTCTAAAAATTTATATAAGCAATAATATTTTACTGTATTTCCATGAGAAGCAATACTTTTATATGCAGACCATTTTCATTACATATCAATGAACTTTAAATTTGTTCTTTTGAATTTAACACTAGATTTACAAACGTTTTGTATATTTACCTCTACTAACACGCATCAATTTGAGCCATAGGTTAACACATGCATCTAAAGAAAAATCAACAGCATATAGAAAGCAAAGTAACGAGACACTGCAAGTGAAACAAAGGAAGTATTTATCATTGTAATGGATATTCAATAATATATATATATATTTTACAACATTTCTTCTATATTCTACATTCATTATACACCTCTTTTACACAAACACTTACTCTGACTTTTGCAAACTTTGATTTACCAAAACGCAGAGTTGAACTTCCATACAACGTTCGTTCTTTCCTCTGTTGCTTACCGTGTTTTTTGGCATTTGATATAACGTCACTTTTTGCAGGTCATATTTATTATTGTTAGACTTTTTGCTTTGGCAAATTTAATTTACTAAAATTTGTATTACTACTGCGTCAAACTGACACATATCTGTAGATTGGAATTTTTTTAGTACATTATTAATTCACTATATAATATTTTAGTAACTATTAATTCTGTAGAACAATATTTAAAGAAGATATCAATGAATATTTAATTTGATCAACAAATAAGTCCTAAAAAAGTAGATAAGATTATATAAAATTCTATCAGTTTTTGTAATTTTCTTATAAATGGTTTTAAATGTGTCAAAATAACGTAATCTCATAAATCTAGTATTAAATCTTTGATTACTTTATAAATGGTGTATTAATTTCTTTTGATTTTTGCTATTGCTTTTATAAGTATAAATCTTTTTGTGGTTTATTATTTTCTTTCAATATAATTCTTAATTTTATAGTAAATATATTTGTATATATGTAAATGATTTGAATAATATTTTAAGATGTTAAGTAATTAGTCTCTAGAAACCAAACTTATGCCCAAAAAAGGTAAGTCACTTTTAAGTTTTTTGAAGACTAAATACTAAATTTTAGTTGAATTTTTTTTTTTATAAATTTTAGTTAGGAAACATTGTACCAGTTTTAAATGCGACAATGTGAAATTTATATTGGGAAATAATTATTTGCTATGTGATAATTTTATTTAAAATAAAGCAGAAATAACGGAAAAATTAATACCTAATAATAAAAAAAATTATAGCAAAAAATAATAACTTCTTCACAAATTATTTTCCATTTATAGTTGATAAATATTTTCTATAAGTATCAATTTAGAATAAATGCATATATTGTCCAATTCATAATCGTTTTCGAATTTACAATAACCTATAATAAAAATTAAAGAAATATTGACAATTAAGAAATAAAGACCTAGGAGAATTTAACTCAATACAAATTTAAACTTTATAAAGAGAAATATCTTATACATTAGAAGTTACATAACACCCAAAAGCAGCTTGATTGTAAAAAAATTAGGGAAATCTGCAGCTGTTAAAATACATTCCAGTTAATATTGTAAATATAAATGTATTTATCAGATATTATAGGTGCATTTAAATTAAGCAATATGATAATATTTTCTAGTGCTAAGATGAGATTTTGCATTATTTGCATAATAAAATAAAAATATTAGTTTTTTAGTGAAAACTTGTGGCTACTAGTTTGGCAGAAAAATTATCATTCGACCTTTAAGGTACGATTGAAAGAAAATAAACTTTATCTTCCAAATGACAAATAGGAAGATACCTCTCTTTTAAAATTTACTAAATATTTAATGTACTTATTTCAACAAATATTATTAAAAAAATCACATTAAGGTGATAAATCAACAGTTTTACTCAAGTATTATCATTAATCGCTCAAGTATCTTTCATTAAAAATACAATTCAGTATAAAAATGAATGAAAATGCATAAATTAAAACACTATGATATGTAAACGCGTTACTTACTTGTGTATTACTATATATATGCTAGTTACATGAATAGAAATTAATATTTATGGAAATGATGGAGCTCACACACAAACAATGAAAAGGTAAGTGTTAATATTAATTCCATGAAGTATGTGTCATCTGTGTATTGGCCAACTTTTTGCAGGTAAGATAATGAATATTTTTTCTCTCATCTTCAGCTTCGATCCTCCAATGCAACGCACGTTTTTCTCAATACTAGTGATCTGGATACTGAAGGCACTTATGGCTGTGAAGTATCAACCGAAGTTCCATCCTTCAGGACAATCAAAGCTGGAAAAGAACTCAGAGTCCATGGTAAGATAATTAAATATATTAATGCAAACACTTTTTTGTTGACATTTAACAAATATGCTTGAATCTCATGTTAAATAGACAGTAGAAAATGTATGTTAAATGAGAAAAATGTTCTTCCTGTCGGTATAGGGGAAATATTTAAATATAATAATTCATGTTTATGATTATGTATCGAGACAATAGTTCTATAAAATAAAATCTCTTGTATGTTTCAGATTTGGTCATATATTATGTCATGTTGAATATTAAAGTTTTCTAAGCTATATTCTCACATACTTCGTAGTTAATCAAAACATTTTGTAAAGTTTTTTTTTTTTTTGTTTTTTTTTTTTTTATGATTTCTACACAATAATTTTAGGTAAATGAAATAACTGGTATGTTTATTTATATTTTCAGCACTATGAAAACTTGAAATAAAATTTTCATTACTTCAAAATTATATTTCTGTAAAAGCAGGTAAAAACAGGACAACCTGCATACACAAAAAGGATATAATCCTTATCAAAATTATAGTTATTCATATTAAAAAAATATTGCAATTTTTGAACAGCCCATAATTTTTTGTTTTAAAATTTCCATTGAATAGTAATAATCTTTTCTCTTTCATAAACGTTAATGATAGTTTGCCATCATTTTTTCTAAAAATATTTGTTGCATTTAATTATGAAAAAGGTTAAATGTGAGTAAATTTTTTTTCGTATAAAAATATATGGAATGTAATTGGCAATATCATAGAATCACTCTATCACCTAATATATGTGAATATGCAGTAGGCAGCAATGTGCAGAAAAAAGTCATGAACTAAAATCTTAGAAGTGGTGATTTTAGCCAGCTTTACACCCCATTGTATGAACTCAGTTCCATTTAAACATAATGAGCTATGCCAAGCATTCTAAAATAATACAACTGGATAACAATCTGATACATGATAATGTGTTGCACAATTAACATTTTTTCTTTAAAGTTATCTCAATTTAGATGTAAAATCAGTTATATAATATGAAGTTAGGTTTGATGATCATTAAAATATAATCAAGATATTGCAGTTTTGGATTTTCATCTGCATATGCTCCTTCAGCTGATATGAACACAAAAACATATCTGAATTTTGATTTAGACAGGTATGATGTTAGAGATCACGTAGAAAAAAAAATCCGAAGTATTGCCAGTTAATACCAGTTAGACCCAATATTGCCAGCTAGAAATAGAATGGAGATTACATTGAACATTATTTTCATTTGTCGCAAACATATGAAATTGTGGTAAACATATTTTACTTTGTTAAATTTATTTATTGAGGAGAGTTACATGCATTGCCCTCACAGAAAACTCTACCATTTACACAAAAAGACATATTTGGTGGCATTTGACATTAAAAATCATATTTTGATCGATTTATTAACTTTTTAATTAATTGAACGCTATACATCTCTCAAAGTTTATCATTAAAACAGTCCTATAATTCTTTTGACGTACATACGTTTTTTTCACTTAAATAACTATAATATAAAAATTGATATACCAAGCAAACAGATATGCGTGAAATTTGAATGAAGTACTGTATTAGCAAGGAACAAGTTGCCTACTTCAGAGGGCTCTAGAATGCGTTCCATTGCTCCAAATAAGGTAAAAATTGAGCAATACATAATTTAAATGCTTTGTACATTTGCTAAGTAAAGTAAATTAGTAACGAATTTCACCAATAAATAGCGAAATAACACCAACGGCATTTATTTGCGTATATTGAAATTTTAAAGCATCACTTGCATTACCGCGTTTGCCTTTTAGCTTAATTCTTCGGATAAAAATAAAGCAATGTTTGCACGAACATTAGTTACTCCTCTTGTGCATCTTGGATACACTGCAAGAATAAGCAGTTTTGATAAAATTATTCTATCAGAATCAGCATAACTCCGTTGCAATTGTAAAAGAGTTTGTCATTTAAACTAGATACGAAGAGGTCTGTTATCTCCATGTTCCTTACGCAAGGTGTAAAATTTTCCAATAACTGTGCAACTTGATATACTGCCTGGTAAATGACGAAAGTAAATCCTATCTTCTCGTTAGAAAATATTACTATTTATGTCATTGAAACCAACAGTATGTCACCATGTGTTAATTATAAATATGCCAGTTGTTTTCCGTGTATTGTATATAACATATTCCACTATATAAAAAACTAATGGTGGATTTTGTATTTTTATCCTTACAAAATAAGATATATTGCAAGAGGGAAACGAGGAAAATCATAAACATTTTGCACTACACCACCTGTATCAAATGGTGGTTGACATTACTTAGCTATGAACTAATGTTGCCTATCTTTTATTTCAATGGATAAATTAATGCTCAAAATTATCAAATTCGGGTCTCAGAAAACCTATCCAAGAACAACACTTGATTCTTAAAATGGTGACAGTATTCAATAGTTTTACGTCTACATTTATTATTGGAACTCATTTTTAAGAGGAAATGGAATCCACGCATGATTTGTTTCAGGTAAACTGTAATATTATTGGCTAAGGACTTTTATAATCCCGTAACTTGAAAGGTTTGAAGACCTTTAAGACATCATTTTTATGCAGGATGGTTGACATTTTTACATTAATCTTCATATATAGCAATAACTGAGACATCATTTCAAAGATCCACTTGATACGCCCCTTTATTTTTGATAAGCATTGTTTCTTCGTTTGTCATGTATCATTCCTTGCAACCATCAGTTCTTTTTTCTCCTTCAGTAAAATATCTACAGTAGAAAACCAGCATGTGTGCTAGAAATAAAGGTTAGAATTTGGGGATATATTCTTGATTTTTCAAAAAATAAACTCCTGTCAGTGGTGGAAAATATTGTTCTGCGATTTTAGCAACATTGCTGAGTACTAACGAGGACATATTCAGTAGTTAATTTTAAAGCAATTTATTCTATATAATTTAAATCTTACAAAGAATACTTAATCTTTTATGAATTTCGTATCTCCACGAATCGGTGGATTTGATACCAGTTGTTTCTATCTAATAAATGTCTACATTTATTAACATTCTACATTTATTGCATAATATTTTAACTTCCTGTTACTTGAATACTATCTCATTTGGAAAAGTAGAAGGCATTCTAGATCTCTATGAAGTATGGACAGTTTATTTAGGGCTAACTCTGAATTTTAAACATATTACAAAATAGAAGTAATTAATGTTTTAATATATTAATATAGAGCAAGTCCTCTCTTAGCAATAGTTACAATGAGAAACTACATTATGAATATTAAGAATCTATTACGCCGGTGAATTACTGTAGCGTTAATAATTTCCAAATAAATCAAATATATGGCTTGAAATGAAAAATTAAAAATATGTAATTGTTGTCTCTAGATAATGAAGTATATAACTGCTTTATTTTCACTTACTTATCAAAAAATTGTTTAGTTGAAGTAAAAAAAATAATAATTTATCACTTGAGAAATTTTATTTGACGTATGATTCTAAATTTAAGAAGCATTAAAGATGTGAATTGAAATTATAGAGGGCGTAATAAATTATATTTAGTTTTCATTTCACTTTAAGGTGGACTTATGATTTCAGTGATTTTATATAGAAACATAAAAGTAAAAAATGGAAGCATTTAACTTTTATAGGATTGAATGAAAATGTCTCTATCTTTATTTCAGATTTCTACTTCAATTCGTGAAAACTGGTTGAGTCAGATGAAATTTTTTCAGTAAAATTATTTTAAATCTTTAAACGTTTATAAGCAATTAAATACTTAAAATTTTGTATCATTAAAAATGTTCGTTTTTTGTTATTATATTAAATTCTTATGTTTTAATGATGCTGCAATTATTGTTGCCCTGTTTGTTTTAAAAATGTGAAGTATTTCCTTATATTAAAAAAAAAAACAACCTAACAATAATATTTTAAAGTTGTTACCAATAAGATACGTAGTGATATATAAACAAAAAGAAATAAACAATTTATTAGGCGATGGTTATTATTGAAAAAATATCTATCTTAGAATGCAGTGTTGAATTTATATCATATTTGAAAATCCTGATTATTTTTTCATGATTATACAGGGATTTATTTGAAAATATTGAAACATCGTTGTCCTTTCAAATGTTTTATCTGTGCTTACATGTAAATTTTAGAATTTATGCTACATGAGAAATTTCAAACAGAGATTACAAAAGTTATTCATGAAAAAACGATAAATTAATTTTATCTCTACATTAGAAATATCTTAAAAACATGACAGTCAATTTGAACATTAAATTGCATATATGTATGGGTATATTTAACTGTCCTTGTGTGTAACAATTTACTTGATGTATATATCTAGAATCAGTAGAAATGTTAATAATAAGTTTGATCAACTATATTTTAAATTTAATTTAATAGAATAATAATAATAATAGTAATCTTCCCATATTTTTTATGATCTCTTTCATTTATTGATATAATAATAATTTATTTTGTAGTTGATAATTATTTTAGTTATTAAATTAAATTTTTTATAAATTATATTCAACCAATATTCTAACTATTTTCTTTTTCCTTTGCTAAATTTAATTCCTAAGAAGAAAATACAATAATTAAATGCTATTACGTATTTTGTGTGTACTACGCCATTTAAAGTTATTTGTTTCCAACAATTCAGAATCTCGACTAATGCTTAATTTTGTTCTTTCCATTCAGTTGCAGTTGATTAAAGTATGATTTCAAAAGAATTTTCTGTCTGCTTGAATGATTTATTGAAATGCTCTAATATATGCGCATAGTTTTTATAAAGGTGCAATTAGTTTCAAGTATTGATTCTTTGGCCACAAAGTAATTTAGAGCTTATATTTCCGTCACAGAAAATTGTCTTCCTCAAGAGCTGCACAGTTTACAAAGGCCTTGTTTAATTATTATTGCTTGACATTTATGAATGATTTGTTTTATATTGTCTCTTATTTATTAAATAACGATTGTTGTCATTGCTTATCAAAGAGAATATTTCAATTTGCTTAATTATTTAAATTAGTATTTCATACTGAGAACTATACTTCATTGTTATCTTAATATCTATTTTATAATGTTAATTAATTGTTATTAAAGCCTGATATTATATTTAGTGATTTAGTGAAGTATTATATAGAGTTAATTTACTTAAGAAACGTGTGGAGGTTGCATAAAATAATGTTCAATAGGGAAATAGTAGAACGTTTGTGAATGAATTAAGTAATGGCGAAAAAAGTTTATTTTATAATCTCTTTGGTAAAAAAAAAATATTTAAATCACAGAAAGAGATAGTAAACACATAATTATTTATTTTAGTTATTCCCAAAGAAGTACCAAAAATTTATGGCGTTCAAAAAAATTATAGAATAGGAGACATTGTGAACATGACGTGTGTGTTTGGACCCTCGAAGCCTGCTGCTAAACTCATTTGGTACGTCAACGGAGAAGAGGTAAGATTTTCGATATTCATACTTGACACAACTAGTAAATCTTGTAATTAATTTGATTTATAGATATGTTTATCTCATAATGATCATCTTTTGATTCTGCGAGGAAAATATAATCATTTAAAACTTCATTTGGATAAAGTCATTAATACTCCTTTTTGCAGATAAATTCTTTAAAAATTCTAGATAGTATCTCTTTTCGTTGCTATAAACGTTAATATAAGAGTATTTAGAGAATGTGAGTAATTGAATCTCACTAAACATCTGTTGTGTTATTTTGTAAAACCATGCATGGTGCTCAACCAGCTATGCGAACGAATATTATTTAATTTTTCTTATAAATTAGTTCCAGTGGATAAGTAAAATAATGAATATATTTGAAATATGCAATTTTCTAAAAATAATTTTTCTCTGTTTGTCTACTGGATCCAAAATGGAACATGCTACTTCTAATCATTTTCGTTGTTAATTATATTTTTTCAAAAATGTATTTTCTGTATTTTCACCAAGTACTTAGCACATACAATTCTCACACAAATTATACCTTTTCGTGCATGCTTATATCATGTCGTAACAAAGATACCATGCGTGTCAATACCCAAAATGTATCAAAAAGATTTCTTAAGAATATAGTTATATGTTGCAGAATCTTTATGAAACAATAACTAAATAATACCTCATATAAGCAAGTCTTTTACAATGCTGTTCATATTGAAATGGTTTTAATTTATCTTATTTAAGTGATTGAAAAAAAATAACTGTTTTTGAAACATAGCCAAGTAAAAGAAGTGAAATCTTAGACAATACTAAAAATTTTAATCTTTTCTTTGCCATTGCATCTAAACTTTGTATATGAAAAACCTACATTACGTCAATGTTTTTAATTCCTTTGGCTTCATTAGGATTAGGAGCCATTTTTTGTAATATGCATCAAAAGGTTTAATATTCATAGTATACGAATAAGATATTGTTTGAAATCATCAAGAAATAAAGTCTTAATAAACTAATGCTGAACTCATTAACTGGCTATTATAAATAAACTCTTTTTGTAACGATATGTAATTTATTAATTTTTGCATGAAAATTAATAAGTTACATATAGTAGTGTTTCTCAACCTTTTAGTATTCACGACCCAATTTTCAATCATAATTTTCATCACGCCTCCCCTCTCCACCGCATACAATAAAATGTATACAATAATAATGCAGTTTGAGTATTTTGGCGCTAAACCTACACTACAGCCTTAAATTTAAGCTTTACAAATTACCAAGCATACGGAAATTTATTGACATTTAGCAACTCCGATCCTCAGCATTGAAAAAACAAGAATCTTATGCCTTCTCTTACGTACCGCCATGTCAGGCATTCTTACAGTTTCGCGAGAAGTTCCGATTTGTCTGGTCAGCTTAAAAGTTAGGTTATGAGCGTGCGCTGATGTGAACAAATGTTTTCTCATGGGGAGAAAGAGAAAGTTCTATGACGCCAATTTCAATTCCAAACAATCTCATTCGAATCAATCCTCTATCGCTATGGAATCTATTCTGAATGTGTATGTTATATATATTTTCGTGCAATTGCAATTCACCATATTAAACATTCATGGCAGCAGACTTATGCAGAATCATGGATAAATTTTTAAACGGGCTTAAGCGAGCATTAGACGATAGACAAGCATCAACAAGTACACAGACGAGCGTGGTTCCGAAAATAAAATGAAGAAAATATTCTCAAGAATACTTAAATTTTGGGTTCACTATTATGGAAGTAAATGAAGAAGGAAGGCCTCTGTGTATCATATGCTCAAATATGTTGGCGGCAGACAGCATAAAACCTGATAAACTTAAACGACAATTGAAAACGCTTCATAGTGAATGCGTAAACAAACCCATAAAATTCTTCGAATTAAAATTAAAATCATATGAAACGCAATATCATTGTTTAAATTTTTTTGTCTGTGAATGAAAAAGCTTTAATTGCCTCTTAAAAAATTTCATATAAATTAGCCAGATTTAAAAAGCCTCACACCATTGGTGAAGAGCTTGTTTTGCCAGCCGCAATTGAGGTTTTTGAAATTATGTTTGGAAATAAATTTGCAAAACAATTGCAGTGTATACATCTTTCAAATGATACTGTTGCCCATCGAATTGCTGGTATAGCTGAAAATGTAGAGTGTCAGCTTTTGTTGAAGTTGCGTGACAAATTGTTTTCAACACAACTCGATGAGGCAACAGATAGTAATAAAGATGCTCATTTCATTGCCTGTGTTAGATTTTGTGATGATTTGTTACTAGTAAAAGAATTTCTTTTCTTCAAAACAATAGAACTCAAAGCAACAGCACTCGCATTATTTGCTATCTTAAATGATTTTATGAACGAGGAAAACATAGAATGGAAAAATTGCGTATGAATATGCACCGATGGTGCTCATTCTATGTCCTTAAGATTCCAAAGTATTCAAGCACTTGTGAAACAAAAATCGCCATAGTGCGTCTGGACACATTGCATGATCCACAGAGAAGCTTTGGCATCAAAAGAAATGAGTTCTGGTTTGAATATTGTGTTAACCACGGTTGTAACCATCGTAAATTATATAAAAATGAGACCCCTGAAATCAAGAATCTTTTCATCACTTTGTAAAGACATGGGTGCAATACATTCAGTGTTACTATTTTATTGTGAGACAAGATGGTTATCACGAGGGAAAGTTTTGCAAAGTGTATATGAATTAAGAGAAGAAATCGACTTTTTCCTAGAAGAAGAAAACAGACCGGAAGTTGAGAATTTTCGCGATAGTTTATTTGTGATGAAATCCAGCTACATGGTTGACATATTCGAGAAAGTAAATTACTTGAATCTTCAACTGCAATTAGCAAATACTCATATATTGGATACGAGTGATAAAGTTAATGCTTTTTGTAGGAAATTGGAATTGTGGAGCAGAAATTTAAAGCAAGAAAACTTAACAATGTTTGCAAATTTTAATGATTGTATTTAAACTTACAAGGCTGAAGAATAATATGTAAAAGTTTTTTTTGTTACCATTGAAAATCATTTAGAAATGCTAGCAAGGAATTTTAAAAAGTACTTTTTTGCTGACGACAAACTGATATCAAGAGGCAAGTGGGTGAGGGATCCATTTCAAAATACTCCCGAAGGATTCTCAATTGAAGAAGAAGAAACCTTCATAGACTTCACGGCAAGCGGCGAAACCAAAAGACAATTGAGTAATAAATCACTCTTTGAATTTTGGGCAGGAGTGGATGATGAGTTTTCTGCACTAAAAACAAGGGCATTTCGCATTCTACTACCATTTTCAATATCTTACCTTTGTGAAACTGGATTTTCTGCGATGGTTCTTTGAAGGCAAAATATAGATCTCATCTAAATATAGAAAAAATTGAGAGTGTCTATTTCTAATATTAAACCTTTCTTCGAAAATCTTTGCTCTGAAAGACAGGCCCAAGGAAGTCACTAATAATTAGTAAATTTGTTTTTAATTTAGTAAGTTGGTTTTGTTTAATAAGTTAATTATTAAATATGTCGAAATGTATTTTGTTTTGTATGCGTGTGTGTTCTTTCCTTTCAGTCAATTAATCAATTTTTTTAAATAACATTTTCTCTTGGATATGCTCGCGCCCCCCTAGGTGGGCGCGCCCCACAGGTTGAGAATCACTGACATATAGTTAAGTTTGAAAATCAATGCTGCATTTTTGCATCAAAAGAGAATCAAATCCATGAATATAATAATAATCCGATGAAATTTTCAGAGTTTTCTTGTAGAATTTTGAAGACTTTTAACATTGTTTTAAGATTCGTGAAATTATATACCGTTTTATCACTAATTAATTTGCCGTAATAAAATTTAACAGATTTTCATTCTACGGAATGATATTTATAATTATAGAGATTCAAGACTACTTTAAATTTCTTTAAATCATTTTGTAATATCTCACGAATTTTGCTTTATTAAGTAAGGATTGTTTAGTACATAATCTCGTACTGTATTTGGATCATATGAGAAAATATCTACGCTGTTCTCTCTAGCAAACGACGTTTACTTGCTAAAATGGCTTTAAGTTGTTCCATATGCAGTTCACAAAAGCTTCTGTCTTTTTCTTGTTGATTTATTTCCCAATAATTGTCTATTTTCAAAGGAAGTTTATTATTTTACTTATATATTCAATTTAGTATTTAAGTCTCTCGTGATGCATAAATACTCTCGCAATGGAATTAAAAGCCAGTCATCAAGAGAGTAGCACACTTTTTCTCGCGTAGATACGAGAACCAGACTGTAATAGCTTCCAGCAAATGCTCTCACGTAAGCTTCATATGTGTAAAGTTTGAGCAGTTTTGTTACTGTGCATTCAAGCAAATCAATTTAAAGAAAAAAAGAATAGCATATGGACCAAAGTAATTATCCTCATATTATCTTTAATTTTTTTTATCCTCTATAATTAGGTTATTATAGATTTTATTTCTGTGTCCTCTGTAATACTGAGAGATCCATCGTTTATTAATTTCAAATAATGTGCTTAGTTACTTTTTTAATCATTTTGCTGTCACAAAATTATTTCGTCTTTTAGTCAATTTAAATTTTCTTGATCTCTCATTACTGACTTTTATAATGTTTTTGAGGAAATAATAATGTTTACTTTCACTTCAAACATCATGATTAGAATTTTCATAAAATATGCTTTGAAGATATTCTTACAGCTTAAGAAATTTTATTTAATTTTTTTTCAAACAGAGCGAGAAAAATTAGTGTATCTGTAAATAATATGACACGCACGCACGCACACACACACACACACACACGCACGCACGCACACACACACACACACACACACACACACGCACGCACACACACACACACGCACGCACACACAAACACACGCACGCACACACACGCACACACACGCACGCACACACACACGCACGCACACACACACACACGCACGCACGCACGCACACACACACACACGCACGCACGCATAGGATGCCCACTTAAATCCCTTGTCATTTTCTTAATTTCGGCACTACTGCTCAATTTTTATAAAAGTGGTGTCCAGGTATAGTACATCCGATATGCGTTGCCGAATAAGACCACTTATAGCGCCATCTGGTGGAAAATGCGGAGTTGGCATTCGTATCTTTAAACTGTTACCAGAAAAAGGGAATTACAAAGTTGTAGAGCATTATCTACTTAGTAAGAAAAGATACCTGATTGATATGGATGTGAGAATCGGATGGTTAAAACACCAATTTGTTTTTTTTATGATTCTTTATATTGCGAAGGTGACAAACGATCATAGAAAGAAGAAAATAATTAATTATAGTAATATATCTTTATTTAGTATATTGAAACTTCGCACCATCATCTACAATGCACATTTGGATCCTCGTTTGAATTTCACGATGCACGAGTTGGAACATAGAGGGTGACATGTTAGCACAAGCTTTTGTTATTCATGGTTTAAGGTCTTACAATGTTTGTGGAGTGTTTGCATACTCCTATTGTTTTAAGTATTCCTACAGAAAAAAAGTCCAAGCTAGTCAAATCAGTTGAACGTTGTTGCCAATCTTATGAAACTGCTATTCGGAATTATTTCATTTTCGATTTCTATGACAAGGTACTACTTCACTGGAGCCTTGTGAGTAGGTGCTCCCATGTTGAAACCATATATTCCTAAGATTATACACTGGCAGGTTCACCGCAAAGTCAGGCATTACGTTCTGCAGAAGTTGTAAATATGTGCACCTATTAAAGTTCCATCGTAAAATAATTCACCAATCAGTTTGTTACTGTAAATGTCACACCAAACACCAAACCGTCCTTGCTGTCAAACATCGGTGAAACATCTAGGACTTTTTAGCTTCCCGAACGAGTGAGTAACAACTCTTACTTCACACCCTTTACTGGGCGCAAGTCAGTAAGAGTTGTTCCTTCTACATGTTATTTCGTGAAAAACATGCCTCATCCATCTACACTTCATCTGCCTAAAACGTTGGCTGGAACTGTATCTAATTAATAAAGAAGTTGCACCATGAATAGCAGACATGAATAGCGTCACTTGACTTCCCCCTTCAGTAAAACATGTTGAAGAGTTGATCGTGAGTATAATCACTTGATTCTTGCAGAATTTTCAAAAACCGAGTTTTTGATAAACCACATTGTTCACTGATCTGTATTGTATAGCATTTTGATTATACGTAGGCATATGCCAATACTTCATATGGTTGAACATTTGCTGTCGTACATTTGCTTGTCCAGGTCGACTAGTCACGTTTCCTGTTTCCTTTAAACGTTTTAATACAGATAGAATGGTTTGATAAGCAGAATGCGGGCCTACAGGAAAACGTCCCCGGTACAACCTTGCTGCTACTTGTGTCTTGCGTCCACATTCACCATACAGTAAAACCATCTCATAATACTCACCTTTGGAAAATCGCTTCATGACCATGACCTTCAACGTAATAAAAACTCAACTGTGTTATACTGGTGGTCTGAAGTGAACAAGTGTGACGTTTTTTACGTATTTGCACACTGCAACAGTTTTGAACATTAAGTACAAGTTGTGTGAAGTTGATGTTGAGATCAGTACAAGATGCAACTTTCTGTGCTTAAACCAGAGTATTTTGGATCAGGAATCGCAAGCGATACCACTGGGCTACGTTACGATGTCATGCTTAGTACATAAGGTAATATTTTTTTCTTCTGTTCACATTCCGTAACGTTACAGTGTATGAAATCACAAAAATACAAATGCACCTTTTAACTGTTCTATTTTTCCCATCCATGTCAATGCAATGTCTTTTCGTATAAAATCGATAACACCCTACAACTTTGTAATTCATCTTTGCACCTATCATGTACCACTTTCAAGATAGGTCAATTTTCATAATTTTTTTCACCAGATGGCGTGGTGAGTGATTTCTTTCAGTAGCGTATATATGATTTATTATACTTAGGCACGACGTTTATAATAAATTATCAAAAGCCTTTCCGAGATTAAGAAGGTGACAAAGGACATTAGTCGGCAGTCTGTATATTACGCGATCTACTTAGTTCTGATAACTTTTAGATAGTATAAAATTATCCCTCAGGTCAAATAAATACAATTAAGTGATTAATGTAAAGCTCCAATAAATCGTAAAATGGTTAATAATAGATTCCATCTAAAGTTTACACACACATATATATATATATATACATTCTTATTTTCATTACATCCTTTCCCTAAGAATACCAATCCAGAAGATTTGTTTTAAGAACGGTTCAGGTTTGAAGACCAACATTTTAATATCAAGATTACAATTGAAGATAAATTTTCATTACTGAAATATTTTGTACGATATACCCTAAATAATTGTTCGTGTTAAAATAGTTAACCGAGATCCTGAGTTCAAATAATACAGGAATTTCATTTTAAATTGAGCAGTTCATTTAAATAGAACATGAAAGGTGTGAATAAAATTTCGTAAAATAATTCATATGGGCAAACCATTCGGTAAAAGCTGACATGTGTGAGGTTACAGAAGACTGACACGTAGTCCGATTATGTAATATTTTGCAAAAATATTTTCGGAATAATATTCTTTTCACTTCACTGCTGCCTTTTATTAAATCAAATATCTATTTCCTAATAAAATAAATTCTAAAAATTGTTTGTATTTACAAATAAAATTTTGACATGATTTCCAGTATATGATAGAAAATTGACTTTAATCTTCTTTGCCAAATCTATCACACAGGCGGTTATAATCTGTTTAAATCCACTTCATGGAATGCACTTGAATTCTCGAAATCGGCTTTAATATTATTCACCAGATTTTGAATCTAAATTTGGCGATGAACTTCATAGTTTTGACAGTTGTACTCATTGATCATAAACTGAATACTTCAAATTGTAAAACTACTATATATACAAACTATCTATATATAGTTATCTTATTGAGCACCCTATAATATAAAAAGTATACTTATCCTACTTATTTAAAATGTGATTTTTAATTTAAAAAAAAAAATTAAAAGTAATTTTTATTTTCAAGAGAGTTTTCTTTTTTTTAAAAAAAATTTATAAAATTTTCATGATGTTAACATGAAAACATACTTAATTGCACAACATTATGAAACCACATAAATAATAAGTTTATCACTTTAAATTAATCAAAATCATTTAAAATTTTATTAAATCAATTATATTCAACACTTTTTAGAATCTATATATAAATTTGCTGCTATATTTGTGTTATTCCTAACGCATATTTTATATAGGCAGCATAGTATCATGGCAATATTAGATATTGGCTGACTAGAAAAACATTTTTACAGGCTCCACCATCTTATGTTTATCATAGTCATCCAAACAATCAGTTTATTGATGATTTGGTGATCAGTGAGTCTCGACTTACTTTTGCTTTAGAACCTCCTCGTTTGTGGCAGGGCTCACTCTCAGTACGCTGTGCTGCCTTACTGTCACAAGTCCATGCCACCAGCAGCTTGGAGCTAATTGTTGGAGAAGGAACAACAGGAGCGGAATTTCAGAGAAGTAAGTTACATGAATTTCCTCTTAAAAATTCACATTTTCACTTAAATATTGATACGTTCATTTGAAATAAGATTCTAAACTAAAGTATTTTTTACATTTTAATCTATTATCATTAATAGTTACAACATATAAGGTTCACTAAAAATATCTAGTTGTCTAAATCATAAGAAGTCTATAGTGTAATAATATAAATAGTATAAAAAAACTACAACATATGTACTAAATATGTTGTAGCAATATATATATAGAGGAATAATATAATAATATAGAATATACACTATACTACTTTTCAACAGATTTTTTATAAATTGATTGTTTGAAAATTGTTGAAGATGATTGTTTAAAGAAATAACGCGCCCTTCAAAATTCTATTTATTAGGAACATAAATAATTACATGCTTTGATAAACAGGATTTCATATAATCATTATTTCACTTCGTTAAATAATGCACAGATTGTGTAAATTAATTTGAAATAAACATGGTCTTGAATATAAACTGTGTTTATGTGTGTGTCGAAAGGTGTAACAACATAATTCCACTTCCTGTAGAAATACATAAAAACAGATGCATTTTTAAGTTTCTTTTATCTAAAACTACAGTAATAATTAAAAAAAATTAGTTTGCTGGTAGGAGTATTTATTTGAAAATATCAATATGAAATCGATAGCAACATTTTCTTAGGAATTCAAAGTAATAAACTGAACTCTCCGCCATTAAAAAAATCAATTATTTTTCTCAGTTATCTTCATTTACAATATTCATTACTGTGTAATGTTTGACCTTTTGTATCAATTGTTAAACAATACGCATATTTCATATTTCGAATTTATGGCTTAGTTCTTAAAAGATAGATTTATTTGTCAACAGCAGAATGAGCGTTGTATTGTGTAATTTTCACTCACATAAAATGATGGATAATTACTTAATTTTAAAATAATTATTAGCAATAACAACCTATATAAATAGCCGCGAAAGCCTGGTTAGTTAGGTCGTTATTTTCACTATCGGAAGGTAGTGAGTTCGAATCCCGACTTTACCGAAATTCCGTTGTGTTCACTAATGGCGGCAGGGTCATGTTAAAAATAAGCTTGGTAGCAATGTCCTCCAAGTGAAATGATACTTCTGAGGGTAATAGGTTAAGTACTAGGAGCCTTCTGCTTGGTCCCTGCTTCAAAATTACGAAGAATCCACCGGCTGATTCTATCCAACTGTTAGAGCCCAACTCAAGAGTAGGTATAGGAAAACCCGCTGATGCACCAGTTTATATAACAATGATATTGTATAATAAATGATACAGTTACATTTACAACATTTGTTACTTGACAACAGTAAAAAGTATGCTGTATATACAGGGTGTCCACTAAAGTCCCTTGCCACCCTCTTAACTTCGGAACGGCTGCTGCTATATTCATAAAAGTGATGTCTAGGTATAGTAAAGCAGCCTTGCGCTACTGAATAAAACAGACTACAGTGCACCTGCTGGAAAACAGCGGAGTTAGCATTCCTATCTCGCAAACGGAATGAGATAGAGAGAAAAAGTGATTTACAAAGTTGTAGAGCATCCTCGATTTAGTACGAAACGATACCTTGAAGGCATGAATATGAAGAATACAACGGTTAAAACACGCATTTGTTGTTTCGTGCTGTGACGTAGCACATCATACGTGTGCATAGTTAGAAAAACAAAAAATCATTTTCGTACTTAAATCTTTCACTTTTATTTCGAAATTTGAAGAAAGGAAGTTTTAAAAATAATTCCAAGATTTTGAATGCAGTATACGTAAGAAACGTCACGCCTGTTCACCTGAGACAGCTATAAAAGTGTCATCTTCTTGAGGCTTTAGTATGCTGATGCTCATGATCATGGCTGAGTATTTCAAAGTTTAGTATTGTGAGATGGTTTTATTATACGGTGAATGTCAACACAAGGCACGATCAGCAGCAAGGTTGTACCGCCAACGTTTCCCTGCAGGCCCGCATCCTTCTCATTTTATCATCCTAACTGTTGTAAAACGCTTAAGGGAGACCGGTTGCATTACTAGTCAACCTCGATCTGGCAGACCGATCTGGTAGGACTGCAAGTTCAACCGGTGTAGGTATTAGCATATGCACTCGCATATCCGAAATGCAGCGTAAAAGAGATCAGTCAACACTGTGGTCTCTCCAAAAATCAGATTTGGAAAATCCTAAGTGAATCAGTTGCTCATCCATACCGACCAACACCTGAACAGGTTTTAATGGACGGGGATGCCGAGCGACGCTATGCATGGTGCAACTTCGTCATGAATCAGATACAGGTCAGCCAACATTCTTGGCAGATATAATGTGGACGGATGAATCATGCTTTTCACGGAATGGTATGTAGAATAGGCAAAACACCCATTACTATGCCCTGGAAAATCCTAAATGTTTCGTCGTCTTTCAACATCTAATGCGGCATGCTGTTAACATTTGGTGTGCAATTTACAATAACAAACTGATGGGCCCAATATTCTACAATGGCACACTAACGGCTGCAAAATATTTACGATTGCTACAGAATGTATTACCCGATTTTGTGGAGAACCTGCCATTGTTTAATTTTAAAAATCTATGATTTCAACACGACGGCGCGCCTGCTCACAAGACATCTCCAGTGAAGCAGTACCTCGTCAAGTAATTTGGCAACCAAATACAAGGATATGGCGGTTTCAAAGAGTGGCCTCCACGCTCCCCTGATCTGACTCCACTAGACTTTTTCCTGTGGGGATACTTGTAACAGCAGGTGTATGCGACCTCTCCACAAAATTTGCAGGACCTTAAACGACGCATCATGGTCGCGTGTTCCAATGTGTCACGCTGTATGCTTCAACTTGTGCAACGTAATCTTCAAGGGAGGATCCAAATGTGCATTGCAGCTGATGATGAGAAGTTTGAATATCTTAAATAAATTATATCGTTATAATTATTTCCTTTTATTCTTTCTTAGTTCGTTTTGTGACGTCACAGCACGAAACAATAAATACGTATTTTAACCGTTGTATTCTTCACATTAATACCTACAATGTATCTTTTCGTACTAAATCGAGGATGCTCTACAACTTTGTAAATCACTTTTTCTCTCTATCTCGTTCCGTTTTCGAGATAGGAAAGCTAACTCCGCTGTCTTCCACCAGGTGGCGCAGTTGTCTGTTTTATTCAGTAGCGCATGGCTGCTTTACTATACCTAGACACCACTTTTATGAATATAGCAGCAGCCGTTCCAAAGTTAAGAGCGTGGCAAGGGACTTTAGTGGACACCCTGTGTATATATATATGTATACATATATTATATGATTTAAAATAAAAACTTTAATAGATTTGAGAATTTCCTAGTGAATTGTGGCGGAAATCAAGCAACTTCAAACATTTAAATCATTATAGATTCATGTGATTACTAGTTTTCAAACATACAAACATAAGTTTATCAATTCTATTCTATGTGAAATCCTTTTTTAAAATATTGTTCACTATTTTAAGATCTTCAATTATTATATTTGCAGTTCTTCATGTGCCACCAGGACAAGAAGGTCCTGTTATAACAGGAGGCATGCCTCGTTATTACGTTGGGGATATTGTTGATGTCAACTGCTCTTCAGCACGATCAGCCGAACTACCACATTTAGAATGGCATATCAATGACGAACCTGTAAGCAAAATATTAGTTTTATTTAAGAATATATAATAGCCTTACGCGAGATAAATATTAGTTGTAAATATAGTTCTTAGGAAAAAATTTTTATGCTGTACTTATGAAAAACTATTGCTCCAACATTTTCAATATTTTATAGCCAGTGTTAAAATTTACTTCAGAATAGCAAAATCTAACTTTACTAAGCTTAAAAATTCTTAACGTTCTATTTTCCTTATTTTGCTATCATAATATCTTGACAAATATTTAATTTTCTATTATATTTTGTAAAATAATTTTTTTTCAGATTTTAATAGGATGTCATTCATTTGCATTCAGTTAGTTTTTCCCTTTGATTATTTCCCGTTATAATATCATTCAAAAAAGCGATTGTCCTTATAATCGCTTATTCATTAACTAAAGCCATTAATTAGTAAAAAATGTATAACATGTCAGAGTTCAGTTTCAGTTTAATAATTCATGGGTTGACTTACAAGGCAATGTTCTTAGTGATACGAAATTTTTAGTTTTAAAAGACTTGAATTCATTCCTAGTAGAACCAGCAATATGAACCAAGCTGATGGATAATCTGTTACTTTTCGGACGATCCTCTGCAAAATTTATATTTCCCCAAACACCGTAATAAATTCATTTTTTCATTTAATGAAATACAGCTAATACTTACTTTGATTGCCTTCTTCTTGTGGTATTTTTTGCAATTTAATTTTAATAGATTTACAGAGCTCTTGTAAAAAAGTTCAATTATTAACATTTAATTCTTAATCCGGTAAAATAGCAAACATTCCAGCATCGAATGGTAGATACCGTTCCAGACTACTGTATTTTTAGTGCATCTTACATAAACCATCTGTGTATGATGTGTGAGCTCTATATATCTGTTATTTTACCTATCATTTTTATTTTAAATGGGAAAAATTCAATCCTATGTATATATTGCGCGAAGATTGAAATCATTATACGGTTAGATTGATAAATGTTTACATCTATTTGTACAGAGTCAATTCACTGAAGAACAGAACAGAGAACTGTCCCTAACTGGAGGTGCACAGCTTTTATGTACAAACAGAGTATTCGAGAAACTCCTAGATCAAGTAGTAAAGAAAGATTCATAGAATCATGCAGATTTCAGACATATAAATATATCAAATTTTAAATTAAATTTCAAGTCTTTTTATGTGCTAGCTGGGATTCGAACCTGGGATGAAAAGCTCTGCAGTGTGATGCTCTACTTACCGAGTTAAAGTGAATGATTGCAAAGGTTCTTTATGCGGCATTGCTGCCCTAAGTAAAAAGACAGAGTCCCGCTGTCATTCAGGTCTTATTTGGGAGATCATCTTCAAATAAAACTGCGTCTGCAACAGCCTCGGGGATCTGGACCATTACATCGTCGACTGCACATTAACTTCAAAATGGCATGTTAGGAAACCAGAAAAAATTAAAAACATTGTCCCACTCCATCGCCTTATCATCACTACACCACACTTAATGCACAAGATCATTCGCATTATTAGCTTCCTCAGTCGTAATGGCCTGGATCTGTGTAAGGCCTCACCTCCGGAACAATAGCATCCAACTTTCTGAGGATACTCCCCATTTCGCACCTCTTGGAACTGAAATCTGTTCTTTTCCTGCTTCGTCTCCAACTCTGGAACTCTTCGATTCGGACTTGAACTTCTTGCGTACTTCATAAAGATTTTGATAGGCTATATTTTCGTTACACAATACACTCTAATGAACTATTCAAGTTGTTATTAAGAACTTTTACGGATTTTATTTTTAAATTTTTGTGAAACCCCTCACTATTTGTAAATCTACTTTGTCAAGCATTTCATTTATTTTTCCTTACTTATTTGTAAATAACACAACTCTCTGCTCATTATTTTGTAAATTTATCTGGTAGATTTTTCCTTGGTGTGAGGTGCTTGTGAGTTTCTGTTTTAGCTTTGCTAGACTTATACGAAGGAAGGCGATACCTGTTCAAATACATACAGATCAGGTGCCTTCTTTAGTATCTCCTTATCATTCAGGTTTTTATTCCGGAAAGTGTAGTCTTTTGTAATCTAACTTTGTGTTTGTTTCCTTTTCCGGATGAATGATTTCCCGGCTTTTATTGCCTTCAGTTTCACTCCGCTTAGTTGGATGATATATGATATCATATGAAATGGATAACACAAAAAAATGAACAATTTTAAACGTTCAAATATATCCTTTAAACAGAAACAAAAGTCATCTAACTACACTGTTGTGAATAATAATTATGTAGTCATGTTTCTAATATAAATTTATTTTGGCGCATCTCTAATATATCGACTTTCTTTTTGGAATTGCTTCATGGTGTTCTTGATGATTTGATTTGTCACATGAAGCTGCTTATAAGAAGTAATATTTCACATCAATTGATTCTACATTATTGAGTGGCCGAAAAATTGTACTCAAATTTTTTTTATTAATCACATGATGATAAATATATCTATATCTATCAATCTAGGTAAGACCAAAGTTCTTGACGTCCTATCCTCCTACACATTATCCTGATGGATTATCTTCAGCCAAGCTTAGTCTCAGCTTTCGTGTTCTAGAAGAACATTTAAAAGGGGATGAATTAAAGCTCAAATGCATCGCTACACAATCCAAGACGATTACAAGGACTTCAGCGGAAACTTTATTAATTGGAGACAACCATCGTAGCTCCAGTTTTCAAATATCTGATCGATCGGGAGCAGGTAAACAATGCTATTACTTCTTTTCTATTTGCCCATATTCAAATGAATGTATAATACACAAATCGTTCATTAGAGCCAGTTTCCCACCCATTATTATTTGAATATTGCCGGGTACATATACAAATAAGGTCCTAGAAACATTAAAGAAACTAGTTACTATTTAATGAGGCCATTTACAGCATTCTTTAGTGTAAATCTAAGAAGTCAGTTTATTAATCTCAAAAATTTCATGAAACATAAAAAAGACAATACCGAAATTTTTATTTAGCTTTTTCTTTTATTTAGTGCAAAAAAAAAAAAAGATTTGACTTGCATCGCTAAGAACAGACTGCGTAAATCAAATATTTGTTCAATTGCTTACGAGTTAGTTTCCTCTAAAGTATTGTCAGTTTTCTTGAATGATATAAATACTAGATTAGCAACTTCGGCAGGAGCATTTCATTTTTTCCGGAAAGTCCTTATTAGCAACATCTAATCACTAGATTGTCTATCTGTGTGTTGAAACTAAAAAAAATACACGTAATTAAAATTTCTAAAATCCTAAAAAAATCACTAATACAAATCTGTTGCAAAAAGGTGTACACCACAAAAATTAAGACAATGCTTTATACGGAATATGAACAAAATTTTACATAGAATACGAACAAAGCTTACAAATACATGCTTGAACGTTTACAAACACTTCAAACATTACAGTCATTGTTATAACTTTATCTTGGTGTTAACGATTTTTTTCTCAGTTAGCTGGGAAAAAGACCCCATAAATGACCCTATTTCCAACTATTTCCTCTCTAAATGTAACAAACAATTTCACTAATTGTTGAATGTATTGCTTTGTGTTTTCAAAATTGTCACAATTTATTCCACTCAGAAAAGATATAAATTTGTCTTAAGATTTGAGATGACTTGGTGGCAGACCCATGACTTGTTATAATCTTATTTAAATGTGAATGAGTTGATTGTTTCAGCTTGATTAAACGCTATCTTAATATGGGATAGTATGTTTATAGAAATTGACTGAATTTCAGAAAATTTCTTTGGTCATCAGTCAATATATACTCTTTGTGTCCTCAAAAAGTCGCTTTATACTTTGACAAAAATTTATAAAAATCTATAAAAAGTAGATAATACTTTGACAAAAATAAAATAATACTTTGGCAAAAATATAAAGAAGCTTGGAAGTCTTCACCCGAGATCTCAGCAACCAATGAAAAAGTTAAAACATTTAGATGTTATTTTGAATGTGGTACCGGATTTTCGTCTAAAATAAATAAGTTATCACACTTGGGTGTACTTTCCTGAAAGACAGGGGATTTATAAATCCAAAAAATTACCATTTAACATATTCAATAAATCAAAATGGTAATTGATATTTTTTAAAAATACAATATAGTTATATGCAAAAAACGAATAGACCTATCAAATATACCAGAAAATGTAAGTTTAACAGTTTTCATCATTTACTAAAAATAATACTGTATTATAATTCTTCAGCATAATTAGCAAACTTACAAAAAGTTTCAAATTATTAAAACTTTTAAGAATTGTTTGAGGTCTTGAATTTTTAAATAATAAATAATTGAATCCTTTGTAAATAATAATATTTAAAAAGTTCATAATACTAAATCAAGCAGTTGAATAAAAACAATTCACAATTTGAGTCTTTTATTTTAAATATACACGGAATTTGAGATTCATAAAATTAAGCAATTTTTTTTATTTTAAAAAATAATAAATTTTAATTTGTTACAGCTGAAAAAAATCATGTTTAGAAAAACATTAAATAAAAGGTGTTTGAAAGACATATATGTTAAAATGTGCACACTTTTCATTTATGAAAAATATGACACACTTTAATATAGTGTGACATCAGTTTGGATTTTTAAAACTTTTATACGATTAAATACACTTCAGGCCACCGTAAATGCCACACCCTGAAAAAAAGCATGCAAATAGCATGAAATTTACAACATGGCTTAGCGGAATTGAGAGATATAGGAATGATTAGAATTTCAGCGCAGACGCACATCACACGTGCCTGTGGTGCTACTTCAAAATGCTATTTAAGACTTGGAGATTTTTACGATGCCTCGTAGAAAACAGCAATATTTTTTTGATCAAGTCTCCGATTTCGACAGAGGAAGGACAGTGGCCTACCGAGATTGTGGATTATCTTTCAAGCAAATCTGTAGTCTTGTTGGATGAAGCTAAATAACTGTAGTGCAGATAAGTGAATTTTGGATGCAGGAAGGTACTACGGACAGACTTGCATGATCACATCCACTTCAGTGCACCACTTCACGTAATGGCATGCAAATTGTGCGCCAGGCCAGTGATGGAACACTCAATCACATTTTGAACAATAGCACATCACATTCATTCTATAACTCATAATCCAGTATCTGCGCGAACCATTCTACGCCATTTACTGCAGAGTAGTCAGTCCGCAAGATGTCCGTTACTTCACCTACACTTGACGCATAATCACAGATACCTCCGCCACCAATGGTGCGATAAAAGAATGCGGATGGCAGAATGGAATGAAGTTGTTTTTATTGA
The DNA here is from genome assembly GCA_030067965.1 of Latrodectus elegans. NCBI lineage: Eukaryota > Metazoa > Arthropoda > Arachnida > Araneae > Theridiidae > Latrodectus > Latrodectus elegans. The sequence continues at coordinate 82,804,089 of CM057817.1, read as the reverse complement.
TGAGTCACGCTTTTGCTTCAGATGGTCTCATTCGTGTCTGGCGACACCGTGGAGAGAGGATGTTTAACAGCTGCGTTACGCAACGCATAAATGGTCCTGCACCAGTTATTATGGTAAGGGACTGTATTAGATATTACTTTCGCATTCTTTTAGTATGCCTTGTCGGTATTTTAAACAGCAAGGGCTACATCTGCGAGATGTTGAAGCCAGTTGTCTTTCTTTACTTTCATGACTTGCCCACAGCCATATTTCAACAGGATAATTAGATAGGATTATGACCACACTTGACATGCATTGTCCAAGGTTTCTTTGTCATTCACCAGATTGAAAAGTTTCCTTGACCAGTTCGCTCTCCAGGTCCTTCGCCGATAGAAAACATGTGGTCCATGGTTGCTCAACGACTGACCCAGATTACATTCCTATCTGCCACACCATATCAACTTTAGCAACGTGCGGAAGCTGCTTGGTCTGCTGTACCTCAATAACAAATCCAAAGTATCTTTGAATTAACGGCCGGGTATGTGGCAGCGATGATCTTCATCAATGGCCGCTACTCTTGCTATTGATTTTGGCAGGAACCACACTTCACAGAAGTCTATAAACTTAATTCGATACTTGGTCAATATGTTCTATACAAAATAAATTTTGTTGTGATATCTCTTGTCTTTCTTGTTAATGCAATTCGAGTGGCCAGCAGTGTATTTTCTGTTTCATCAGCAATGCTTTACTCACTTTGGGATCCTTGCTTTCAAATTATACAATATGTTTTCATTTATTATAGTACGTTCTTATCTTATTATTAATTATAACATTATTAAGTATTCAAGTTGCTAATGTTATTCTGTTGTATGCAAATGTGTGTTGAGAATGTTATTTGTTTTAAGTTAAGTTAGCAATGGCCCGATCCCCAACAAGCGGCATAGCAAAAATGCATATCCTTTAACCAAAATTAAGAGCGATTTATCCCCCACATCAGGACACAAAAGAACCTAAAGTGTAGCAAATCCTACTCAAACCAAAAAGGAGATACTCATTACACGGCAAATGATGATAATACGAACATCATATGACCTCATGGGTAAAAATATAACCGAAAAGTTTTATGATGATAGAACGGGATTCTGAGTTCGTGAGGAATTTATAGATCGAAATTTCTTGAAAGTTATGAAGAAGTAACTTGCAAAATTCTGAAGTCAACGGGAATTTATAAAGATATTGCAGAATATCTACTTCAATTTCTCCACAGAAACAGACAACTGATGTATTTATAAAAACATATTTGGGATAAGTACACGCAGACATCATGACCAACATTGAGGAGTCCCTACAGGACAACTTCACAGCATGTCTCCTAAGGCCACTCCAAAGTCTACCAGGGGACCCAGGTACCTTGCACGAAGCTATGGGTTCCTCTCCTGCTAACATGAGCTTTAGTACAAGAAAGCTCCTTAAATTTCGCCAAATGGAAAATAATAATCACTACTATATTATTATATTTAGGTAATAGTAGACACTCTGCTGAGAACTGTAAGAATTAAAGATCAAAACAATCTCCGGTATATTACAATTCAAAATCCTACGGGGTCCTCAATCTTAGAACCATCTATGAAAATCTGTCAACGAAAGTATCTGTTTAAGCTTGTTAAAATAGTAAACCCAAAATTAATTGAAGTAATGGAAAATACTTTTTATGAAACTCTACGCCAGTAACAGAAAAAAAAATCATTGTAAATAACTACACCGACGGAAGATTTAAATTTAGGCATCGCAGAGTCAAGACCAGACACTAAATCAATTGGTATGTTGTCTTCTGTTACATAAAGTACATTGTTAGGGGAGGTTATAATCTTACCACAACGCACTTCATGTAACACCTAGTTACAATCATGCCGAGTTATAACTTTTTGGTTATAATTCGGGGTTTCATATAGTTCAGTTATAACTATGTGTGATCCTTGATAGTAATGTGATTACTTTAAGATATTCTTATGCCGAATGAAATCGCACTGCAAGTTTAAAGTAGTGTAAAGAGAAGTAAATGAATGCGCTATTTTTTTCATTCATCAGTTTCCATAAAGAGATCAATTCACACATTATAATTACTAAAGTCATTTTCTAAAATTGCATGTTAAAGTTATCTGGAATTTAAATAAAAATATCATCCGAAAATTTTGGTTGATACATAAGTAAATTATTAACGACTTTTCCTAAATGTAGCAAAAGATTTTATGAGTCTGAGTTTATTATATTTTTGCATAATTTTATTCGGGACGGTGTTTTAAAATCAACAACATAGAAAATTCTGGAGAGTTGGCTAATGTTTCGAAAGTAGAAATGGATAACCTATTTCTAGTTGTTCTGTAGTAACTGGAATGACACCTGGAACCATTGTATCTTAAGGCCCACAGCATAAGTGTTTTTGTTTTGAAATAGGTATGAAAAGGTGTCTTTATTCTATAGATTCAGGATGAAAATTAGAATATTCAGATTAAAGGGCATGTTTCAAGAAATTTCTTTCTATTAATTATTTGTTATTAAGAATTTGATTAAATAATTTGTTTTGAATAATTATTTTGCCTTATTTAATATATATTTTATTATTCATAATCATATCATGTAAAATGTAAAATTTGCTATTAATTTGCTGCCACTATTAAATACATCAAGATTAAGAATTTTCTTTTTTTTAGCTTTATCTTCTAGTATATCATCTTCTTTATACTGGCTACTAATTTTACTCTATTTGACGAAAAGAACTCTGAGCTGACCACAGATATTTCAAGCAAAGAAGAAAAATTCGTTTCTAATACATTCATTATAGAATGTATTGTGGTATTAATCACTCTTTGGAGAAAAAAATGTATTATGTAAATAGGATATTTCATAGATCGCACCAAGTTCTGTTCACATTAGTGTTATATAAAGCACACGAAATTTCTGTTTTATAATTTAATTTCTTTGATAATTTATGTAAATAGGTTGGTTATAAATGTCTACTGCTTAAAATTATCTAATTCATATGGTGCTCTTAATTTTGACATTAAATAATTAATAAGTATTACAAAGCTTTAAATATTATATTTATTTTAATCACTTGATCTTTGAAAACAACTCTTAATCTCTCGAAATTGTACTAACTGCAGTTTACGAATATAAATTATCAATATTTAATGTTTCAATACTTTGCATGTGATTTTAAGAATTCAAAATAAATTCTTGAGGAGTGCTTAATTTATGGTTAAGTACATTCATTATAAAATTATATTTTTCACAAGCAGTTTTACACTGTTTTTAAGCAACAAATTTTGAATTTTCAAATGAGTTTAAAAATTTATAAAACAAACCAGAATACCACGTAAATTAAACCTTTTTTTATCGTTTTACTAACGTTTATTGGATTTAAGCGTGTGTAGGAAAGTTAACGTGCTTCTTACAATTTAATCGAAATTTTTTCAAGGTTGTGCTGGTTAATTTAAAGAAGTTGGGCATTCTTGAAAGATACTTTTGCTGGTTAATATCATTAGGAATTTTTGAAACTTTCAGTATTAAATGTAAATGATGTAAATTTTCATGAAATAATCAAATAAGTTTAATTTTGACGATTTCAATGAATTTAATAGATATTGGAGAGTTTCTTTCCTTACATTTTTTTAATTTTTTACTTACTCGTTGTCGTTTTGAAATAAGTAATAATATATTACGATCAATAAAAAGAAAACATTTAAATTTTTCCATATTTGTATTTATTTTTAGGCAATTTTCTAACATTTTTTTAAAAATGAGTAAAATTCTTTTAATTTATTCCAGAATAATTTGTCTAATACAGAATATTTTAAGAATAAAAAATCTAATAGTGTATTTGAAAGCGGAATATTGTTCATTTTTCCCAAAAGTTAAATAATCAATATTTCTGAAACAATTGTATTTTTGCTTACTCTCTTTAAGAAAAAATCAATTTGAAAATTTGTAAAACAGAAATCAATTAATGTAATATTCTATTGAAAGTTATGAAAAAGAAATCTAAATATAAATTAAAGTTTATTAATGTATTTATTGCTTTTTAATTATTTGTGTGTAAATACTTATTGTAGCAAATAATAATTGTTGTATGTAGATATGTTAACTGATGCACTCTGTTACAGCATTAAATGCTTTTTTTTCCGCTGAAGTTATTTAATTCTATAAACGCAAGTGTGTGTGTATTATCCCATTAATGTTTCCGTAAAAATACACACAAAGATTTTATGTAGTTTAAAATGGTTTTGAATAAATGCTGTTTTACATGTTTTTTGTTGTAATTTATATCCGTAGTTTGTTTTTCTGTAGTAAATATTTTGAGAGAAATATATTTTTTAACAGAAAATCACTTTCTTTTAATAAATAAAAATTACACAATTTTTAACTTATTGTCTACTAAGTACAAAAAATCACGAGTCTGATTCAAATATTAAGTAACATCCGAATCTAGGAACAATTTACATAATATTTTGAATGAATATATGTACTCACTCTCTCTCTCTCTTTATATATATATATATATATATATATTTGGTTAAAAACAATATTTTGATTAAGTAAGTCGTCATCACATTTAATTGTTATTTACCTAAAATTAAAGAATTCTTCATTTCTTTGTAGTGATTAGAAAAATGTTATGTTTTTAAATATTAACAAAAAGTAATGTAGAAAACTAATTTTATGATACCCATTTTAATCAATTTTCTCAGTTTAAGGAATTTTTCTGTAATCTTCTGATAAACACTAAGGACAAATGTCCTTACTTGGGGCTTTTTTTCGTTGGTTTGAGATTATATCAATGTTTATTAAAATTTTACGGAAAATATTCTGAATTTATTTCCTTGGTTTGAAAGCCTAAATGCACAAGTTTGAAAATATTTATGATTATATAATGAACATATTTCACGTTTTTGCTTTATTTTTAGAAAATAATGATGGAAGAAAACTTTCACAGTTCTTTTTGATTTATTTCAAACAAATCTGCAATGAATTTTGAATTTGTGATGAATAAAATTATTCCATGATAAATCAATTTATTTGTTTCGGAGTTTTATGTTTAAAAAATTATTCAGCTTTTATTATGAATTTCCGGAAATGATGCATTTTGATAAATCCTTCCGAAATGTAAAAGTAGAACTGAATTGTAATTAATTGATGCCAAAAACATAAAATTTTAGAATATTTCTTTTGTATATAACAACATGCTTTCTCTATTTATTTACACTTTAAATTTGCGATTACCATGAATATTTTTGAAAGGTTAATTATCTTTCATATTGACATCAATCAAACATTAGCTTTATTAGAATCCTTTACTATAATGTATCATACAGTACCAAATCATATGAAATTGACCTTATATCTAACGACGCAATGCATTTCTTGCATATACTCTAAAATAGCTTTATATTATCAAAAATAATTTCAATCAATCATGATGCATGTTTTGCAATTAAAAAAGGAATACTCTGGCGATATCCCATATAAAAAAAATAATCAAAAATTACTAACATGATTAGATGAAGAAAGTTTTCGGGTTTATTGGGAGGAAGAGGTTCATTTCCTAAGCCATAATTCCATATTTAACCACTTCTAGCATTTGAGTGAGAAGAGGAGGAAGAATAAAATATGCTAAATGATCAAGATAATTAGCGAATCCAAGTTGCTCCGGATTCTATGATGAATGGTAACATCTCTAATGCCATTTAGGTTCAAGTTCAACTCCTGATTACCTAGAAAGTGCAAAAGAAGGTGAAAAGTTAAATTAGCTAAATGATCGAATACATGATGTTTGTAGCAACTGACGTGACAAGTAACGTTCTCTAAGTAGCTTATATCCTACTTTGATTCCATATTTATCAGAACATAAAACGAAAGTTAGAATAAATGATAAAAAAAAGACAATTAGTGATAAATTTATAATTTTTTCAACCAATGACATCGATAATGTATAGCCTACCATATGTCGTTTAGATGAGTTAAAAGGTAGAAAGAGATGAGATATTCAAACTGGGCAACAAAAATATCGAATTTTAATTTCTGAAATAAGCGCATTTAGGATAAATCCGAAGCTACTTAAATTAAATGTTTGCAAAAAAAATTGATTTTTGATTGTAGAGCATTTATGCGATTAGTAATCAAAAGGAGTGACAAATATTAGGAAATGATTCCCTTTAAATGCAATTTGGTTTGTTTGACTATCGATCACCGATGTTTTCAAAATATGGGCTGATTGAAGTGAGAATTACTGTACAGTTGAAACTAAATTATAAACTAATATAAATATGCATGTCCAAATTAGAATTGAACTCATGAACTAAAAAGAAAATACCAATCCATTCAACTACCATATTGGCTAATATTCATCTCGAATTCATTGTCTGAGAAATAACTTAGCCTTTTGAGAGAGAGTTCCATTGATATACAGTCCCACTTTTACTGAAATGAATTGATTTTATTCAAAACTAATAGAACTCAGATGAAATTTTTACAGACTATTTCGATAAAATGGCTATTTCTGGTGAAATTTAAATTTTTATTGAGCTTACCACACTGCTCATTTTATGTGCTATTTCATCACAGAAGTAGATTCACAGGGGAATTTTAATATAATTAAAAAACGGAAGGGTTTTCAAAAATGTGCTATAATAATCTCATAATAGTATTATCTATTTGCATTTTACTAATATAATTCTAATCTCATATTAATCTTTATAAAGTTTGTGTTGTTTCAGCACATGAAAATTTACAAAGGGAGTTGTGAAAATGTTTGAGGAATAGAAATGTATATTCGTGTTTAAATATTGTAAAAGAACTCCAGTTTTTCAATTTTATTAAAATGGATGAACTCACAATTTTCCTCGAATAAGTGCTAAGTGACCACATTCATTGCTTCGCCTCTTGTTGGCACAATAGTTGCTTTTGGTCAGTTTCTAATATAGTACAAACTCCCTGTTGGAAAGAGAATTTTACTCTAAGAGTTACCTTTGACAACGCGTATTGACCAATTTAACACGAGTATAAGCCTATTTTAGAACTTTTTATTTAAAATCTTCTGTCGATTCAGTTGAGCTTTACATAGATAGTGATCCATATTCACTAAATCCGGAAAACATCATAGCAGCTACTTTGACATTTTTGTATTCAGAAACGCAGTTTTCACCTACTTTTGTTTACCGATGGCTGGAATCAAAACAAAGACTCCAAATTTCTTAGTCTTACCACAAGGTAATTTTGAGCCCATTCCCTCAATTTGCTTGTTAGAAAGATTTTTATACAAAAATCAACTAATTGAGAGTCAAAAGGATAATTTTACTGAATTAATTAAACCATTTTATCAGAAAGAAACAAAAAAATTTTAAAAACGTTTTTGTTATGATTCATATAGATAGAGCTCTACCAAATTTCTTCTTTAAAGTCTAATTCACACATTGTAAAATTAATGGTTGAAAGGTGGACAGTATTAAAAAAATCATAAATAAGGGAAAAAAAATTAGCAAAATGCTTAAAAAATAAAAACAGTATAATTATACACTATGATGAAGAATCAATTTTTCACTCAGACTTATTTGAAAACTCATTACAATAAAAATTCCTCATTCCTATATACACTCTTAAAAAAGTCGAGTGGATTCCACTCAGAAGGAGTGAAGTTTTACTCTTTCATTTTGACAAAACTCAACCAATCTTTAAAATAGGAATTAACTCTTTTGAAAGATGCAGGTAAACTACTCTTTTTAAGAAGAGTAAAACAAAAAATCGTTTAAAGGGATAAATTAGATTGAAAAAAAGAGACTTTCAACTTTTTCTATAAGTATTGCTGATTTTTTTTATTCTGACAAATTAATACCGAAATTTGATGTTGAATTATGAATATTTTAAGGAATTATGAATTTTTTTTTGTCAATTTTAATATGAAGATGTGATTTTTTTGTTCAATGATATAGCAGTAAAACTGAATATGACAGTTTAGCTAATTTACATAATTATAGTGGTTTCTCTAAATAACATATAATATCAAGCAAATTGTTCAGCCATATATGTATTACATTAATTACATCAATTTAATTTTATATGTGAGTGTAGCAAAGTAATCTCTCATCAAAAAACTGTCCCACTACTTAGTCTTACGTTTAGTTTACTACTGACCCATTAAGTACGAAGTTAATTTTAACAAACATTACTAGTCCAACAAATTGTACACACTTCAAATAACATATTAATATTTTTGATAAATAAATATAATGAGTTCGTTTGAAAAATATTTATTTGTAGGACAGTTAAACTATTTATTTTTGAAAATACAGGGGGATAAAGAGAAATATTTACAAATGATTTTGTTGAACAAAATTGACTTAAAATGTTTCAGCAAATAAATCTTGTTTTATGATTTATTTTATTTCCCCAACTTTGATTTAAACTGAAAATATTTTCAATGAAACTAAAAATGAAATTGGCAAATAAAATTAAAAATTATACAAAATAGTTTATTAAATTTTTATTACAGAAAAATAAGAATATGTACACAGAAATTTTTATTTTTATGATATCAAATTAATAATGATTCTCAATTTCTTTGAGTTTACAATTTAATTATTCTAAATAAGAATACTATAAAATACAATAAAAAAATCCCATAAGATATTAGAATAAAAAATTATATGCAGTTTAATGGTCACATTTCGCAAAATTTAGACCTTGATCGCACGCATTAAAGTATGTAGTTTCAATTAAAGTCCAAGCTGGACTATAGGATTAAATTTATTAATCCTATAGTCCATGGACACATAAAGTACAACAAGTTTATCATCGTATTTAAGGCGCAGCATGTCCATATTTGGACCTTGCGCCATAAAACCCAACCAACCAACCAACCAACCATCGTATTTAACATTAAATACATTAAATGTATGATGACATTTTTATAAAATATCGAACGCTTTTCAACATCAATAAATTAATTGTCATAAATAAGAAAATTTTCTATTCAAGTGTTTCTTTTGAACACAGCAAATCAAGTGTAATTAAATTACTATTTTGAGCGCTGATCATCTAAAGATCCCGTCACCTAATTGGATAGAGTAAAGCATAATAACTAAAACCAATAATTGTAATATTATATATTGCATTCTCATTAGTGTTTATATAAATTTTAATACAAAAAAATTTAAATTAATAATAATTTAAAAAATAAAATCTAATTTTGCTTCAAAGGAGTAATTCATAAACTTGTTAAATATTACTTAGAATTTTATAGAAACACTTTAAAAAATGGAAATAGTATTATTATAATGACTTGCTCCAATAAATTTCACCATGCATTCTGATACCAGATACAGATTTCGCATCAATTGGTCAGCAATGTGCTAAAAATTTATTTGAAAATTTTAATTTTTTTGAGCAGAATTTAGCAAAATAAAACCCTAGTAATTAAAAAGTAAATAAGATGCACGCGCAAGAAACATAATAATGTAAGCAAAAAATCTGAAATATATTTAAATAAAACAAAGTATTAAAAATCAAACTTTGGACTTTTAATGCTTATGGGAGCATAGATAAAGCTCTTTGAAACAACAACATTCATTTTGCATTACAAAGAAAGTAACAATATAGAAGATTTAGAATGTTCATATATATATATATATATATATATATACATATATATAAAAGTTTTTTAACTTTTTCTTGGCAATAGAACCTGTAATAAATCAATTAACATCAATAAAGCTTTGATATTGTCTACACAAAGAAATTTATATAAATTTGAATTGATACAATAAAAAATGCAAGGAATCAGATATCTATGCAATTAAATTCTATATTAAAAATTAGATTCACCCTAAAAATATATATTACCATCTTGAATTATCACATAATTATTCTATATTGTTGGACAAATGTTTCGAACATATAATATTCTATTAGCATATAATGCAGGAAATTTACTAAGAGACACAGACTCTGGATATTGAATATCAAATTGTATATCTATCTGTAATAAAGCCAATAATTATTACTATTTGTACTAAATTAATAGAGCTTTTTATTGTAATGTAAGGATAGAATAATTTATTAAAAATGATTTTCTCATTAATTAATTAATCAAAACTCAGTAATTGAAGTTAGTAAATTGATGGTTATCTAGTAGTTTTTAAAAATTTTATGAGAATATGGCAAAAATGATAAATTATTGATATATAATGAAACAAATACAAGATAATTTAGGATTTTTTCCTTTGTTATGAAATAGATTTAGTCCTTAACATAATTTACAAAATGGGTTGTTAAACATTAAATAAAAATACATACATGCATATATAAATTTATTTCAAATGATAAAACATTTTTAAAAAATTATCAACTAACTGTAACTGAAAAGCAGATGAAACTTAATGAATATTTTTTTTAAAAATTTAAATAAAATTGCTAAACCATGCTTTTGCATCACATATACTAATAATCAAATACTTTGCAAGTAAAATTATTTTTATCGTGTTATGTTGTGGCTTATCTCTCCTGCTTGATAGCAACAACAAACCAGGTCTATGAGTCCGAACACCTTAAAACAATGGAGCACACTCTCCGGACTCGTGAAAAACTGGCATAAAATTGGAAAAGATAAATGATTTTTAAAAATACAAGATAAAAAATTCCAATATATTAGAATTACAAGATAGAAAATTCCAAGACATTAACAGTACTACTCTAAAATATAGATTTTAATTACATTCTTTTCTAAACAAATATGGAAACAATAATTAAACAAATATTAAAATAACAATGAGATCTTTCTTCACTTTTATTAAAAAAATCTTTCTTTACAAAATTTCAAATGAAGTTTTTTGGTATTAAAATAATTTAATAAATATAAATAATTTAAATTCATATAATATCGAAAAACTTTGAAATGCACGCACATCATGTTTCGTGTTCAATCGTTAAAAATCCAGATATACAAATTATATAAGGAATTGTAAATTTTGTATGCTTAAGTTATTATGATGTTTTTACAAAAAATAATATTGTTATAAAAGTTTAGTACTTTCATGAATATTCTAAAATTCGTCCTCAAAAATCATAGTCAAATATGAAAAAATACACGTTTTATACCTATCGATTCTCCACTGAAAGCAGTCAATTTCGGATACTTACAAAAATTAATTCTGGTATATATGGGCTATTAATCATCACAAAATATTATTTTATGTTAAATAATTTTTTCTCTATGAATTTTTCATCAAGAATTTATTTAGTAACCCTTTTATCTGAAAGGAAAAATATATACATATTTGTTTACTCAATAATATTGCACATGTAAAAACTCGTTATGGTCAAGTAAATTAAAATGACTTGGATATTTATTCTTTTAAACTATTGAATTCTCTCTCTCTCTCTCTCTCAAATTAAACATTTTGATAATTTTAAATGCATAATAAATTTGTCATAAAATTATTAGGATTTGGTTTTAGAAGTTGTTATTTTGTTACTTATCTCAGATTGTTTAGCTAGGATAGGCTAGACAACCCCCATAAAACCAAAAATATCAAAAATGTCTAAAGAATAAGATGGGTCCCGAAGGACATCGTCTTTTTTCAAATTTAAGCATGTTAAGATGTGTTCAGGTGAGGCCATATTGACGGAATACCAAGGACAGTCTGGAAATGTCCTCTGCCTCTGCTGAAAGGTGATTGCTCTCGTGTGCCCACTCAGACAGCGGGAAAAGGCAATTTGATATGATCTTGGTCTAAGATTGAAGGTCTCACCCGGTCTTTTGGCGAAGTACCAAGGATGGTTGGGAGGAATTTTCATAAGCTTATTCAATTCAGATTTTGCCAGGAAAGAAATTTCACTAGATGTGAGCTCTCCACCTGGGTTTACTCCCTCCTCTGACGCCGATCTGGCCGAGAAATCCGCTCTGGTTTTAGAAGTAAAAAACAAACAAAACTTTATTTCAAACTAGATTAAAAATATTATTAAAATTTCTTAAGCTAATTACCAAGTAATATTTAAACAAATGTATAATTTAATGAATATCTTTATTATATTAAAATCAACTTTCAAAACCAAAATTCTTTAATAAGCTATTTTAACTGAAAATATTGATTGGAATTTTCATGTCATTTATTAAGTTACCACCTTCTTACATAAACTTAGAATATCATTTCAAACTTTTAAACAAATTTTATAAACAAAATGAAATTAATACTTTAATAATATAACAATGGTTAACATTTTCTCAGTCTCGATGAAACTTATTTTGATTAAACATTTATTTCATCCTCACATTGCATTTCATCCTCATCAAAATAATTACATGGTTCAGATTTGTTTTTACTAATTTTTTTTCTTCGGTGATAATGGCAGCCATAAAGTCCGAATGTAAATTATATTTCCATCGATAAAATCCTTAGTTACAAATTCTAAAATATTATATAAATTAATAAGAAATTTATTTATACATATATATAATTCATTTTCATTTTGCTTACTAATGCTTTTACTTAGCAATAACAAAATCAAAAATTGTCAGTGAAATTTTAAGCAATAAAATGAAAAGTATATATATTTTTTCATGTAATATTCTGTAGATTAATATTTGCTTTATATTGTATTAATATTTAGATAAAGAACGGTGAATTAAAAATGAGAAAATTTATTCTTTTTCATTATTAAAATGCTGTATTTGATATTAATCACACATTCAATTCAGTACATTTAACTATATGAAATAATATTTTATAATATACATAGTAGATCTTTAAATCAAGGAGAAATTTCTAAATTTTTCCATCGTCTTATTTACGCAGTTTCGAAAGTAAAAGAATTTAAAAACTTACTTTCTAATTTATTACTAATTTATAATAAATTAAATTTTGGTAGAAAATAGTATTTAAATATAACATAAAATTTCTGAACATTTTTATATTATTAAACATTTTTAATTAAGAAATTTTAAATACTATAAACACATTAATAGGAATTCAATAGAATTCATTCATTCATTCAAATTTTCGAATACGAAATTTTATACAATAGTGAAAAAGCTACGAAAATTTAATTTAGTTGTTCAATTAATTATAAGAAATAAGATTTACTGTAAAGTTTCTGTTCTCCTTCTATCCCAATTATACTTTTTAAATAGTCATATTTTCTATTTCTACACAAAATGAAGTTTTCAATTCTTCTATTTTTGGACAAACTAAACCCAAATCAGAGAGTCACGTGATGATTTAAGCCAATCATATTACTTAACACTTGCTTTGTTTCATAACCACACCAAAAAATAGAGTAAAAATTGCTTTAAACTTAGGATGGAGTGTGTGTGTCTGTGTTTAAGGAGAACTTCTCTTCGCAATTAAGTACATCATTTTATATCTTTATGGAGCATAAAATATCTATCGCTCATTAAGTGATGAAATCCACTCGATTTTTTAAGAATGTAATTAAAAAATGTCTAATATAATTTTTATGTTATATTAGAGTACTTTTAATTACTATGAAAATAACATTTATGTTTACAAACTCATTTCTATTCATTTGTTACAAAGTTATGAGTATGTAGTACATCACAAATCTGATTCCTCGTTTAAGTTAGATGCAAAACCAGTTAGGCAATTTAAAATTTTGATACCAAGCTTAAGTCAGATTTAATCTTGGTTATTAGTAAATATAAACAAAATTTCGATAATAAAAACTGTTCACTGAAACATTGCTTTTAAAAATGAAAACTATCTTAAGCACAAATAAATCAATCATAAGAATTAATGCTATTTGTTATTGGTGTCAAGTTTAAAATAAGCATGATATAAAATTTCGTAATATTTAGGAAAGCCATGACAGTATTAAATTGAACAAACACATTACCATGGAAAATAGGAAAATTTAGAACAATTTATCACTCTGCCACTTATTTATAAATTTAATTCGAAATGTGATGTAGATTGATGCTAAGAAGGTCTGCACGTCATCATAATTTGTTACGTAGATAAAATTCTAAACAGATAGAAAAAAATGCAGGCAATTTTATGTTATCAAAAAAATAATAATTCAGATGATTCTAAAGTTGAATTTTAAAAGATTGCGGGCAAGATTACTCATGAAGTTTATTTTTGATTTGCTTTTTTATTCATGCTATCACTGTCTAATAAATTTTTCTCAAATTTAATAGCCGTATCTTTGTTTATTAAGCCTGTATAATCAATAACAAATATAAATTTCAAATAGATGGGACAGTAATAAAATGTAGTGTAAGTGTATGCAACAAAAGTTTGAAATAATAACTTACGATGGTAAAATTTATTGATATACAACTCAGCTTTTCAACTCTTTTTTTGAGTTATTAAAAGCGGTAAAGCATTTAATTTTGATTTTATGGTGAAAAAGTTCTACAAATCTCACTGTTCTTGAAATGGCTTGTAGATGCAGTTACAAGAATATATAATATGTGAAAAAGAGCTTTTTTATTTTGACATGTGGTTAGGTTGCCGGATGTGTGCGTGTTTCACAATGAGCTTTTATAATTCTTTAAGTATATCTGAAAAAATTTTAATATTGTCAAAAAAAAAGATAATACTAGTCAACATGCATGTTATGAATACAGTTTTGTGGAGTGATACTGTATTGCGATTTAAATTTAAAGTAATTTTACAACGGGAATGAAATAGAACTCCTGGATAGCACCTGTATTTTTCACCGATTTATCATATATATATATATATATATATATATATATATATATATATATATATATATATTACTGATAATTTGTGCTCAGAAAATACTTTCGTGGCATTTCGTTAATTATAATCCTCTATTTTAGATGTTTTAATTATTTATCAAGCTGAGTAGAATACAGAAAACACTTTGTAAATGCAACAGAATTACTTTTATTTGCAACAAATATTTAAAAAATATTGTCTGAAGAAAAAGTAAATTAGTAATGATTTTATTTTATGTTTAAAATTATTTGTTTTGAGTAGATTAAATAATAATTAAAATTGTGCGATTTATTATCAGATATTAAATCTATTTTCCAAAAATGTTGTGCAGAAAATAGTTAGTAATATTGCAATTAAAAATTTATAGATATATTGCATTCTATTTAATTTATGAATTATACTATGACTAATATTTCCCACTAAAGCTGTGAGAAATATACTATATAAACTCTTTGATTTTATGGTTTTTCTGAAAAGTGCTTTCCTGTTTAAAAAAAAAGGACAATCAGAGATACATGCATAAGATTGTTTGTCTTTATAAAAAAATCTATTAAAAAATAAATTCTTAAATGATTTTTTCTTTTGAAATGGGAAACACTTTAATTTAGTTAACAGTTAAACTTATGAAATTATTTAAGTTAATATTAAATGAAAAAAGAAACTCATTTTCACATTGGCTTAACAGAAAATAGTTTATGACATTTCTTAAGCAGTATAAAAGAAAGTATTCGTTTATTCAAGAAAAAATTAGATTATCTGCATTATAACTACACATACACATTCCTGTTGTCCTTATGCAGTGAACACAAAAATGATTTAAATTGCTATAAATTTGAATCTGTTTTCTACAATCCCATTTCAGCGCTTAAATTCTAATTAACTCAGTTTCCATTAATAGTGAATTTTATAATTAAAACTTTTATAAGGGATTCCTACATTACTGGAATTTCAGTTTATACATACCTCGTATTTTAAGAAATAAGGAATATTTTAAAGGGAAACATGTATGGTAATGAGGTAACATCATTCTGGTTTAATTAATTTCTCTTAAATTATGTTGCAAAACGCTTTTACTTATTGCGAACAAATAACTCAACTGAGAATACTAGAGGTTAAAAATAAAACCATTAATCAAATTATTTGAGAATGAAAATTTATCACAAATATTTTTGGTTGTAAATATTACACCAATATGAATACTTTAAAAAAACAATGTATATACTAATGATAAAATAAAGTGTAAAATGCACTGTAAATTTTAGAATAAAACATTGGCTAGACATAGAAAGATATATTCCTGTTATAAAACAGAAAACGAAACCCATCAAAATCCTATATATGTCTCATTTTAAGTTCAACTGTAAATTTTGCCAAGTTAAGAAAGTCTATCGGATAAAATCTCTGAGATTAATATGCTTTTCTTTTGCTTCTTGGGAAATTGTCTAACTCTATCGATTCGCTCCTGGTGACATCGATTCAAAAACAGCGCCTGAAAGCTTCTTTATGGTTTAGAGTTGTCTTTATGACAGACTAAAGGAAGAAGAAAACACTGGCTTAGTTTTATTTATCCGGTGCGTTTCACTTCTTAAAATTTCTTGTTAACCATAACTTTATAGCACTTTGCAGTGGCCTTAACAAAACTTTACGAGCCCGGAGCCTCGAAAGTAAGAAATCATATTTCCCTAAGCCCTAGGCAGTCGTAAAAAGCGACGCTGAATAACATTTTGATATTTCACAAAGCAACAAATACTGGGAATGCACTCTGAAAACTATAGGTATCTCTTTTTCTTATGGCCCATAAACAGGTGGTCTAAAACAAGCTCTCAAGTAATTTGTTATTAAGAGTAATTATTTTCGACAAAGGCATTAGCTTATTTTAAAAGACAGATTATTTCATTTAAATTCAATTAAAATAAAATCTATCTAAGTTAGTAAAAATTGGAGCTTATTAAAAATACATTCCCTTCCTAAAGAAGAGTTTTTATTATTGGGACGACGCCATAAATTTCAGAGTAAAACTTCAGCGATAATTTAGCTGCACTTTACATTTTTAATTAGAAAACGCTGATACGCATTTAAACATAAGGATTAGGTATAATGCATACCATAAAATTTAAAATAAATTTAAATCAAAAATGTGTAAAGTATATTTCTAACGTTTTCAATGGAAAAAAAAGGATTGAAATAATTACGTTAAAGCCTAGTCTTACTTTGCTGTTATCAATTACATGAAATTTTAAAATTGTAATTGAACTCTTAATGTGTATTACTTTTAAAATTGCATAGAATCGTTTTCTAAGTCAAGTGTGTGGTTGAAGAAATAAAGTGTGGTTCATATAACTTTGCAAATATTAGTGGTTTCTCAAAGTTTATTTTATTAGTAATTTAAAAAAATTAAAAATCGTAATTAGAAATGTAAGAGGATTAAATATAGGTAAGAAAAATTTTACTTAATAATTATGTGCCTGTTCTGTTGTCACTTTTCGAAGTTTAAACCAATTAACTTTAAATCTCAAGACGCCCTATCAATTCACCTGTTATTGTTGAAGGGTTTAATCAAAATTCTTTTATTTATTGGCATATATTTTATCACTTGACTCTTATTCCTTAAATATTACTTTATACATTCCTTTATCGTTATTTTAGGTGTTAATCAATTACCTTCATTATATACTTTCCACATACATACGTACTTTGTAACCACTTTAATTTAAACAATTTACTCTATTTTCTCTTTATCTCATGGAGGAAAAATATTTTTTTCCTGTATTTAATATCAAAGGTATTGCTTACTAATATCAACATTATACAAGCTACACACATTTAAATCAAGGGAAATGAAGATATGTTATCAGCATTGGATTTATTAATATCAAATTTATAAACTGATGGATTATGACACAACATTCCTTAGCAGTATTTATTAAATATTTAATGAGAATTAATGTCAGACACTGGTATTTTCATTTTAATTTCTAAATGAAAGGCTGTCTCAACACAAAAGTATGAATGTTGTGCTTATTTTCAAATATTGACAAAATTAAGTTAACTAATGTAAAGTTAAGATATGAAGATTAATAACAGCAAATAAAAAGTAAGCTTTCTTCTTTTTCCTATTCAAAAATATTTTTGAATTACAAATAAAAAAATAGAAAAGCATTGATATGAAAAGACAACCATAAAAATGAAAAAATAAAGCATTGTTGTAGATAAGCCAATCTCTCGATAAAATGAATATTTTGACATAAAGTAATTAGAGAAAATGCATTTTATTTAACATATACACTTAGTAATTATTTTAATTTTACCATTAAGATTTAATTACATTTCTCCTTTTCAGTCTACAAAATAATTAGTTAATAGTTAAAATAATAGTGAAGGACAAACTTAGTCCTTAACTTCGAAAATAAATTTTCAGTGATTCTGCGTAAATGAATTTTTAAGTCAAAAAGTACCCATCATAAAGGCAAGCTGAATAGTTTTATATAACGATAAGGGTGTTAGATAATTTCAACATTGTTAATTTAAACTCTAATTATTAATAATTTAAAAGATATTCAATAAAAGATTAATAATTCAGAAACATATTATTCTAAAACATGAGTCAAGGAATATAAAATGATAATTTGCATTTTGATTTGACAAATAAAGATTTTCCGTATTACGGGTAGGGCAATTCTTATGAATGCTCCATCAGAGTTCTTTCACACAATTATATGGTTTAATTTTTCATTTATGGAGTTTGAATACTGTAACTTACTAATTCTAACACAAAAAGTATCATTTTACCATTGCTTGTGCTGCATAATCTAGTAAAACAGGCATATTAAATGAATCTAGAACTAAGAAATTTAAAGTGTCACATAATTTTTACTGTATTTATAATCGGAATGATTTTTCAAAAATGCTTAAAGTAATTTCAAATGTCAAAAACATTTAAAAAATGTCCTTTTTATGATACATTTTCTTCATAATTAAAATAAAATTAAGTTATGATCAAAAGTTAGGGAATGTTTTTAATGTTATGATTTTTGTTATTACTTCAGTAGCCAAAATTTATTTTAATCAGCAAATAACTTGCTTTTTGGACATTTCCATAAAAAGATAGAAGACTCTTATTCATATAATTTTTTTAAAAATATTTGACAAAATTATCTCCATCACAATAATTATTAAGAATTAAAAATGATTTCAATAACATTCTTCATTATTAAAATAAAATTTTTCATGGTCGAAATTAGAGAATTTTAATGTTACAGTTTTTACTATTACTTCTGTAAATGCTAATATAGCTACATATTTTTATTATTCTATAATTATCCTAATTATTATAAACTTATGTTTTTTGTTACTACTTTTATAGCTGGAATTTTTTTAATCAGCAAATGGCTTATTGACAAACAGCTTAACTTTAGGACATTTAAAAAAATATAGAAATTTTATTTGTATAATTTTTTAAAATATTTTATATTTTTTTATTAATTACTGAATCAGGTAAAATGATTTAACTTACGCCATAATTTATTTAATTTATTCACTATTCTCGTTAATATATAATTTTTTTACATCATTAGATTAATATTATTTTTTTTCAACAGTTTATAAAAATAAACAGTTTTCAGACAGCTTATTCAATATTTATGACTATTGTTAGTTTTCAACTATTTTTTAATAAAATTCTTAGTTATTAAAAATGATATCTAGGATACATATATTGTAATTGTTTACGGAAGTAAAACCAGGTGACTTACAATTAACTCCTTATTCACTTAATATTAAAAAGAAAGAAATGAAATTTTGGAAAATGAATGTTAAATATCAAAGAAAATCATTGTTTTATTTCGAATGAGTTGAAAAAATGTTATTCTTACATATTGCATGTATCCAAATATATAAATATTTGAAATATAAGATTTCTTAAAGAGAAAATTAATTTGAAACTGAATGTTTGTCAAGAAAAAAATATATGAACAAATCTTTTTTTCTATTTGATAATTATTGTAGAAAACAAAATTTAAAAAAGGTATTTTGTGAAACAGACGAAATATTTCCTTCCATTAAGAATGAAATAGTTTTGAGATTTATCATATCATATCTAACTGAGCTGAGAGAGAGAGAGAACTTAGAGATATAGTCGCCGTAACAACTGCGCTATAAAATAGAAAACTTATAGAATCTAATAAAAATGTCCCTTTATTTTTTTTAAATAAATCCATCATTTATTTATTTTTCTTTTAAAAAATTCCTTTTATTATAATATACATAATCAAGAAATTTTATTTTAAGATAAAGTAAATATACGCTTTCAAATTGTTTACAGCAGTAGAGAGCAAAATATATTAAATGCAAAACGTTAAAATCTATACCTATTTCTTCATTAGATAACTGTGAAATAATTTGTAATTCAAATAATACGATCTATAAATCAAAGGGTTAAAAATATTTTGTATTAATATTGCAGGTACTATAATATTACAGGTATAACACTATACATAATTTTAATATTCTTTTGGAAAAAAAATTATTAATAAAATGTTTTTTGATAGATAAAACATAATATTTTCAATTCGCGTGAAAATACTTACAATAAAATTGAATATTTTCTGAAATTTAACTTGTGAAGGAACACCAGGCATCAAATTTCGCTTTCAAAATTTAAGTACAAAAAAGTAAAAAAGTGAGGAAAAAACAGAAATATAAAAAAATTAATTATTTAAATAAGAGATTTTTAATTAAAATAACATACATAATGGCAAAAATTCACAATTAATTAATATCATGCCATTAGACAAATTTACAAAACGTAATTCGAAACAAAACAAATCGTGATGAATTGTTCTTTAATTAGTAATTTAGCCATATCCAAAGCAAATTTCAACGTTATATTACAGCGATTTTCAAGTGATCTCATTGTGGTAATCAACTATTACGAATTTTCAAAAATTGTCATTTGCTCTATTAAAATGTTTCAGACTTGTTTTATGTACAAAAACATCCTCTAAAGCCTAACTATTTGATCTTATTGTCAGATTTGATGACCGTTATTTGACGGGTGGAACTACCTTTTTCATATAACATCACATATTTTCTTGACAATCAGTGCTGAAATTATGAGTGTAAAGATTGCTTAACTCATTAAATGTACTTGCTTTCCTTTAAAGCAATACGTATAGTTCACAAGATAAAGTATTTTTATTATTCAGCATATGTCTATAAGCCTTTGTTTGATTAATTTAGTAATATTTATCTAAAATTAAATTATGGAATCACCAGAAAAAGGATTTAAGAACTGCATCTTTTATTGACTTTTTTTTTTAACTTTTAATATAGAATTCTACTTAAGTTCAAGGATAATTTTATTCATTCTGTATACAGATATTTAAACAAAAAAACGACACTTCTCTCTCTCTCTCTCTCATTAAAGCTTTAAATACAAAACTTTATGGAAATAATTGTTAAATTAGGTTTCAGGCAAAGATACCCATTCACATGCTGTTCAATATGTAAAAATGTTTTCCGTATGTAATCATTTCTTATGTCCCACAGTTTGAACTTTAACCAATTTAATCATCTAACGAATACAATGGAATCTTTTTATTAGTGAGGTATTTTAATTTAGTTAACTTAATTATTAAATCCTTTAATAAGTTAACAATAATGGAAATATTTAAGTTGGCACTTGTATAGAATGAATGGGCGTGCACTTGCAAAATTCTTGAAACTTGTACGATTCAAAGTCTTTACATATTTGGAGGGTTCTCGTCTTGATGTGGATCCAGAAATGTGTAGCAACAATTCAAACCAAAATATATTTTCAAAGCGTATTTTTGTCAATAAATTTCCTTTCTTCTGATTTAGTCACCTTTTCTCAGCTTTAAGAGAAATGACATTATATAATATTTAAACACAGACATTTTTATAGCTTGATAACTTAGAATTTTTCAAAGTTTTCTTTTAGTCTTCTGATAAATACTAAATTTATTTATTAACGAATACAGCATTTTAAAAACAACATTTTTTATTTTATCTGCGTCAAAAGAATTAAAAGAATAAAAATGAAGGTTTTTTTAAATTGATTTGCTTTTGAAAGTTAGCAGAATGATTTTCGGTAGAACATCTTGAAAATTTAAATGACATTGATTTTTAATATTAGTTATAAATCCGAAGTAACTATAGTAATTATATATATATATATATATATTTGTAGTTCATATAATTATATATTATAAAAATCAATATTTATATATATATATATATATATATATATATAAGTACTCATGCCTTTATTGCTTTTATTGTATTAATAATAATTTAATTATATATATATATATATATAAGTATATATATATTCACATAAAGACAGAAAATTATTGAAAATTAGTTCTCAGATGGGACGCGTACACACATTTACTTTCATTACCCATAATGTAGAAATCAGAAAAGCAATGGAACACCAGTCTGGAAATGGATCCATCTTTCGATATCGGCAACATAAAATGTTCCTTGATCAAGCGTTTTTTGTTATATTTTTCTACAAGAATGGGTCTAGTAGCGCTACAAAACATCTGAACGCAGAATCGAATCATGGTGAATATAATTCCTAATCAGTGGATGAAATATTGAAATCAGAATGGCATTTTAAGAAAATGGGAAATTGGGGTGAGTTCATTAAGTAGCGAAGTGTTCATCCCTACGAGAGAGAGAGAGAACACATTTTACTTCTATAAACTCTTAGGCCAGTTGAAATATCAACGGGAATTCGGGAATCTGTGAGATTAACAGGGATTCCACAACCATTGATGCATCTTATTCTGCATGAGATCATGAATTTTCATCAGTATAAGATACAGTCTCGGTCTTAGTACTTATCGCTGACTGTAAAGAAAAGCAGGTTTTTGCAGCATAGGGCTTGCATAAGTTTACCGTGACCCACAACGTTCGCTGATGTCCTGCGGATAGATATAATTTATTTCTTACTGCATGTTAATATCAGTGCTCAAAGTAGTCACATCATAACGATATCAATCTCTGAGCATTACATATCTGAGTCATTACTTTCGTTTGAATTTATGTTTTATGTGTTGGTTTCCAGCTCCACATTCACTTTTTGAAGAGCGTTGTCCTATATCCGATTAAATTTCTTCTACAACTTTGGGATCACGTATATCCCATTTTTGGAAGATCACGAGATGCTTTCATTGTTACAAGGCCTTGCACATTTTGTATCTCCTTTCATGCGGGATGGTACTTCGACTCATATTGCGCTACTTATCAAAACGTTCCACCCTGAAACTTATACTGAAAGCTGAATAAAAAGCCGAAGATTAAGTTTAATGAGTGTTATGATGGATAGACGGAAAATGTTTAGTTGTAGAAATGCATAAAAAGTTGTGAAAGTTGTGTGCACTAGTTATCTTAAATCACTTTTGTGAATTTAAACTATTCATTCAACGGGCTGTTGTTCGTTGTTCAATATTATATTAATATATATAATTGGAGCGACACGTCTCATTTGCAAAATGCTTTTTGATAAAGACCATGTTGGACGTCATGTGCTTTAAACTAAATTGCCCTGACTGTGTTATATTGTTGATCTTTGCTTCATTGTCTGTTTCTGTTTTCCTAATTTGCATAAACTATCATACTTGGATGAATCAACGCCATCTATTGGCTCGTTTCTTAATCAGTCTATCTTTTAATGGAAAACAATTCAAAGCTTTTTTGATCATGTTACCGAAAATGATACATACATACATATACATATACATTATATATATATATTTGTATTTAGTATTTTTTCGAAATATAAAACTCTTTTAATAAATGTATGAGATATACCACCCCTCCTGATGAATTCTAATGTGTAATTGGCACATAATGAGCAACGTGAAATATAGTCAAGATATTTTGAATTTGTACCGAGGATGTCACCTCGAACCACTCAATTTTTTACAAATCAGTGACGAGGATGCTGCTTCTTTCTTAGGGATTTAAGTTTTCTCGGGGCCTTTTTGGATGATGCAGAAAAAATCTGGCCCTTACATCCTTATAGACGTGTTCAATTCTTTGTAATAATAATAAAAATATATCTGAAAACCATCCCCTTTAAAAATGATCTCACCAGAAAACGAAAAACCACAAAAGATATTTCTCATGTGCACACATATATGTACATTTATATACCTGAATGCAACAGTATCATTGAAAATATAATAAAAACAAATATTTTTGCTTAAAATGAATATTTGCAATATATTGTCAGAAGTAATTATTTTGATCAAGGCTTTTATCTTTTTTTAAGCAAAGAAGAAATTCAAAACATAAGAATTCCCATTGTATCTTTTCTGACTTCTTACTTACGCCTCAAATAATTCATCTTTTGGAAGGGAAGTACTCGCCAAATTCCTTTATTTCATGCCTACTTCCCTCTTTACCACATTTTTATGTATGAAAATCCGACATAGCGTTTCATTTCAGTGTAATAAAATTATGTCTTAGAAATTAAAATTCAAGCTGCTTAGAGAAGTGTTTCTCAAACTACTTTTGTAAAGTTGAATTAGTAATGAGCATATGACTTGTTTAAGATTTACAAATATTGTTATTTAAAAAACTTATATTCAAATTATATATTTGTAAGAATATATTTCTGAGCTAGTAGACAATTTTTGAGTTACCTGTACAAATATAACTATTAAGAATTTTTGTGTATCCAGACTGTTACAAAAATTCTGTAGATGATATAATATCGTATTGTAGATTTAGTAACTTTATATATTATATTTTAATTTTTGAAAAAATAATTTGCATTTTAATTAAAAAAAAACTTTAATGTAAAATGTTTTCATATATAAACTGCTTTTATCTTTTCTTAGCAAACACGTATATTTTTTAATCTAATTAGAAAATTTTGACTTCACTTTTCTTATTTTAACTAATCTACCCAAATAAATTTGTATTTAGCATTAGAATGTCATGTACAATAAAGTACATACACAAGTATATTTCAAATATATTCAATTAGAATAAGTTAGATCAGTGAGTGCATTCTTCTGATACAAATAAATGAAATTTGAAACACATTTAAATAAAGAATTTATATTATCTACTGAAGATACTATTGTTTATATCTTATATTGGAAAGATTGCAATATAAACATTTACTGAATTACTAAAAATTCCGATATTTTCAACAGTGGGATACATATTTTATTACGATTCAAAATAATATAAGAATTTACTGAATTACTGAAGATTCCAACAGTGCGATACATATGTGATACATTGTGAACTACTTGGATACCAGATAGTGGACAACTTAAAGACGTTGTATGCCATTTCAATATTCACTACGTATTTTGCTATCCGGGAAAAGACTTTTCATAAGTTGTGGAATGTGTATTCACGTGTTTGTCGCAAATTGGGATACAGGAAAATTTCCAAGCGCATGTCCTGAAAGACATGCAGAAAGCACATGCATCTATCCACCATTGTTTAAAAGCGACTGACTCAGACTTTTCACTTTCAATATCATTGTTTTTACCAATAGATTATTCCTCGATAAACTCTTTTATGAATAATTTGTTGAAAATTGCATTGCAGACTAACTACTATGCCCGATATCCATGGTTCTTTAAAATATTAATAGGGAATATATTTCTGGCATAAAACCAATTATTTACTACATTTAAAATTGCAAAGAGAAATTTATTTAGGCTTTTAGATGCAAAAGAAGTTCTCTCAGGGCAAATTTAATACAATTAAAATAATATATTAATTGCTTGCTTATTTAGTGGAAAATATAGATTTTTTATATGTATATTTTGTAGATTTTAGGTGATTTGGTGACTTTTTTTATTGATTGTGTTTTATTTATTTTTTTGTTTTGGTTTAACAAAACATTAAATTCTAAAAACAATAATAAGAAATATTTTACTGAAGGTAATATGACATATCACTTAATAAGAACATATTTCTTTATATTCTGATATAAAATTGCAAAATATTTTTAATTTTCAGAATAATAGTTTAAACTTTTACTAGATGAATTATTGAAATCTTCAAATTTTTTAGCAATATGATAAACAATGTAAATAATGCAGCATTGTGGACATCTTAACGGCTTAATGCTGTTTTATCTACAAAACAAATTGGTATCTCGGAAATGTCTTCATAAATTATGAGATGTACTTACGTCAGAATTTCTCAACTTTTCAGGATTAGTGACTCACTTTTCAATTAGAATTTTCTTCGCGCACCCAGCATACAATAAAATATATGTAATAATAATATATTTTGAATATTTAATACAAAACCTACACTATGGTCTTAATTTTAAGCCATAGAAATTACCAAAAATGTGGAATTTTATTGCAAATTGGAAAAACCGATCATCAGTGTTGATGAAACAAGAATCCGATGCATTTTTATCGTTTCTTCATTCACCATTTTGGATATTCTCTTGATTTCTCAGCAGTTCTAAATAGTCTCGAACATTCTGGGACGCCAAGAAGATACCATCTCAAACATGCGCAGATGTGACCAAAAATGTATAGTTTTATTGCAAATTGGAAAAACCAATCATTAGTGTTGATAAAAAAAGAATCCGATGTATTTTTATCGTTTCTGCGTTCTCCGTGTTGGATATTCTCGTGGTTTTTCAGAGGTTCTAATTAGTCTCTAACATTCTGGGATATCAAGAAGATGCCGTCTCTAACATACGCATATGTGACAACTTTTTTCTCATTTGAACAAAGGTGTTCGATAACGTCAATTTAAATTCTAGCTAGTCTCATTCGAGTCGATCCTTCTAACATTATCAAATCTATCAAGAATTTGTATTTTATATATTTTTCATGTTAATTGGAATTCACTGCAATAATTATTCATGGCAACAGATTTATGCATGAAGCAGACATCATGAAGACTATTAAACTTAAAAGACATTTGAAAACGTTTCATAGTGAGTACGTAAACAAACCCAGAGAATTCTTCAAATTCAAATTAAAATCGTTTGAAAAGAAAAAAATCATTTTTAAAAAATTTTTGTCTGTAAATGAAAAACTTATTTTCTTTTTACAAAGTTTAATATAAAACAAACAGATGTAAAAAGCTTCACATCATTGGTAGAAAGCTTATTTTTTCATCAGCAATTGAGATTGTAGAAAATAAGTTTGAGGAAAATTTTCCAAAACAATTATAGCCCACACATTTCTTAAATGATACTGTTGATAGACAAATTGGTGATATGGATAAAGATGTACAATGTCAAATTCTTAAAAATATTTTTTGACAAATTGTTTTAATACACCTTGATGAGGCAACCGATACTTATAAAGGTACTCATTTCTTTGCCTATGACCCATTTTGTGATGATGTGTCAGTAGTAGAACTGTTTTTCTGTAATTCAATAGAACTCAAAACAACGGCACTCCCATTATTTGCGTTCTCAAATTATTTCATGAATGAGTCAAATACATAGAATGGAAAAAGTGGGTCGGAATTTGTGCTGAAGGTGCGCATTCAGTATCTGGAAGATTTTAAAGTATAAAAATACCTGCAAAAAATTACCACAGCGCATCTGGATACATGCTTAGAAAAGCTTTGGCTTCCGAAGGAATAAGTCCTAGTCCAAATATTTTGTTGACTACGGTTTTAACCGTAACAAATTACATTTGAGACCCCTGAAATAAGGATCCTTTTTTCATTTTCTGAAGACGTGTGCAATACATTCAGGGTTGCTATTTTATTCTAGTCAAGATGGTTATCACGTGGCAAATTTTGGAAATGTTTTTAGTAATGAAGAGAAGAAATGTCTAATTATGGGATTATAAATCAAAACGTCCACTCTTTAGTAAGTTCAATTTGGGGATATTTGCAGCACGTGGAACAATGAGAATATACTTGGATTCTATTACTTTTTAGCTATTTATTTACGACATTTAAGATCTTTACGAGGGAGAATTCATAAATATTATCGATAGATTGCTTTTTTTAATTATTAATTTTATTATCTTTCAAGAAATTGCATTATTTAGAACTTCTAATAATCGAAGATGCTAATTAGTCAAGAATATACAACATTTTGCGAATTCTTATAAGAATACATTTACAAGCAATGATTGTCCTAATAACATCAAACAATTATTTAGTAAATATATCCATTTTATCAAAAGATTTGCCTTCTTGTATATTTTTCAAACAAGGTTTATGATGATATTAAAATAATTCTGACTGCTTTCGTGGCATCTACTATTTCTGTTACATAGTGCACTACAAATTCTGTTACAAAATGTAATCGAAGGAAACATTTCCTTGAGCAACGAAGCTTGATATGTTGTAGGAACTTCGTCTATACACTGTTTATTCAAATCGCGCGATAGGCAATATTTTGAAGATCTTACATAAGAATTACAAGAGAATTAGGTTAACATTTTTGATTATAGTAAAATATTGTTTTAAGATGTACAAATTTTATTCTGTTAACTTCCGCATAATCGCGGGAATAGCAAAAAAGGTTTCACAATTTTTAAAAAGACCTTGGGGCTCTATGATAATTATGTTCGGCTATAGAATAGACCACGAAAAGTGTGGTACTGAGTCCTCCTGTTATTGAAACCATAACTGAAAAGCCCATTAAAGTGAATCACAGAACTACTCTTTTGATAGGTTCAAACTCCAGGAGAAATCAATGTTTGCATCTTTGAATGTGCATGTGATCTGTCCATATAGAATGAAAAGTAGATCTATCCCAAACCATGATATGAAATCTCAAGCCATTATGTAATTAAGTCAATATATCAATCCAGAAGTATATACGTCTGGATTGTAGGTTTCAGTGGAGGTTTACTACACTTTAAATCATCGCATTATGGGAAACAGATATAAAGTGGAGACATTGGAAAACAAGATGTTTATATTAATCCGTTCAATCTCATTGTACTTTCACCACTATACTCGCCGTTTCCGATTAACATCTGGTACAAAAGTTTTGCAATTGAAGATATGGCTCATATATATTGTTTTTGCGGTTCCTTTTGAATTGTATATGTTGATACCTGTTTCTTTGGTTATTCATTCAGCTCAACTGTCCCTTTTACTTCCGTGGTCCTCCTTCTTAGGGTCATAATGTTCCTTAATGTCCGTCTGTTTCCCGCAGTGAGTTCAGTTTTCCTTACACAGGCATGTCTTGTACATGGTGTTGTGCCATGATATTTGTATGTTGCCTTCACATTCAGCAAGTTAACTATTGGTATTTTTATTTCAATATAGATGCTTTTTTTTAAGGTATCATAACCGAAGGATCATTCATAGTGGAGACATTTACGTTACAAGTAGGACTTGCACAGTCTCAGTATTGTTAGAAAAAAAGTGAACTCTTCAGAAAATTATATATTATCTCCTAGAACGATCCAAGCTTACGTTGCATAAAAATTCTCAAGTTTTAAAAGAAACAGATTCTATAATTTCAAATTCTTCAATACGATGCAACAACCAATTGTATGATAGTGTTCTGATCATAAATGAAGTGATATAGTCCCATCTATTAACTTCCATAGAGTAGGGTTATGCAGCAAGAAACTTTGTTCTTAGTTAGATTTTGCATTTTGTATCATATTTGTTATCAGTGACCTTATATTCTCCAACAGGAATAAAACATTTCAAACTGGGGATGCAAAATAGTTTATAATAACTATCTGTTGGTTAAATAAAACATTTTCCACGTGTTCTATTTCTTGTACTGACATAATCATTGACAAAAAAAGCCTTACTGAGAAGAAACTCGATGAGATGTATGTCAAACGTCGTTCACATTGTACACAAAGTGAGATTAATGTAATAAAGTGGAACTCTTACAGTTTCAGGAAAAGAAAATTTGCGTAGCATTTTTTTTTTTTTGCTCCTTCATTTCTGAACGATATGCATGCATTTAATATGCATGCATTTAATATGCATATGCACAGTTCGTGAATAAGCAATCATGTTCTAAAAATGCACTTACTTACAAATATTTCTAGATTTATTTAGAAATAAATATGAAATTAATTACCTAAAACTTAATTATTATTTCTCAATATTATATAATATCAATAATATTAACTTTTAAGAAATATAAACTCTTTATAAAAATAATATAATCTCTTTGTCCATATAATATCTTTATTGAAAACTTATGCATTATAAGTTATAAAATCTGAAGTTACACACAAAATAAGTTTACCACTTAAAGGTATGGTATGCGCATTAAATTTGGAAAATAATAAAACTTCATGATCTGTTATAAACTAATGAGATTTTCATATTAATAAAATATGAAACTGTCATTATATGATTAACATAGATTTACAGAAGATGATGAGACAAAACATAAAAGAAAAATGGAAATTTTGATTCTATTTATACCATATTCTCAAATGAAAAAAGTGCTTTTAAGCAGAACCAACACTTCATCAATAATGTTAAACATAAATATACTTCATAAAGAGATTTACAATTTATACTTAAATGAAAATTATTAGAAATGGTGGTGTATTGGTTGGTAATTGAGGACGTTCCTGTTATTGGATTGAAGTGAGTTCAAATCCCGACCCACATGAAGACATGTTGTGTTTACTAATGGCAAAGTTGGAGCATGTTAAATATGTCGTTGTCGCAATGCTCTCTAAGTGAACTGATATCTGTGAAGGTGGCAAGCCATTTCTGGTACCTTCTGCTTGGTCCTTACTTCTAAATTAAGAAGACCCACTTTCGAGGAAAGAGGGTAAACTTACTGGCTGCCCCACAATATAAGGTGCCTTTACTTCTGCGCCTTGTGAAAGGGGGAAATCGTCTCTAGTAACAATATATTACGTTCATAAAATATTAGGAATTATTTAACTAACTGCCGATGAAAGTAAGCAATTTAAATAAAATTTAATGAAATTCAAATATTTTAGACTTTCATCTATCAAATATTTTTATTATGTTTAAATATGTTTTAGCTGTGTGTCTTTTTTCAGCTTCTAGCTCAATTTATCTGAAATGGCAGATTCAAAATATCACTATACATTAATTTAAGATAACTGGAGTCACGGACAGCAAACAACAAATTAAGTAAAAGAAAATATTAGCAAGTTTAGAGTCCTTTTATTTTTTGAAAAAGTGTATACATTATAAAAACTTAGCCAAATTTTTATGAAATGGATTTAAACTAAACTTAAGGAAACATCTTTTCTGCATATAAAAAAACAAACTAAATTTATTATTATTTAGTTTCAATTCATTATTATAAGTTTGTCTAGACAGTCAATAAAAGAAAAATCTCATTTCTCAGATAATATAAGCTAACAATTGTTCAGTTTTATGCTTTATTTAATTGAAAGCGAAAAATTTCTAAGGAAATGATTAAGATTTTAACCTTAACTATTACAAAAAGCTTGATTTTTTGATGCAATTATATTTTTGCTTTTTTTAATTATTCTCTACACTTTTACAAATATAATCCAATCATGATATAAATCATGAATAACTTTTTGACAATGTTTTTATGTTTAATTATTTATAGAATAATATTTTTATTCCCACAAAAATTCTTGCTGAGAAATGTAACTCTATGCAATTCAAATAACGAATAAATGAATTCAAACATATTGTCTGTTCGGAAAATATAACTAATATTATAAATTATAATAAATAAAAAATATAAGTGAAAAGAGTAGAAAAATAAGAGAGATGAGAAAGATAAAAATATTTTTTTAATAAAATTGCTTTTTGGGGAATGTTTCACGCGGCCTAGACTTTGATTAATTTATGTCTTACATATTTTTCCAAGTTAAATCGATCCTGGTGTAGGTGCGTTGCTTCATATTTTGCCACCTGATGCTTTCTGCTGGACTTCACAGGGAAGCGTCGTCATCGTTAATGATATCGAATTCATTGGATGCAAAGTAGTTGATGGAGAATAATGCTCCAAATGCTTTTAAAGATTCATCATATAAGCGTTAGTCGTTTATTTTAAGCACATACGAATCATTAAAGATAAAATTTTCGGGCTTGATTGAATGTAGTTTTTAAATTATTTTTCGTACACAACGTTATCGAGTTTTATTATTTTTTAAAGAAAGGAGAATCTTTATGGGAAAGTAATTGCTGGTTTAGAAATGCCTCATTGATTTAATTTTATCAAGGGATATCTAAAAACAAATTATGATTTTGAGTTTAAATAATTTTTGTCTTCAGTTCTCATTGAATGTACCCAAAAAAAAAAAAACTTCAAAATTTCATAAACAGAGAAAGCGTCACCATTGTCACGGAAGAAAAAGGTAAAATCTTAGATAATAAAATATGCAATAATTAAAGCTCAGTAAGTTTCTTATAAAGAGAATTTTGAATATTTGAATACTTACTACACTGCATAAATGTGCAATTTATTTTTTAAATAACTAACATGTTCTTTCAATGATTTTAATTACTCATTTAAAATTTTATTATCAATATTTTGACTAATTCCCTTTTGAATGATACTATAATAATTCTATTCTCGATTTTCAGAGTTTTAATTAGATATAGATAAATACCAAAACACAATGCCAAAACTTACAAGTATTTTACTTCAATATCTTGTGCATCGATTGCAAATAACCACTTGATGATAAGGATATAATTTTTAGTTCATGATGAATAAATTTCACACTATAACCTAACATTAAAGACGGTTATTAATATTTGAAGAAAAGTATAATTTTTCACATTGAATGTAAAATCTCTTTATATTTAGGTAATTAAAAAATATAGTATCTGTGAAAAATGTGTTCAGACAGCCCTCTCCCGCTTTCTTAGTGTTCATTTAAGAAGCCTCGTTTCCCAAGATAGTCAAATCCTCATCCAAGTTGTTCAAAATATAAAGAACAGAATTCTCTGACACATATTCTTAGGTTTTCTATGACAACCTATTAGATTTATATATGCTATTCTATGATTTTTTGCGGATGAATAAACTCATAGATCTCATCAAGCAGAGACTAACAATTATAACGATATTTGATATGATGATATTATTAACAATTTACTCATATATACACAACTGGCCATTAAAATTGCTACACCAAGAAGGCGACATGCTACAGACGTGAAATTTATACGAAAGGAAGAAGGTGCTGTGATATGCAAATGATTAGCTTTTCAACGCATTCAGACAAAGCAGGCGCCAGAAGCGACACCTACATTGTGTTTAAATGAGGAAATTGCTCAGCCGGTTCCTCACACACAAATTGCATTTGAACGTTGTTGCCTTGTGAAAAGTCGTTGTGATGCCTCGTGTAAGAAGGAGAAGTGCGTACCAGCACGTTTCTGACTTTGATAAAAGTCGAATTGTAGCGTACCGAGATTGCGGTTTATCTTATCACAGTATTGCTGCTCGCGTCGGTCGAGATCCAATGACTGTTTACAGAATATGGAATCGATAGTTTCAGGATGGTAATACGGAACACCATGCGGCATCTCAACGGCCACCTATCACTAGCAGCCGAGAAGACAGGCATATTATCCGCATGGTCGTAATGGATCGTGCAACCACGTCACGAGACGTGAGTCAAGAAACGGTGTCGTTTGGAAGACAACAAGTGTCTGCACGAACAGTTCGACGACGTTTGCAGTAGCATGGACTCTCAGCTCGGAGACCATTGCTGCGTCATAGACAAGAGCGCCTTCAATGGTGTGATCAACGACGAACCTAGGCACACGAATGGCGAGACGTCATCTTTTCAGATGAATACAGGTTATGTGTACAGCATCATGATGGTCGCATCAGTGTTTAGCGGCATCGTGGTGAACGCACACAGGCAGCGTGCATTAGTCATCGTCATACTGGCCCATCACCTGGCGTGATGGTATGGGGTGCCATTGGATACACGCTTCGGTCACCTCTTGTTCACATTGACGGAGCTTTGAACAGTGCACGTTACATTTCTGGTGTGTTACGACCCGTGGCTCTACCTTTTATTCGAGCCCTGCGAAACCCTACGTTTCAACAGGACGCCCGACCGCATGTTAACGGTATTGTACGGGCCTTCCTTGATAAGGAACATGTTCGGCTGTTGCCCTGGCCACCACGTTCTCTAGATCTTTCACCAATAGAAAACGTCTGGTCAATGGTTGCCGAGCGACTGGCTCGTCACCAAACGCCAGTCTCTACGGTTGATGAACTGTGGCATCGTGTTGAAGCTGCATGGGCATCTGTACCTGTACATGCAATTCAATCTCTGTTTGACACAATGCCCAGGCGTATAACTGCTGTTAATACTGCCAGAGGTGGTTGTTCTGGGTACTGATTTCTAAGGATCTATCCAGC
Organism: Latrodectus elegans; assembly: GCA_030067965.1. NCBI lineage: Eukaryota > Metazoa > Arthropoda > Arachnida > Araneae > Theridiidae > Latrodectus > Latrodectus elegans. Next base: position 82,770,030 of record CM057817.1, on the reverse strand, counting down.
CAAATGTTTTGAAAAATTATCACTTGTTATATTTCTAGTATAATGTATTTTTCCAATAAATATCATTTTGTTATCTGCATTTCTTCCTGGTGTAGCAATTTCAATGGCCAGTATTTATATATATATATATATATATATATATATATATATATATATATATATATCTATGAAGCTATTAATCAGGGGCTGGAGTGTTCTGTCCCTTTTCTCCAGGCGAGCTCTTTGTAGTTCTTGAAAAGTTTGTGAGGGTGGTAAACGTCCAGCAACTCGTTTGCCTAGTATGTCCGGAATATAATGTTCATGTTTTGAGATCACACTCTGGCCCTCTTATTCTTATGGCTTGAAAAGGAAAGTATTCTCCAAGTCAGTACGATGAGCCCTACATTTTTTGTCCATTTTCCAATTGCTGCAGCGAAAAGGTTTACAATATAGTTTCGAGTATCTCATCCATATATCGAAGGCTGGAAAGATTTTCATTTTGTATGGTATTTAGAACTGTGCGTCCATCACTGGCAGCTATTTTGTTCAATTTGTGTGAAAACTGGTGTACCAGTAGCCAAATGAAGTTGTTATTAAAGAAGATTGGCCTTCATATTCGGTGTCTCCTACCTATCGTCTTAAATAGCTTTCTTCATTGGACATTGTTTCATAGTTTTGATTGATAAATTTTGGAAGTCGCATTTTATGAAAATCCAACGGCTTCAACTGCTTCGGATTGTGTTTCATCCTTTTTACCGGTGAACAACTGTCGAAGCTTCTGATTCGGTTTAACAACTTCGTTGAGATATCGTACTCAACTAAACAACTAAACGTCTATCATTCTTTTCCGCTATGTTTAATATTAAGTTGAAAGACAAATCTCATTTACTGCCGTCTTCAACGTCAAACTTAAAATTTGAGGGCAGCGAAGATGAGAAAATTTTGCATTTGTGATTCTGTTCTTCCATTTTAGGCAAAAAATTGCTTATGCCATTATTTTATAAAAATCTTAAAATACTATTTGTTTAAGTAGTGTATAAGACAAAGAATTTGAGTTAATTTAGTAACATGAAAAACTATATTAAGCCGTTTGATATTGGTATAATCTTAAACACAAATCTCTAAGCGTATATTCAAACAAATAAAATGTACTTCTAATTACAATAAAAATAAAATAAATCAGAATTCCATATATTTGAATTTCTATTTGATTAGTTATGATAGGTACAGATTTTATAAGATTTCGATTTTTAATCCGAAGGATATGGATTCAAATTTCATACAGTAAATCATAGTTATTAATCAGTTTTATTTTACAAAAGTTATTCCCAAATAGTTTTCCTAATAAATGATTCTATATCCATCTGTACAATTTCTTTGCACAGCAAACGTCTAATTTGTTTTTTATCTGTTAATTTTAACATATATTGCATAACGTTTCGGTTTGCTCTGGGAAAACAGTATTGAATTTTTTGCAAAATTTATTTGTTTTAGTTACTTTTTGAATTGAACAGTTAATTACTAAATGAGATTAATTCTCCCCAATCATTAAATGATATGTGAGAAATTATATTAATATAAAATACTTACCTTAAATTTTATATTGTTACACATTTATTTATTATATGATGTTTAAGTTACAGAAAATGAGAAATATATAGGTATAAAATTGGCTATAAAAGCATAGGAAACTTTTCATGTGAATACTACTTCAGATATAAGGCATCAATACTAATTATAATTCCTGCATAGATTGTGTTATAATAATGCATAAAATTCAGATTATAATATTCAGTTAATAGTTAACTAAATATTAGTTTAGTCTAATTGATAAACTATTATTGAGAAGAAGCATTTAGTAATACAACAGTGTGACCCCCTTTTATAGAGTAAGTGGTGTTGAAAACAGATTATATAGATTTCAAATAACTTTTTTAAGAAGCGTGACGCTTGAGATTCAGAGTCATACTTACAGAAAAAAAAACTTTGACACAAAATTAGATATTTATGAAAAATTAAAAAATACATATAAGTATGCACATTTTAACTTCAAATACTACTACTTCCTATTAAACTTCTTTCAAGTTTTCTTGTATAATCATACTAAATCATAATATATTCATATTTCATGCATAAATGTAGTTCGGTCAAGAGTTTGGAGATATTCCTATCTTTTAAAACTATTAAAAAAGTTTAATTAAGTAAGGTGAGTATTAATGTGTGTAAATAAAGTCAAAGAAACGGATAGGAAATAATGCATATAAGTCATGTTGGTTATTAAAAAGTCTGCTATGTGCCATGATTTTCAGAATTCTTGTAAACCATGGGAATCAAGATCCGCATTGGAAACAAATTTTCCTGTTATAAAGAGATACAGTACACTATGATATTCATAACAATTTCTGCATTGATCGGAAAAGATCAATAAATTATCATCTCCAGACTCCTTTATAATATGGTGGACGTTTTCTAGAAATGTTTTCCGTTCCCCCACATGTAGAACCCTCGACTACGTGAAATAATAATTGATATTTTGCCTTTTTTTGTATTAATTTATTCGGTAAACTGCGATCCGTTATCTAGTCTCTTTTCATCATGCTTATGCTACTGTAACGTGTGTTCCTGTTGTCTTCTTTAATAGATGGATTTCCTTTAAATGGTTTTCTTTTCAATTAATGATATGAATTGATATATGTTTGTACTCAAATAATTGTACTCAAATAATTTTATATTTATTAAATAATGATCATTTTTATAACTTTACGATAACGATTTTTTTTCCATTTTACATTACCGTAAAGACGTAGATAATTTACACAAAATGTTGATGTTAATTTTACATAAAGAAGTGAGTGTAAATCAGTAGTGAAATTTTAAACATAATTATTCGACTGTACTAAAATAAATATGATTCTTTTTATGAGTTATGTATTTTTAAATAAGAACGAAGCTTTAAAAATAAGCATTGCAATGTAAAACATTAAAATGCGATTTCCAAAAATATCACTATTTCTTTAGAGAAAAAATTGAAAAAAAAAATTAATAAAAATAATAAACGTTTGTGCGTTTAGTTATAAAATATTAATTTGTGATTTGAACAGTAAACTCTATTACTTGAAAATGATTAAAAGCGTGTCCAGACATTTAAGTAAGTGAAAAACAATGTTTACAATGTTGTTTTAAAATATGTGTAAAAACACTTTGCTTTATTCAAGAGAAAACACATTCTTATAATTAAAAAACACATCCCTATATTCCAGAGAAAATGTACTTCAAAACTGTTCTCTCTTTCTTAAGTTAAGAATTTTCTTTCCTTCATTCCTTAGCTTTTAAGGGTGACCAATCTTTAAGATAACTGATAATTAATGATATCTCGTAGATTATATAACGGGCTATACTTTATGCATTAAACATTTTGGAAACGCATTCATGTTTCATAACTTGATCGCGTTGCAATTTAAATCATAATACAATTTGAATCTAACGCCAGATATATTTGACAAGTAACAGTTTAATGCTACATCACGATCAGTTTTAAGGTAATTTTCTATGCAATTTTCTAACAAAGCAATTTATATAAGTCCTATAACTATTCACTTAAAATTTCATTCATGCATTAATAAGTAATACTTAATTCCTCTTAGCAGAGTGAATTAATATATGAGTATAATAATATTGCTTACAAAGTTTTAATTGTGAATATATAAACTGTAATATTAGAAAAGGAGATCTTTTATGTTCAAAGAACAGTATATATATAAACACAAAGGAAAAAATATAAGAATTATATTTATAATTTTTTATGTGTATAAATATGCATGCATGTATATTTATAAATATCATATTACCACACTTATATTATTTGTATTGATATATCACTAAATTGTTATTATTTTTTCTCATATTACGCAAATTAATAATATTTTTTTGCATGATTTATACATTTTGCTTATAAAGATTTGACAAATACGAAATTTTTAAGGAAAGAAAGGAAACTAATTTCAATCATTAATGTATGCATTTTTTTAATTTTAATCTCATTATAAAATAAAACACTGACAATAATACATTTTTTTCTGATATTTTAAAAAATCTAAGTAATCAAACTGTAATCGTAGTTTCTTAAGATACATATTTCAATACAGAAAAAAAACATATATGCGCACATCAAAGTAGAATTGTTAATTATCAAATTATCGGTAACTCTTGATTTAACATAAATTATGAGATGTATTTTATTCGACATTTAAAATGCTTGTATCAATGTATTATTTATCAAATGAAATTTAAAAAAAATCCTTTCAATAAACATACATTAATGAATGCCTCAATTATTTAGTTGCTGTATACAATAGGTTGCCTAAAATTGACCTTCATTGATTTAATAACTATGGTTACCTTGCTAAACCATTAATCTACATCAGGTCTATTAAATAGTTTATTGTCGGAAGGCTATAATTATAAAATTACTTGCTGTTGAACTTTATAGAGTTTATTCGCAAGAAATAACTTTTAAGACTTTCAGGCACTCACCTTAACAAACAACCACTGAAAAAGTGGCTAAGCATAAAGTTTCTCCCGTTATTTAAATGTAACTGAATTTGGAAATTTATCTTCAGTAGTTTGTTAGTGGTTTACCACTAGCCCATGATGGGCCAGGATTAATCTGAAAGTCAATGGACTGTCGTTGGATGGCCAGACTTAAAATGAAAGTCATGACATTAAAAAAGTTTTATCAAGCATACGGGAAATGAATTCCTTTTTTCATCGTGGGATAGTTATTGAAGATTTTATTTCAAGAAGTATGTTAAAAAAACAATTGAATCTGAAACTGAACTGTGTGATCAAGCATATTGAACTGATTAAGCAGCATTAATACTTTAAATTTTAAGTGTTGATATGCGGAAATTCAAATAGTTGATTTTAAAAATATATATCAAATGTAATGATAAAATAAAAATATTATATTTATTTCATATAATTATTTCAAATATTATATAATTATAATAAATATTATATTAATTATTTTGTTTACGAAATTAAAATCTATCATTGTATAATAAAAATAATTTAGTTTCATTTTAAATTCTTTTATATTTATCATTAATTTTACACTAAATAGAGATTACACTATTCTAATTCATACTATTGTTCTAAATTTAGAAACATGAATTGTTGCTTTTAGAATTTTCGTAAAGAATGATGGCAATACTTTTTTATTTTTATTGGTTACTTTTTTGTATAATGGAATAAATTAATTTTAATTTCACTAATAGACTAATGTGAATTAAATCAAATTCGCTATACTTAAGGGGAGTCAAAAATAACAAATTTAATATTAAATCAAATTTGATGAAAGTATAATATACATTTTGAGTAATTTCTATTCAAAGGAAATGAGAAACATTCTAATGTTTATTATGATGCTTAAATCAAGAAATAATATTATTTTGTTAAAATATTTTTATACATTAATTATTATGTATCTAGTCAAAACATGGAAATTTTGTGAATATATATATATAAGTGAAGAATTTAATTTCAGTTAAAATTGAGTTATTAAAGACATAAATATTTCGATATTGACTCAGACTTTTTTCCTTTTCTATTAAAAATATTTGACTTTTATTTACAATTTGCCCTTAGATGGATCTGAAACTCTGAGAATTTCTTTCTAATAAATAATCTGAAAAAATTATAGAAAGTATTATGAGAATTAATGAAAAAAAATGTTTATGTAATTAAAAAAGAATTACTTAGTACGGAAAAATATAGTAAATAAGGAATGTAACTTAATCAAAACTCAAAGAAATAAAAAAGTGATGGATTATGATCTATGGATGTAATAACTATACAAAATATTGTGAGAGTGCCAAGAGAAAGAAAAAAACTTTTAAGGAGAGTAAAAGTCGTTTTAAAAAATTGACATTTTTTGATGGAAGATTCGCAATATAAAGAAGACAGTCTGAAAAGACAAAAACACTCAATAGTTTTACAAATTTTGAAACTGACAGTCCACTTCAACTGACAGCTGAACTGAAAATAAATTTGAACTCAGATTTCATCTGTCTAGACTTATTTATTGCCCAGTGGGAAAGTGTAATAATCGAGCATAAAATACTTAAGTCTTGGCTTAAAGGTGATTTTTGTGGTGATAAGAAAGGAAATTTGATAATATTTTAAACTTCTTGTGTCATATAAAAAGGACGTAAAAAGACATAAATGTAAAGAATTCGATATAATTGTAAAATTAACCCTGAATTAATTTTATTATTATAGTTTAGTTGCTGCGTAAATAAAAACACAGTAGCTTAAATAAAGAGAGGAAATATAGCCTCAATAAATCTATAAGAAAAAGTTAGTCTTATATAAAAATCATTGTGAAATTATATATATCGACGATACTTAGTGTAATTTTGAATAATTATTCATTATAACTTACTTACAAATAAGATATTTTTCAAATATTTGTTTCAATGATTTGATAGAAAAACGTCTGGCAACAGTTTTTCGTTATATCTGCTTTCCTGAGGCATCAAGAAACTGATTTGCCACCTAATGAGCTGTGGTGCGCCTGTTCCTTTTTGCTGATAGGATGATATATCTGTCTTCAGTAGGCGTCGTACTTCTAACACGACCTCCCCCGTGCCGCCCACTACACATTCCAATTGTTTTAAACGACTTCCACAGCCGTGAAACAACGCTGTGAACGATGTCGAACTCCCTGGTAACATCTGTTATTTTTCACCATTCTTCGATCCTCCCAATAATTCGGCCAAGCATAAAACCATCTAAATAATGTCGGAAAGACATACCAAAAATTTCAAGTTTGTCTATTAAATCTTTCCTGTAAAACTTTGACTTGAAACAACAACTGTCCACACGAGTCAAAACCTTTAAAGCTCTTATGAACATCATCACGTGATGAACAGACATGGAAAAAAATTTTGCTTACGCATACTTCTTACTATATCTTGCACTTATTCTAATATTCCATTATTTGCTTCCTTTTATTTTGCGGTTGCTATGGATGATAGTGTTATCAGTCCTTAGCAATTGTCCAGCAATGTAATACTTAGCATCTGTAGAATAGTATCATTCTGTATGTAGATGCACTTATTTCCGTAAGAATTCTTTGATAAAAACAAAAATATTGACATGATAGCCATCATTTTATTAAAATATCGGGAGTAGATAAAGTGTTACACCACTCACCCCAGTGCAAAATGAGAAATAAAAGTGCATTTTACGAATTAACAATCCGAATATACAGTGCTGGCCATAATTGTGGACACTTTGGGAAATTTTTATGTTTTTGAACTTTGCATGCTTATAGAAAGCTTTACGTTTAACAAAATGCAAACTTGTAAATGTCACTCTCTGTAAAGAGAATTTATTACTGAGTTCAATACAAAACACAAAATTTAATTATTTGCAATACAAATAAAGTTAAACGATGATAGTTATCGCTATACATTAGACAGTGATGTTTGCAGTGAGTTATCAGTACTTTGTAGAGTACCCTTTATTTTTGATTACAGCTTCACATCGACGTTTCATTGAGCTGACAAGAGTTTTAAACTCTATTTTCGTTATTACATGATGCCAGGAAACAGTTATAACCTCAATTAGTTTCTTTTTTTCTGATGGGCGCTTCATTCGTACAAGAGTTTCCTAACGGCACCACAAATTTTCCACAGGATTGAGGTCAGGACGGTTTCCTGGCCATGACAACAATTTAATGCTTTTTGTACGAAACCACTCTTAAGTTATTTTGTCTGTGTGGCAAGGAGCAGAATCCTGCTGAAAAATAAACGAAGCATTGTTGGAAAAGAGATCTCTGATGGAAGGTAGAAGTTTTGGTTCTAGAATAGTGTCAATGTATTTTTTGGCATTCAGTGTCCCGTCGATGACATGAAGGTGACCAATACCATCTGCTGACATGCATGACGAAATCATAACACTAACTGTGTTCTTCACAGTTTATTGAATGCAGTCAGAATGTACCCCTTCTCCTATTCTAAGTCTTACATATTTTCGCCCATCACTACCGAATAACTATAGCTTAGTTTCATCACTCCATATAACTTGTGACCACTGATCATCTGTCCAATTAATGTGTTCCTTTGCCCACTGTTGTCTTTTTTTATCGTTGCTGAAAATTAGGATAAAGCTTTTCGTGGAATTTTACCTCTCAGTCCAACATCTGTTAATCTTCTCCTGATTGTTCTTGAACTGACAAAAACACCACCATCATCACGCTATAAGTTTTTCTTGGTATCATGTAATAACGAAAGAAGAGCTTAAAACTCTTGTCAGCTGAATGAAACGTCGATGTGAAGCTGTAATCAAAAATAAAGGGTACTCTACTAAGTACTGATAACTCACTGCAATCATCACAATCTAATGTATATCGATAACTATTATCGTTCAACTTTTTTTGAGTTGCATATAATTGAATTTTGTGTTTTGTATTAAATTCAGTAATAAATTCTCTTTAAAATGATATATACAAGTTTTCATTTTGTGAAACGTAACATTTTCTATAAGCATATAAAGTTCAAAAACATAAAAATTTCCAAAAGTGTTCAGGATTTTGGCCACCACTGTATAATAACACGCTTACTTAAGTACAATAAATATACTTCTTCACAAAATTAAATAATGAGAAATATTCGCTAAAATCTCTGGAAATAAAGATTGTTGTTCCAATTCGACTTATTATTATTTAACGTATGAACACATTGTTTCTTATCAAATTATTTCAAAATAATGTCACATGCTTGACACTGAAAATACTACATACAATTCTCTATTTGAATATGCATAAAATGCTGCTCTAAATTTAAAAAAAAAATTGCTGACTACAGTAATGGCATCAGAATGCTTATGAAAACAGCAAATGAATTTAATTGTGCATATTAATGATTTAAAATATATTTTTGGATATGAAGTTAAGACTAATTTTTAAAGTAAACAATCACTCGTTATATAATATTCATTTTGAAAAAACATTGAAACAAATCTATAATCGAATTTATACATGTGTAAAAAACGGCCACGGTCGTACATAGTAAAATTATAAATCCTTCCGAAAAATAACAGATCAAACAATCAAAAAAGTAAATAAATAAAAAAGAAGTATGAAATTAAATGAAGAAGAAGAAATATAAATAAAATTCTAGATTTGTCTCTCTACAGCGGGTCCCCCTCTCCGGCATTTCATAAAAGGCATTTCTGAGCCCGACTAGTTAAAAAACTCAAGGGTGGGTAGCTGTAAGTTTCTGAGATTGAGTATAATTCGGCAGGGATTCTTGTATTTTAACTACATGGCCTCAGAAAAGCCTCTTTTGAAATTTCGGAGATATGGACACCCGGAATAGAACCAAATCTATAGAATCTTTTTCATTTTTATTTCGCTTTATTATTTTTATTTATATTTTGAATTTTTAAAATAAAAAATCAAATTTATAATTTCTATTTGGAACTTTCTTTTAGAATTAAAGTTGATAAATAAATTTCTTGTTTTTTTCTATTTTTTCTCCTCAACACAGGCATTATATTCACAGGACATAAGCAATGGTATACATGAAGAAGTGATTGCAAATTCATTGAACGACCAAATGTCTTGGAAAGTAACTAAGGAAAAATTTCAGATTTCCACCTACATTATACATTACTTCCTATTTTTCTCTGTCAGACGCAAACAACCAGTCGCACTTGTGGATGCGGAATGTTCCAAAAGAACTGCTGAATGTTTTCATTTCCGAGATAGATTTTCGAAGATAAACTGTTCAGGGAGTGTATACAAAATCGCCGAAAGTAACGAAGTAAAATGTATTGATTTCCTTTGGAGAAAAGACACCGGAATGATAGGCGTTTTGAATGCGATGCAATAGAAAAACCTCACAACGTCAAATAAGAAAAAAAATTTAAGAAAGAACAGAAAATAAGATCACAAGGAAATCCGTAAATGCATGAAAAAAACGCCGTGGGAAAATGACGTGACCCTTGCAGCTGGCTAAGGCATAAAAATGTCTGATACGAGGAATAAGAAACTTACATAAAGAATGTGGAAATTTCCTATTCTTTGCAGGACTTTTGAACTGAGAGAAAATTTTCTAGCTCTAGTGGAATGCGAATATTTTGAGTTAATTTCAGATTTTAAGAAATTGATTTTGGATGCAAAGAAAAAAAACCCGATTTGGCTTTGGTTTGGGAGAAACGACAAATCCTTTTCTTTTTAATTTTTTCTATTTCATACATCGTGGTTGGAACAAGAAGGAAAGAAAAAAGAAAGTTGAAATATTCAGCTGGAACACCCCGCCGGTTTATTTCAATCTCATTCAATAAGAAAATAATTATCGAAGGTATCGAATTGCTGAGGCGTATCGGCACGCAAGACATTAGAGACAGGACAATTACTGGTACATTCTTTCGCCCAGAACATGGCTGCAAATTTTTTTAAATTTGTTCTTCACTTTCTGAAAATGATTGTGGGATTTTCTTTTTATAAAATATTGATTATGTAAAACATTTAACTTTGAACAAGCATATGTTTATTGATAGAAGATAAAAAATGTACGATAGAACTAATAAACTATAAGAAAATTGATTTTAACGAATGTTTTTTTAAATCACGTTGTTTGTTAAATAAATACGTTTTGATTCTTGAATTACGTATTTTAACTTCATTTAAAACTGAATTTATCTATTGCGTGTTATTATTTTTATAGCTGTAATTCACTCTAAATTTTTTAATATTTACAGTTCTTCTAAATTCTTCGAAATTTTGCTCTTCTGAACAGTGCTTCTAAATTTCTTTTTTATAGGTATGTTAAATTAAATTTGTTTCCTTATAAACTGATATATATAAACTAATAATTTTCCAATATCTTCCAAGAAAATTATTTTCTATAATATATTTTTTCACTTGATTTTTTGTATTAGTATACATTATAGGAAAAACACAGATACGGTATAGTATAGTGTTTTTTTAAACGGCGGGCACTTGGGTGACGAACCCTATACCACAACAAGGCCAGAAACTGCTACTCATATGTCGTTACCCAGCGGGAAACTGTGAAAGAAGTCACGGAGGTGATTAGCGTTGCCCGCGCCATACCACCACAAACCGTTTATAGGGTGGAACATATTAATACATCATCACAGAAGAAAGGGCAGAGAAATACAGAGAGGATAGAGAAAAAAGTAACATCCATGCCCGAACCGGGATTTGAACCCGTGACCCACAGCTCAGCAGTTAGAAATGCTAACCATTCAGCAGTAGTATAGTAGTAACAAAATACATGATTGTAATATAGACATGAAACAAAAACATTTGTTTCAATTAAATCGTTTGATTAACTGTAAGTCAAACTCGAAAATTATGACTGAAATCCATTTTGTCTATTCTATATATTATCTATGTAAAGATTGCTAAAACAACCGTTTTTAGGTTATCATATAGATTCAAATACGCAAGCCACACTTTATTTACATATTTATTGGTTTTATTTTTAGATTAATTTCATCACCAGTTTTCACAACAATGAAAATCGACTGTGTACTAGCCATTTTTTCAAACCTACAGACTTGCGAATCTGCTAAATTCAAGCAAAACATTTAAAGAACATTGAAAATTATTTAAAATTGATTAAGCATTGGAAAATTTGAAGTAAAAATGATTTTAAAAAAAATTTACAATAAACAACACAAGAGCAAAAAATAATCTCAATGTAAATTTCTGTACACATAAAATTCACGTTTGAATATAACATATTTGTAAAATAACTCAGTTTTTAACTCAATACGCACTCAAGGATGTATAAAACACACACTTTATTTCTCCGACTCTCACATCGCTACTGACGGTTCCTTTTTTATGACTCAAGGGGGGCGCTGCGCTCTCAGGCGTTAACATTCCGCCAGTCGTTGACATGGTACATTCAACTATTTGAAATCTCAAGAAAAATATTAACACACTATACAATATATGGGTACAATGATACACACTATTAATAATGAACTACAATAAATACATAATGATACAGATATATTTGATAGAGTTCTCACTCCTTAATTAGGCAATGGCAAAATGCAAATTTTATTAATGCTCCTTTTAAAAAATCCATTCTTCGTTTTAACTAAAACTTATCTCACCTTCTTCCCCTTTCCTGGAATGATTGCATTATTCTGCCCAAAGGCCAGTTACAAAATTGTACATTATCTAATTTTAAAATCACCATAGTGCCAATTTGCACATTCTCTTTGTGAACCTCCACTTTGATCTTTCATGAATTGCACTTAAATAATTATTAGAACAATACTTCCATAATGTCTGCACTATCTTAGTTAAAATTTTTGCCATTGTATTAATTTATTGTCATGTAAATTGATGATGTTGGGTTTTGCAATTGCTGTGATTGGTCTGCCTATCAAAAAATGGCCATGTGTCAAGACAACATAATCATTTAAGTCAAATGATGGATGCAATGGGCGGGAATTAAGAATTGCCTCAATCTGATCAATTACAGTTAATAATTCGTCAAAGGTTAGTTTTAAATTGCTTACTACACGTTTAAGATGGTATTTCGCGGATTTGACACCTACTTCCCAAAGTCCACCATGATTCGGGGATCTAGGGAGAATGAAAGTTCACTCAACCTTTTCTTTGGACAAATAATTACTCAAGTTTTAACTGCTAACTAATTTACTCAATTTCTTTAATTCGGAGTTACTGCCAACAAAATTAGTAGCGTTATCAGAAAATATGTGGGCACTTTTCCCTCTTCTGATAAAAAATCTCTGAAGTGTAGCTACAAAGTCATCACTAGAGAGGTCCGTTACCATCTCTAAACGACAAGCTTTAGTCACAAAACAAATGAAAATGCACACATAAATTTTATTATATACTCCTTTTCTTTGATTGGGATATTTTATATAAAAAGGACCAAAATAATCTACCCCAACACAATTCAATGGAAAGTTTGGGGTTACTCTCTCTTCAGGTAAATGTCCCATGAGCTGTTGACAAGTTGGTTTTACTTTAAAGCAAACAACATAATCGTGCACTAGTTTTCTACAAAGGTTACGTCCACTTAAAGGCCAAAACCTTCGTTTAATAAGAAACAATAACCCTTGTGGGGCAATATGTAAATAGTTCGTATGAAACATTTCAGCAATCATAACAGTCTTATGATTAGTAGGTAAAATTATAGGAAACCTTTTATCAAAATTAAACTTACTGTTGGCTAGTCTTCCACCAACTCTTACAACACCCATTTCATTTAAAAATGGGAAACGATTTTTTAACTTACTATCTACAGGCACATTACCATTATTCTGAAGGCCTGTAGAGAGTTTCAATTTTAAAACACTCTTGTTGAACTAATTTTACTACGACAAATTCAACATCTTTAATTTCCTTACGTTGCAGGGGGCCAGTTGCGTTTTTTTGCAATTATTAAGGAACCTATAAAGAAAAGCTAAAACACTTACAAGTTTAGTATTATTGTTAGTATATAATAGTAAGTAACTCCTCAGTTAAAGAATTAAAAGTCACTAGGAAAACAGGTCTCTTGAACCTTCGCACACTCTTAACCAGTTCTGTATTAAAATGTTCTAAGTCCTCGTTAATTAGCTCTTCACAGTCGTTAAGCGTCTCTACTTTCTCGATGATAAGTAGTGGTCCATGCCACCACAAAGAATTATTTTTCAGTTGTGCTTTATTGCAGCCACGAGAAACGATGTCTGCAGGATTTCGCTCCAATGATATATGCCTCCACTGTGAGACATATCCACTGTCGGAACTTGTATTTTAGCCACTCTGGTAGCGACAAAGGTTTTCAATTCTGCTGGAGACTTCTACATCCAGGACAAAACAATTTTGCTGACCAAAAAATACTAATTTCGATCTATCTTAAGTTCTAGGGAAGTGCTAACCTTTTTCATCAATTTAGATAGCAATACACCTGCACACAGTTCAAGTCGTGGAATCGAAACTGTTTTGATTGATGCAACTCTTCCCATGCTGCTCACTAGATGTGAAGTTACTTCATCACTCGCTGATTCGCATCTTATATAAACTTTTGCACCGTAATAGCCTCCTGATGCATCTGAGAATCCAAAAAGTTCAATTTTTACAACATTTTCTGGTAGCATACACCAATTTATTTTAATACAGTTAATACCACACAACCAATCAAAAAACTGTAGCCATTCTTGTACAATATCTGATGGCAATCTTTCATCCCAGTCTATTGATCACCTCCACAGACGTTGCATAAAAACCTTAGCCTTTGTAAGCACAGGTCCTATCAAACCAAGTAGGTCAAATATGCGGGCAATCATGGACAAAATTTATCTCTTTGTAAACATAGAAGCATCTTTTTTTTGGGCATATTGTAGGAAGGCTCATCACACTTGGCCTTCCATAGCAACCCTAATGTTTTTGTTTGATCAAAGCTATACTCATTTGAATCTTCAGAAAATTCTCTTAACTCTGGACAGTTACTTTGCCATTTATGCAGTTCCATACCACAAGTTTTAAATATTTCAGTTAATTCTTGCTTTAGACACTTTACATTTTCTAAATTTGACCTTCCATTCAATATGTCATCCATGAACATATCCTTCTGTACTACTTGAGAAGCCAATGGAAAATTCAGTTGATCATAAGTACCTAACTGTTGAAGACATCTCTGAGCCAAATATGGAACACTAGTGGTTCCATACGTCACTGTGCATAGTTGATACAATCTCTCCATACAATTCTTTGCAAGTCTCTTTGTGCAGGATCAATCCAAATCATTCTATACATTTTTTGACTGTCGGTAGTAAAAGCAAAAAGATGTTTTCAAAACTTCAATCTTATAACAAATAAATCATCTTGAATTACACCACCATTTATAACTCACATTAAGTCACCAGTTGAAATAAGCGGATTTAATAACTCACCAGTTGAAATAAGCGGATTTAATAACTCACCAGTTGAAGTAATTTGTGACGCGATGAACACAACTCTACATTTCGTACTCGTTTTCTGTGGTCTAAAAACTGCATGATGAGGTAAATAGTAGACCACTTCAGCTTCCTGCGTCATAGAAACTTCTTCCACATGATTCAAGCACTCATATTCATTCATAAATTGACGATTTAATACCAGAAGTTCTATGTTCTTTCCTAACTTATTCCACAAGGAATTTAATCTTTTTGACTGGAATCTCTCTAGACTCTCCCAGTAATTTCGGATCGTTTTTTAAATGGCATCTGTACCACACATTTTCCTGATTTATCCATTTTATGAGTTTTTATAAAATAATTATTAGCTTCAATTCTCTCAGCAGTTTCAAATTTCTGTGTTTCTTCAATTTGTTCTATTTCCCAAATATTCCGCATAATTTTGCTTAAGTCGGCATCTTCGTTTATAAGCCCACAATGTACATTAGTCTCAGTTATTATGTGCACACTACCACCCACTACAAATCCGAATACTGTGTTTTGTAAAATTAATTTAGTATTAGTAGGGTAAATTCTGTCAGATTTTAATAGTCCTTAAAAATTCTCCGCTCCCAGAATTAAATCGATTGGACCTGTAACATTAAATCCCGGATCTGCTAACTTAATGTTTTTTAATTCCGGAACGCAGATATCAATCTGCCTTAAAGGGGTCAAATTTGTAACACTGGGAACAACCAAAAATTCTAAATCTAATTTGAAATTTCTTATATCATTAACAATCGTAGATTTAACTTTAGATTTAATTTTCAGAGACATTCCATTTAAACCTGAAACTCCAATATTTATTTTTTCCTTTCTTAAATTAAAGCTTGTCAACGCAACTCTTACTCAAAAAATTAGCATTGGCTCCAACGTCTAATAAACCACGAACGCGTAAAATATTTCCCAAAGTCATCGGTTAAAAAAAAAAAATAAAAGTTCTAAGACTTCGAATTTGTTGACGAAGTATAACTAGTCGCCGCCAAGCAATTTTGACCCTGACCTCGTAGCTCTTGTTTATTGCTAGTAGGAACGAATTCTAATGCTGTGGGGGATGGCAACGAACTCACTTTCGCATTGAGAGTATTTACATTCTCATTAGGTGCCGATAAACGTTCTTGTTTTTGCTCTGACTGAAAGTGAAGTGTGGAATGATGACGCCGCTTACAGATATTGCACGAATGTTTTGACTTACAAGTCGTTACCCTATGATTATTCCCCAAGCAATTTAAACAGAAGTGATTTGATTTTACAAACTCAATACGCTCACTTACTGACATATTTTTATAATTAGGCCATTTATATGTGGGGTGATTCTCATTACATGATAAAACACACTTATTATTTTTAACCTCCGAAAGGAAAACTCTCGACATGTATTTTGACTCGGACAATTTATTAAACTTTGAGTTTTCCACCAAAGTTTTACCGCGGGAAGTAAAATATAAATCAATTTCTTTTCCTAATTCAAAAGGTTTAAACCATGTGTCAGCATGTCTCATATTAATATGACACGTAGTTTCTCTGCCTAAGGTTTGGCATATTTTATCCGACACAATTAAATCTTGGAGAGTTTCGAAATCTGTTACCTTCCTCAATTGTGAATAATATTCCCAGCTCGTCGTTAATCGCGATGCAAATTGTGCGTATGTTTCATTTGGTTGGCGGTGGACTTTCCTAAAATGTTCTAAACATGATTGAGGGGTAGGCTCAAATTCTCGAAGTACTATTGTTTTTTTTTTACTTTAGAATAATCATTTAACTCGTCATCCTTTATGTAAGTTATCACATTAGTCGCCCTTTCCCCTAGCAAATTTAACAAAATCTCCGCTTTGTATTTATCAGGGACGTTTTTTGAAATAAAGGCCCTTTCTAAAGATGCAAAAAAATAACTCCAACACTAAGGTCTACTAGGAGTTTTTATAGTTAAAGTACAGATACTTTTTATGAGAGAGTCTAAAGATTCAGTCTGATTATTTTCAACATTTTCACCTTTGAATTTGACTTAGATTCCGCTTTCACGCGATCAATTTCTAATTCCCTTTTCGTTCTTTCAAGTTTACTTTTTTCTTATTCTTGAAGTTCTTTATATTTTCTCTGTTCGAGCTTAATTTTCTCTTACTCTAGTTGCCGCAACTCATCGGACTTTCGCTCTTCAACTATCGTATTTGCTAATTCTACAACAGAATCTTTCTCTGTGACGTACTTCTGGTTTTGTTTTATAATACTGCTTAATTTTGAAACAGTCATTTTATCATTGACATCTTCTCTGAACTCAATAGCAATTAATATCAAATCCTCTTTTTTACGCCTGTAAACATTTTGGATAATTATTAATAATTCAATATATATATAAAGATCTATTCTCACACACACACACACAGAACATGTAAATTACTCCGTCACATACTTCAATTACGTTGATGATATACTCAGCAAAGGCGTAAATTATCACTCATAGCCATTATATAGATTCCTTTGGTTGCTGGTTTTCTCCAGCTCGACTATTACCAGTGTAAAATAGCTCAGTTTTTAGCTCAATTAACTGAAGGACTGTATAACTCACTCAAGGACTGTATAAAACACACGCTTTATTTCCCCGACTCTCACATTGCTACTGCCGGTTTCTTTTTTATGACTTAAAGGGGGTGCTGCGCTCGCAGGCGCCAACAATATCTGTATTAAAATTTTTCAATCATTTGAATTTACATAACTATATCGATTGCAGCTAGAATCTAGAATCATGGTAGTACTTGTGATATTTCCCAGGAATTAAGAAAATAAACCTGATAATGATAATTAAGAAAATAAAGATGATATGATAACAAAACTTCTGGTTTTGAAATGACAAATTGATGTTTTTTTGTATTACAAGTTTAAAATTTTTCTGGATGCACTTGGAATTTATGTTAGCAGATTTATGTACCTATTATGTGTAGATGGGCACACCAAATAAGAAATAATGCTTGGATGAGGATATTTATAATCTTTATAATTACGCTTTAGTTATTTTTAATAAACAATTTATAAGAGCATTTCCTTTTTTTTTTAATAAAATGCTATTTACTTTTGTAATAATTATTCCGTATTAATAATATTTTAATAATGACTTTTCAAATTTTTTTCCAGCAAGAAATGTTCGTTTTATTTAGTTATTTTCTGTGCTGTCAACTATTCGAGATTCTCAAGTCTAGTCCATCTAAAATAGTCTTATTGTATCAAATAAGTATCATATCGAATATCCGTGGAAGTTCACGCGTGCGATATATGATTAACCTGTTTATAATAAAAAGTACATTTTTCATTTTGAACCATTAGATGTTTTGCTAATATCACTTTTTTTGGCGTACAAAATATCCAAAAGAAAATTAAGTGGAGAATGTAAAGGAGAGCTGCAGGTTCTAAATTTGAAATTTTATTTTAAACGTTGTATGTATTTTATATATGGTGAAAATGTCTAAGATAAATATTTTATTAAGAACAGGGTACCGTAAGATGATTTCCTTATTTCAAATTCTTACACAAAAAATAGTAAAGATAATGAGGTTGGCGTGATCTCGTTACAGAGAGGAAATCGTAAAATTGAGTAACTCTTTGCTTCAGTGGCCATCAAATGTTAGAGTAATGAACACCTTTTATTTGCCGAAGAGGCCTATTTTGCCAGGTACCACATTTCAAGCGAAAACGATTTAGAGTGGCCAGAGTGGTCTCCCGATTTCGTCCTATGTGATTTCCATTTGTGGAAATATTTTAAGTCACATACCTTTACTGACCCCCACAAACTTTGGAAGATCTGAAAAGAAACATTCAAAGAGAAATGGCAAACATGCCTGCCAATATGCTGCGAAGAGAGATGAGAACTGCAGTATTCGGTGGTGGCAATCCAATATTGGCCGTCACTTACCCAATATGATATTTAAAACTATGTAAACTAAAATTTTAAATATGCAACTTTTATATCTAAAAATAATTAAAAATGTATCGTTAATACTTTTTGTGTTATTGCAATACAATATAAGGAAGATATCTTGCTGCACCATGTATTATATATATATATATATATATATATATATATATATATATATATATATATATATATATATATACACAGTGGTGGCCAAAATTGTGGAGACTTTTGGAAGTTTTTATGTTTTTGTATTTTGTATGCTTATAGAAAATGCTACGTTTCGCAAAATGCAAACTTGTATATATCATTTTAAAGAGAACTTATTACTGAATTCAATACAAAACACAAAATTTAATTATTTGCAACACGAAAACAGTTATATGTATTTTAATTTAAATAAAAAACACAGTTATGAAGTGGTTTATAATGTCTATCTTTCCTGCCCAATCACTGTTCTTGTTCTGAGAACCAATCAAATGTTACTGCCAGTAGAAGCTGACATCATGTTTACACTTGAAACAATTCATTATTTTGCTTTGTTCTAATGAAGGAGAACCTGTTTCTTCTACACTGAAATTATAAGTAGGGATTTTTGTAAAAGTTTTTAATATTTAATCAAAAATCAATCACATCAAATAAAAGAGTAGATTGGACACCTAAAAAGAGATGTGATATTATTGTATTACGAGAAAGTGGCCTTTCCTATGCTGAAATTCAAGACAGGTGGGTTGTTTAGTGACTACATCTGGAATCCGAAAGTTTTGTTTACGATATCAAGAGACAAATTCAATAAAAAACAAACAAGGAAAAGTCCGAAGCAACATTTCTATTGATGACAGAAGAATAAAAAGACTGTGTCTCCAAGATAGAAAATGTCATCAGCGGCCAAAAGAAGTGATCTGAATGATGCCTGTGTTTCCGTCAGTTCAACAACAATCAAGAGAAGATTAAGAGATGTTGGACTGAGAAGTAGAATTCCACGAAAAAAGCCTTATCTTAATTTTGAGCAACGAAAAAAAGATTACAGTAGGCAAAGGAACACATTAATTGGACGGATGATCAATGGTCACAAGTTATATGCAGTGATGAAACTAAACTATTGTTATTCGGCAGTGATGGACGAAAATATGTAAGACGTAGAATAGGAGAAGAGCCTGACTGCATTCAAGCAACTGTGTAGAACCCAGTTAGTGTTATGATTTGGCATGCATATCAGCAGATGGTATTGGTCGCTTTCATATCATCGACGGGGCACTGAATGCCAGAAAATGCATTGACACTATTCTAGAACCAAAACTTCTACCTTCCATCAGAGATCTCTTTCCCAACAATGCTTCGTTTATTTTTCAGCAGGATTCTGCTCCTTGCCACACGGCCAAAATATCGAAAGAGTGGTTTCGTACAAAGATCATTAAATTGTTGTCATGGCCAGGAAACAGTCCTAACCTCACTCCTATCGAAAATTTGTGGCACCGTTTGAAAACTCTTGTCCGAATGAGGCACCCATCAAATAAAAAAGAACTAAATGAGGCTATAATTGTTTCCTCCCTCCTTTGCATCATGTAATAATGAAAGAAGATCTTAAAACTCTTGTCAGCTCAATGAAACGTCGATGTGAAGCTGTAATAAAAAATAAAGGGTACTCTACTAAGTACTGATAACTCACTGCAATCATCACTATCTAATGTATATTGATAACTATTATCCTTTAACTTTTTTTGAGTTGCAAATAATTGAATTTTGTGTTTTTATTGAATTCAGTAATAAATTCTCTTTAAAATGTTACATACAAGTTTGCATTTTGTGAAACGTAACGCTTTCTATAAGCATGCAAAGTTCAAAAACATTAAAATTTCCAAAAGTGTCCACAAATTTGTCCCCCAATGTATATATATATATATATATATATATATATATATATGTATAAATATATATATATATATATATATATATATATATGTATAAATATATATATATATATATATATATATATATATATATATATATATATATATATATATATATATATATATATATATATATATATATATATATATATATATATATATATATATATATATATATATATATATATATATATATATATATATATATATATATATATATATATATATATATATATATATATATATATATATATATATATATATATATATATATATATATATATATATATATATATATATATATATAGTATTTTATTAAGTGTTGTTAACACAAAGTCACAAAACAAACAATAATATTATTTTCATTGTGCAGAAAGTCATTTTTACCACAAACCTTAGTTAGTTTAAGTACCTAAAATAGAATTGTGGGTGGGTTGAGGGACAACTAGACGTTTCCTTTCCTTAAAAGAAACACTTGATGTTTGCAAATGGAAATTTTATTTTGTCATAAATAAACTTTATGAGATAATACATTTTATATTACTGGATATGTTTTATATCATTTTTTAAATTAAAATATATATTATCTAGATTTTCGTTTTTTCTTCCAACAAAGTTTGCGACTAAATTGTGTTTTTCTTTCACGCAAATATAATATTATACATCCTTAAACTACTAAATAATGTTTTAAAATTTTTATGATGTAGAATCACATTCAAACTGATTAACTTGACTTGTGGCTCGTTAGCTCCGTTGGTTAGATTTTCCTGTTAATAACGCGAAGACCGTGAGTTCAATATCCCCAGTGGTCACTATATCTCCTTTACTCATAGGTCGTGGTGGCCTGGTTGCTTAGGACGTTAGTTCTCGTTATCAAAAGGTATTTCATTTGAATCCCGAGTCAATTGTCGATCCCTTGTTTTCAGTAATGGTGGCTTTGTTAAATATGTTGTGGCCGCAGTATGTTCCATGTGAAATGATACATCTGAGGTGGAATTCCTAGTAGTTGAATATTATACAATAAATAAAATAACTTTTTTCACAGATATATTATTCTCAGACAGTTAATTAGTAAAGTTAATTTTAAATAATTATTTATTTAATTAATTTTTTATTTCTACAAATTGTTAAAATTGCGTCCATATTTGAAGTATTTTATGTGATAACAGTTTTCTCACTGGATCCATTTTATTCCTGATTAGAAATGTATAATACATCCATTAAACACTGATATCGTTTTGCGTAAAATTGAAACAACGTATTTTCTGTTTGTTAAATTCATCGATCAACAATCAACTTGATTTTACAGGATAAATTTGCTACGGTGTATTATTGATTATTGCTGATTAACCCATTTATGGTTACTGTTCCATTTTTACAACAGCAACCAAATGAAAGTAATTCTAATATAATTTTCTACCTAACATATATGAATTTCCTTCAAACATTGAAAACTTTTATCATCCTCTGGAATAAATGGGTTAAATAGTATAATAAACACCTCTCTTACTCTCTTATGTTTCTTCGGAAATTTGCAAAAAGCTTTTTAGATTTCTGAACATTGTTCCTTTTATTTTTATGAAATAAGTGAATTTTAATTTATAAATAAAAATACTAAATGAATTTTTTAATTATTTATTAATAGATTATATAAAAATGTAATATATATATGTAAAACGTCATATATAAATATGACGAAGGAAATAAGGCATTTCCTATTTCCGTTTAATTTTGGTGAGTTATAACGTACCAAGAAGACTTTACGTTATACTTGTAAGTCCCCCTAACATATCAAACCACATAATAACAATGGCAGAAGGAAGTTACATGTGAGAAGAAGGGGTACATAAAAAATAGTTATAAGTTGTAGTAAGTAATAAATGGCACACAAAGTATGTTGCTTAGTGATAAAGTTGTCTCCCAAAATTATTCGCTAATCTTATCAATGTTATTGTTACAACATATTCAAACGACAAATTGCGGATGGGAAAGCTAGTCATCAATTACATTGTTATTTCAAAATATTTTAAATTTATTTGTTAACATTAAACTCATTCAATATTGTTTAAAATCAAAGCATGTTTACATCATTCTTTAAAACTAAATATAAGTCTTTTATAAGATAACTCAAAAAAATTGATTGGTTGTTAAAGATCTTCAAATAGTTTTAATATTTATGTAACTATAGTCACTTTAGCTTCTTATTTAAGTGGTGACAAGTAGATTTATGTAAAAAATTTTGTTTATAGAATTTATGTATAGCTTGAATATAAAGATTAAATTTATGTCATATAAGAGATATAGAACTGTGTGTCTTATGCGACGGGTAAAAAAAATATTATAAATTTTTTTCAACTACATTGAATAAAATAAATCGCAATTCATATAACTACTTATTAAAATATAACATAACTTGAACAAATAGTTTCGGTTACAGATCCAAAAACTCTCAAAAACTTGTTTCATAGACATTTGTTACTTTTCTGCTATGGTTTCTTTCCTTTATAGAAAAACTTTATTTGTTAAAAAGTTTTTACTTTTATTGAAAATTTTTCTTCTTTGATTGTAAAAGTAACTCTCTTTACACTAAATAAATATTGTGAAGTCTTAATCTTTTTTCCAAAGTTCGAAATGTCCATACCATGATAGTGGTTGTTTTTGACAAGTTAACAATAAAAGATTGTTGTTTCCGCTTTCAATAAAATTAGGTGCTTTCAAATACTTACTTTTGCGTCAAATGTAAGTCATTTATGTCCACTGGATGAATATATACATTCGCTAGAAATAATAAAATAATTTAATTTCTCGATGTGGATTAAACTGGAACAAATATAAATATGCTAAGTCCTCTAAGAAAGAGTATTGTTTTGGAAATTTTATTTTTATATGATAAAATTTTAATATTTCCAAGCAATTGCCTTAATTTAATTGCTATTAATTTCAGAATGTTCCTTTTATTTAAACAAGAAGGTTATTTGACATTTCAACTAAGAAATTTTCAATAAACATATCCTAAAGCATTTTATTCTTTCTTTTGTGTAGTTTTGTTCAAATAGATATTTTCCTAAGCATTCAAAATTGGTATTTTGTATCCAACTTTCATTATATTTCCTTCACTCTATTGGCAGTATAAATGGCGATATCGAATCTTTCTCTAGCAAAGAAGCTAAGTAAAATATTTCAGAGTGAAATATGATGAATGTAAATACACACATCAAACAAATATAATATGCTTTTAAAGAGTTTAAAAATACTTAAAATTATCTGTTTTAAATTGTTTTCCAAGGCTTTGTCATCAGAATTTCATGTCGAAAATTGCTTACGAAAACATTTATTTTCTGTTTTCCATTGTTTTATAATATTTACAAAAATAGATTAAATATTCGAAAGCTCATTGTTTAATCAAATTACACTCTATTCGTAAAATGACGAAAACATTTTGTCATTTTTAAAAATTTTAACAAGAAAAAATTTATATATTCGGGATTATTTTATAAAATCTACAAGCAATCTATAATTTCGCTTATAGATATTTAAATATAATTAGGTTTGAGATATGGTTGCTACGACGAAATGTAAAAAAACAAAAACTTTAAAGAATTTCTTTAAATGTAATGTTCAAATAAGGAGCAATAGTATCGCTTTTCTATTAATTTTTATTCACATACATTTTGTTAATATGTTAATATGTTGAATGAAAATAAAACATTCATTAACGTTTCCTAACACATTGAAAGATTTATATAATCACCCGATTCTCTCTTTCCAAATCAATTTGGTATCGCGATTCATTTAACTACACACACATGAAAAACATGCTAATAGAATTTTTTATATCATAGCAGTAAAACACAAAGGAATCATAAGCAAAATATTTATATTTGCGCATGAGGAATAGGGAAATAAGTATAAAAAAAATTTATACACTTTATGCTAATAAATTAAATTCAAAATACTTCCTCTCTATCGTCACTCGTAATGCCAATTCTAGATTCATAGTGGTGTCTAATGATTTAAGATATCAATGAAATTAAAGTATACACACACAATTGCAATTTATTATGTAAAATAGCTAAATCCATATAAAGTTTGAAAAGGATTTTGTAGAACATCTGTTGAAGATTAGGCACATTGAAGGGTGCCTCTGCCTCATCTACTCAGCACTATATATAAACAAATTCTTGTGAAATTCAGTTTGAGTGTGGCTAGTTGAATGTATCTCTTTCTAGAAACGCAATATATCTTAATCACTCATTTTAAATATAAATAGATGGTTTCATTTGCTTAATAGATGTAAAATTTGTAGTTTACTTAATGCACCTTGAAAAATATACAATGAATCTCTGGTTTAAAATTAGTAAGCATATCAATTGTGGATCACACATGCTTAATGGGATGGATGTCAGAAAAGCATACTGGCCATGTCATGAGGCCAATAGTTTTTTTTTCCTATTTATTGGTGCTTAAAGTGATTTGTCTAGGGACATGCATCACCTCTTTCCAAATTAAAAATATCATTAACTGAGATATTAATGTGAGTATAGTAATAAAATTCAATATGTTATCTGAGTAATTCTGAATTTTATAATTTCATATTTCAGAATACATAAGTCTTTTCTCAACACTATATTTTCTCATATTGATACAGCAATGTTTTTCTTACGTTTACATATCCGATATTTATGAAGTATATTATACATCATTGGTTTACCTTCGATAGCTCAGCCAGTGAACTTCTAAAAAAAGCTAAGCAATTAGTCACACGTAGGTTCCACAAACATCTGCCCGAATAGTCGACATTCAGCCGTTTTCAAATTCCAATAGTCTTGATGTACTTCTAACTGATCAATTGTTTTAAAACGCAGTTCTTCTGGCTAATATCTCCTCTTGTAATCCTTTTTATCCTTTAACCTTCTTTAGGGAATTCATACAATTGAATAAAACTAAAAATCGCCTTTACGTCATCTGGTGAAGAATAAAAAGGAGGAACCTCACTTTATGGGAACGCGCAGAGATTGGGAGACAACCCTTATTCATAGACCCATTTAGGAACACAAGTGAGTTCTTTTTTCATGGCAATAAGCAGTTTTTTTTCTTAAGGTAAAAAATCACTCAATGGTTAAATTCAACTCGACTTGGTTGCAGAGTCGAACTGAATTTAACCCAGTTTGTTTTCTTCTTCTTGATTATTTCTCATTGAACAACAAGTGGTCATACTAAAGATCAATCAAAGTCAATACTAAAGATCAATGTACGCAAATGAATCCATTATTTAAATTTTCAAGTTAGTGTTTAGAAGTTTCAGATGTAATTTTAAGATGTAATGTTAGTTTGAAATAGATTTCGCATTTTCTCTTGGTATGATAATATTAGTATCAAAAGTAACGTTAATTTTTATTGCAAATTATATAAATTTATGAACATATATGAGGAGTTAAGAAATTTGTCATTTTTATTACACTTTTTTTCTCTGGCAACAGCTATTAAGCATACAC
Organism: Latrodectus elegans; assembly: GCA_030067965.1. NCBI lineage: Eukaryota > Metazoa > Arthropoda > Arachnida > Araneae > Theridiidae > Latrodectus > Latrodectus elegans. The sequence goes on along the minus strand of CM057817.1, from coordinate 82,743,742 downwards.
GGCAACATTAAAAAAGGGGGAAGGAATCACACACTTTCTCTATTAAAGGGAGCAGAAAGCACAGGAATGGTTAACATATCATAAGGTACCAGCTTTAATGATCATTTAAACTAATTACAGATACTATAATTAAAAACTCTTTGAAACATATTTTATGTTGTAAGTTTGCAAGAGATAAACAGATTGATATAAGTTTCTGTGTATTCTATGAAACCATTTTCGGTTCAAACCCGAACTGAAATTTGAAAGATATCGACTAAAAATTTCCTTTTCATAGATTTATCTTGTATTGATTAAAAATTATTTTTTCTTGATTGATAAATTAAAAGGATTCGTCTATTCAACTTTAAGTTAATTATTTTTATTAAAAAAGGATAATAACAATTAATTTTATGATAAATGAATAATAACAGAAAAAATAAATTAATTATTTTGATGGTAATTTGACTAAATCTAAATATTGCTTGGAAATCTAAATGACCATGTAACTTATTTATCTATATTTGCTTTATGGAAAGCAGGTATTATTTCAGAACATTCAAAATAAATAAAACGTGGTAAAGCAAAATTAAAGTACGAAAGTACACTTGAACTTCAAAATATTTCAAATATAGCATTCAAATATATGACCAAATAATAAGATTGTTTATTTTCTCAATGGTTATATCTTGTGCACTAGGGTTAATTAACATATTTTTTACAGTTTCAAATGAAATTCGAACTACGACAAACATCCAAATCCCGAGTGGGATTCGAATTCATGAACAACAGAAATAAATGTAAGGTAGAAGCACTAACCATTAATTTGGTTACCAAATAGCATCATTAAATGTTAAAATTTCAGAAGCTCATTACATTTTTATATGCGTGTTCGTTAACCTAATTTTGTAAAAAAATAATAATTGTTATTTCATACTTTTTTCCAGGACTTATTTACTTAAGTTTAAAATAAAAAAGAAGTGTTTTACATTTCACGAAGTTAAGACGTAATATATTCTATATGCTATGGTAATTTGTTTTATACATTTTTAATGTAGTAAAATAAAATAAATATTTACATTTGGGTAATAGGTTGCAATTTATAAATATTGGGAGTATAGAAAATGTTTAAGTGAAAGAAAATATATTCTGATTTTCATTTTTACTAATTTATACAAAATAATTCTTGATTCTAATGTTTCCAATTTCAAAGAAAACGCAAAAAATTTCTCATACTTAACTTAAGTAAATACAATCTATTTCTAGTAGTTGTTAACTCTATAAAATATCTCTCGGCAAAACGGCTTGGAAATCGTGAGAATCATTAAGAAGTCGTCACGCAAAGTTGCAAATTCAACTTCTGTGGCATTCTATACCTGCAGCAGACAACAGACATTTCCACCCATCCTTTTTTAACTGATTGAATAAAAATATAATTAATAAACATACTTGTATTCAATAGTTTGACGTAACGTATAGCAACCACTAAGAATTAAGGATTGCAATATTTTTAATTATAAATTGTTCACAAATGTTTTGAAATATCAAGTCCATTTTAATGAAAAAAGTAATTTTACCTAATGAGTCAGCTGCGAATATTTTACAAGTGTTAGGAGAAATTAAAAAATTGATATGCAAATATAAGCTACTGGATATTTCTGTTTCTTTCAATGTTTTCATAATGTTACATAAATTATAAAAACCATAACATTTTCCTATTATGAGGATTGGACCATTTGTCGCTTAACGTTCATTTTTTGCACACAAGTGCTATATTTGCACACAGGTATAGTATTTAAAGTGAATTCTCCCCCACTACAAACATTCTAACCCGAAGTGGGATTCGAACACGTTTATTGATAACTCAAATACCCAAGTGGTAAGCATTAGGCTGTCAGCTTGGCCACTTTTGATTAGATATTCATTTAAGCATTAAAAGGAGAACGCTAGTGCATCTCGAAATAATTCCTTAATAGTAATTTTAATAATTTTATATATACTTTGGGAAGAGTCAAAGAGCTAAATTCTAACTTTTATTATGTTGTATTGACTAAATCGGTGTGTGAAACTAATGATGAAATCTGAGTGACACCATTTTTTCATGAATTTAAATCACGTCCTCAAGTGATACATAAGATTATGCCAACCACGATACATAATGTCAAGTGGTGCTCTGTTCATGACGTTTTCCAAATCTTGGCAAAAATCAACATATCTTTGAATTGAAGGCGCTTAAAGGAAGAATCATTATCTAATATGCATATTCGGCTTTAATCCAAGGTCAACCCGATTATACTCGTTATTATTGATAAACGTGGCAGTATCTTAAGTGAGTATGTTTCAAAGTAATGGAGAAATTTATAGCTTTTTTCGCAAATTAAAAATCAATTATGTGTCACTGTATATTTAGAGTAGCTATCTGAATGGCTAGCCACAATAATGTAGATATATTATGTATTTTGTGTCTAACTGGGTTGCTGTATTAAAGCATAAGGTAACTTTTTTTTAACTAACTAATCAATTAAAGTAATCGCTAAAAATTTCCTCTGCAAAATGAATTCAAATATTATGCTTAGTTTTCTACTACAATCTCTGTATGAAACTGGGATATTAACCATGATTAAAAATCCGAATTATGTACATTGATTTCTTGTGAAGAAATTAGTCTTTGATATAGTCTATCAACTATTACATTTCATATTCTTTTTCAGACATTTAACTGTTGAAAAAAATCACCAAGCAATTTTAAATATTATTAATATTTACAATAACGCACATTTTTTGAGTGATTAGTACTTGTGTATCAATTCTAGGAAAAAAAAATGGTGTTTAATTATCCATACGATTTGAATATATACAATATTAATTATGATTTATGATTATTAGATCAGTTAATGTTTAATTCAGTGAGTTAATTACATACAAAAACTAATTAAATTTGGAGAGTGACAAGAGAAATGTAGGTATTAAATTATCCAATAAAACTGCATTTAGTTAAGGACTCTCTCTTTAAATACTTAATCATTCTATATTAGTCACAATTAGCAGTGATATCTCAATTAACACTCTATTACTCAAACTTTTATCTCCTGGAGGCTTTTTTATAAGTAATGCCTTGCCATGAACTTTGATATTTTTATTTTGTGAAAACATGTTTTAATCTAAATTAAGAGGAAAACATGTTTACTGATGGATGTAAACATTATCAATGTTATTACAGTCATTAAGCTGACTTTGGGTATGTGTGCGTGTGATTTAATTGTTAATCAACGCTTCTACTGTTTTATAATTACGAGCCATTTGACACTAGAGTATTTATCATAAACGCGTCGCTACTAAAAGTGATATTGCAATTTATTAGCACACTGTCACGTTTTCGCATTTTAATGATGCTGCTCAGTAATTAGGCCTTGTAACTCTCTTTCTCTCCAGGAAGACAGCCGGGAGTCCATCAAGTAAATGTGGGTATTGTTATTGCCACAATCATTTGCCTGATAAATAGTTACAGCTCATATGCTTCTGATTTTCGATTTTCTCTCTCTCAAAAACTAAAATGTAAAACAAAGTATTGAAGATTGACAATATAAAACTCAATGTGCTTTTCGATTTTTAAGGGAGAAATGTACGTTTATTTGATTAAACTGAGTGTGAAATTTTTATATTCAACATTTTGATGTAAGACAAACTTCATAGTAAGCAATATTTAATTACAAAACGAAGAACTCATCCTTTAAATGGAAAATTTACTAATACCAAATAACTTATTTCAGCTTTATATTTTTATAAAATTAATATATATATTTCAAAAATGTATAATCTCATATATTTATGCAGAAATTAAGTGTGAGAAAAGTAAGATGCAAAAATGTAACTTTATTTTCCACATGCTTAAATCTATAATAAAATATAATTTATTACATTTTTATTAATACAAAAATCTGTAAACAAAACACCCTATTTTGTGAGCATAATTACATGATCTTTTGACAAATTTTATTTTAATTGTGGCGAAAAACATAATTTTTTTAAGAGAAAATTGTTATTAAATAGTTTCACTTGCATTTGATATTATAAAGTGTAAAATTGAATTAAACATACAATATTGAATTATAATTATATCATTACTTTTGCTTAAAATATTTATTTTAAATTCTTTAAATTAATTAGTAATGAGAAGTTTTTAGGTTCTGAATGACGTATATCAATCAGAATATAAATGCATGCAATGATTAATTGCAGCACTTAAATCAGTTCAAGGAAGTAAATTGTTCAAAATCTACTGAACATTAGAAAAAAGTAAATTCACAAGAACTACATTGAATCGCTTTCTCTAAATGAAACATATTTTGGTGAACGGTTTTTAGAAGAAGAAAAGAAAAAATTCCCTATTTATATCACCCTATCGGATGTAAAGCATAGATATAAGATCAAAGATTTTATTTGGCATACCTCATTCCTTATCACACCTAGGTATTACCGTGATCTATGCTTGCTTCACAATTTTTCGGGAAAATGTTACAACTGTTTATTACAAATTTGCCTGTTTCTGGAAACACATGGTTTGTTTTGAAGTCATAGCTTATATATGTACATTTATATATGCAATACTTTTCTCCTATTTGTTACAGCTTTACTTGAATTCGCCATGGGACATTGAAGAAAATCGGGACAGGAAAAAAAAAAAAAAAGCATTTGTGAAATCGTAAATGCGGGGCTATCAATCACATATGCTACATGGGAGGTTTTTATATTTAATCATATTTTCTTTTGAGAAAGGCAATTCTATCGCGCTGTTTGGATCGTATATATCAGTTTTATACCAGTTTTTAAAATTTTTTTGCTATTGTCGTTATTTTGAAATATATAGGTATGATTCAAAAATGAATTTGAATATATATATATATATATATATATATATATATATATATATATATGTAATACAATTAGTTAAAAAAGAATATATAAGCAAAATTGTAAGAATTTTATCTTACTATACTTTTCTGGTAAAAAAATGTTAATAAATATGTATCAGAAGTAAATTAAATTTGATATTTGTAACCTATTCAAACACATACTAAGCTGGAAAGCGAGGACTATGCAAAAGCACTGGCCACCGAGAATCCAAATTATCTAATTAACTTACATAAATACGCACGAAATTTATTATTGTGATTAGAAATATGATTTTTACCATCGTGTGATATAAATTATTTCCAATTTTTAATTTTTAAAAATATTTGTTTTCACAAGGTAAGAGAGAAACTGAAATTCTCCCAAACGCATGCACACACACACAAATATTAACGATAATTAATTTATATATTTGATCTGCAAATGTTTATTTTTTTTCTCAAAATGATTTCTTTTCATATAAGATTCCGGTCTGCACTAATCCATGTTTTGATAAAATAGAAACTAAAAATGTCTTCTTGATGTATTGTAAATTGACCAGAAGATTGAGCATTGAAAATATTAAAAAAAAGTTAGATTTAATCTAAATTACTAATCAGAGAATGTATAATTTCACTGATTAAAATTCGTATTTCAGTATAAATAAAGATCCTATTAAGTTGGGAAATATGTTCGTAGCGTTTTTACCAAATAATTTTATATAAACAAAAAACCATAGTTATATCAATAAGTTAATCAATTATATTCTAACCGTTACTGTTTACAACCTCTTGCCACGTCATTACCAATTTGTTGTCAGGTCTTTCAGCTAAAAATCACCTGGTGTCAAAGAGTTGTTCAGCCAGTTTTTAAGGACTTCTTTGTTATGGAAGGTAACGCCCTTCATATGGTTCGACAAGAAGCGGAAAAGATGGTAATCGGTCGGTGCAAGGTCCGGAGAATACGGCGAATGATAAGGACCTTCCATTCGAACTCTTGGAGTGCGTCTTTGACGACATATGTAACATGGGGTCTGCTGTTGTCATGGAGGTGTATGGTTTGACCATGTCGATCAGGCCTTTTCAGTGGAATAGCCTCATTGACGCGGTGTAGCTAAGCAATGTAGAGCTCTTTGTTGACTGTGTCATTCTTTTCGATCATTTCCCATTGCACCAAGAGGTCCCTAAAAACTGGCTCAACAACCTCTTTGAGACCAGACCAGGCGTTTTTTGGTGGAACGGCATCAACAAATGAGTCGAGAGTTGGGAAGAGGCTGTAAACAGCAACGACGAATATATATTTGATTAAATTATTGATATAATTATTGTTTTTTGTTTAAATGAAAGCCTTTGGTAAAGACACTACGAACTTATTCTGCAATTTAATATATAAATTCCATTTCGAAATAAGGAAAAGAAATAACCTGAGAATAATATTCTAAATAATTGCTACAGTCAAAATTACATATAAATGACATTCTCTTACGTAAGAAGATAATAAAATGAATCGTAAAAATCAGAATATGTTTTAGGGTGCTGAATGTCTATGATAGGCTACTATTTTCATTGTTTTCTATAAATAAAATCTTTATTTTACAATTTCGATTTTTTCGATTGAATTTTCTTATTTCTGTTATTTTGTGAAATTGAGTAAAATTGATTTTATTTTTAAATTTCTATCATAAACTCTATCCAGTTATTTACTTCAAATTGAAAATAAAGCACATGAAACAGAATACAATTTCAATTAAAGTGCTTTTTTATAGCAAATATAAAAAAAATTAAGAAGCAAAACAAAATTATAGATTAAAACGCACAAAATATTAGCTTTGGAAATTATAAGATAATTGTTATTTTTCAAAAGAAAATAATTTAGATTATTTTAATCAAAATTTTTTAAAGATATTGTAAGTTTTTATATGATTTTCTGTCAAAAAATATTTTTTGTTGCAATAAATGCTTAAAAATTTATAGAAAAAATTGCATTGTATTTCTAAATATATTTTAGAAAAAAACACATTATTAATTATTATTTAATTATTTTTTAATGCTTTGCTTACAAGGTATAAAGTACACTTTCTGATTGATGAAATAATTAAAAAAGAATAATAATAATAATTTTCTATGTAAAGAAAGCAATTTTTATGTTAAATACAATTCGCAGAATATTTGAAAACATTAATGTAGTTCAGAAATAACTTTTCTTTCTAGGCATGAATTTATAATGAAAGAAAGAATAGTAATATTTCAAATCCTAAAAAATAAATCTGGGTATTTTTGATTGGGTACCAATTAATACTCGTACATTTTATTACTTCGACCAGTATAATTTTGTCTTTGTCAGCAAAAACGTATTGTCAATTTTCGATCTAATAGATAGAGTAGGCATTTTTCTGCGTTACGGTTTTTACTTTTTTACGTAATATACTTAGTTTCACATTGTAAATATAAGACAAGGCAATCCCTTAAGCGATATATGGTTGGTTGAGTTTATTCCCTCAAAATTCCGAGCATTTACCTAAATTCCAGAAAATTTTATATCTCTACTTAAAAGTGTTCCTTAGCTTTGAATTAAGCTTGATTTTAGCCTTAAAAATTAAAGCAGCTAACTTTATTTACTTTACTTGTTATAAATCTAAAAGGTAATTTTTGAGATTCCTATTATTGTAGAAAAATTGGTGAGTTCTTTTTGGCAAACAGTATGAACTGATATGGCGATATTTGAGGTGGGTATTATTTTTGAATCTACTTCATGAAGAACTGATTTTTTTGAAAATACTAAATGAAATTCGCTTTAGATAGCAGCCTAGAAAACGACAAAATTAAAAATGAAATCTTTCAAACGTTTTTCAGAAACGTTATTCTTTTAACTTTATTATTTTTCCAAAATTACGCAATCTTCGTGATAATACAAAAGACGGGAATACCAGAAGAAGCGACACATGAATCTATCTCATTATCTTTGAAATGTCTTCTGAGAAACGCAATAAGAGTAAGTATTAAAATCTTACAATGTCCTCGACAATTAAGCTGTCTAATCTAAAAAAATTTCTAAATCTAAAAAATTTAAGAATATGTATATTGAAGGAATACAAATAACTTAAACTGCTCATAGGAGATAAATAATTAAGATAATTTTCAAAATTTATTACATAAAAATTCAAATGTTATAAATATTAACAACTAATCTTTTGCTTAGCTACTAGATTTCCGTTTCACCGACTTTAAAGGAAGCATATGAAAACAGATTTTATATCTAATCATTATTTACTTTGTTACTTCTATATAATTAAATTCCATTACGTTAATTATATAATTTGCCAATATTAATTTGTTTTGCAAGCAAGTTTGGACATGAGACAGCGAAGCATTTTTAAAACGTTATTAAGTGAAGTGACATGTGCCTAGATACTCTTTATACACTTAGCCCATATTGCATTAGAGTTGTCGATATTTCAGATTGAGCAACTCCCGTAGACCTAACATTACGTGAATTCACAGCTCAAATTTCAGCAATTCGTTCAATTTTTCCAATGAATGCTTAAGATTTCTCTTTCAGGTTTGCTGTAAGAAAATAACGGTTTTATACTAGATTTAATAAAAGATTGCTTTTCTGGATATAATTTTTTAAGGTTGTCATATTTTAACTAGTAGATTCCAGATTTCATGATAAATTCTTATTTGGAAATTTTGTTTGTAGCCGAGTTTTTAAAATGATTCAGACCAGAGGATAAGAAAGAAGAAGTTTATAAAATGCTAATTAATTCATATGAACATCTAAAATGAATTTTCTTTGATTTGTTTGAATAAATTTCATTCTTAAATTTTGATAGTTTTCTTATGTCATTTTCGTAAAAATATATTGTCCAAGTATATAAATGTATTAAAAATTTTCATTTTCTGTAATCTTCACAATTTATTAAGAAAATAAAATAAGTTCGACAATAAATTACAGTATTTATTTACTAAATTTATTATCGTCTTTATTATAATTTTTTGGAAATGTAAACATATCCTTGAGTTAAAATTTAGTAATTGACTTTGCTAATTATTTTACATTTTCTACTTTCGAATTATTTCATACAGACGATGTATAAAATAATACTAAAGGAAGGAGAAGTAGTGAAACGATGAAATAATGTCATGGCATTATTTCATCCTCTGATTGGATACAGTTGTCTGAATGCACATTTTTTAAAATTAGACTTCTGTCGGCATTGATTGACTTAGGACAGTCCGTGGGTAAGAAACATTGATAAATAAGCTACATATATTTAAAAAATATTATGAAAGAAAAAGTGTAAATGCAATTTTTATTATTAATAAACATTTTTAAAAGTTTAATAAGATATTTATGTCTAACTTTTGAATATTCAATACTTAATGAAATTTTTTTGAATGTGTGTATTTTAAAAAAAGCAATTTTTTTAAACATTTTAAGTTCTTAAAGAGGGTAAAAAGTTAAGTTTTTAATATGAATACCATTTAATGTGGAAATTCCAGAAGTCTGGACAATACAATACTTTAACTTTATTTTAGTTATCCAGAATTCAAGATTAAATATTAACATGATTTTAAAATAATTATATTTGAAAGTATATATTAAAATGTCAGCAAAATCCAAAAAACATACTACATCATATATATATATATATATATATATATATATATATATATATATATATATATATATATATATATATGTTATTTTTCAGAATTTTAAATTAAAATTTTTAGGTTTCAAATTGTATAAAATTTAAACTAAGTTAGTTAAAAACAATATGAAATAACAAATATACGATATTTTAATAATACTAAATTTCAATACTTTATTCATTATATTCGATATTAAAGTTTTGAATATTGCATGACATTTTTATTATATAAAAATATATCCCATTAAAATATCTGCCTACATATTTGGAAATACTTTCAAATTATTTAAAAAAATAATTTGAATTATAAAATATTCAATAAAATGTAATAAAATATTTAAGCAATTAAATTCTTTTATATTGAAATTAATGTGTCCATTCTAAATCTAAATTTGTTGTTAAAAAATTGACAACTTCAAGATTTTTTGTTCGTTAACATTGAAGTATGACAAAAAAAATTAAAATAAACAACCATTTCCTGTACTATTTGCGCTTGGCGGAAAGAAGACAAATGCTGATCAATTTTTAAAATCATTGGCGATATGAATTGTTCAAATTGCTGCTGCATGCACAAAAATGTTGATTTTAGGCAAATTATAACGCCAAAAGCTTTCATATGGCATTAAAACAAAATATTGTAAAAATTGCAACTGCGCAGATGTTAAAAAAATGTGTAATTGGACGAATAGAACGAATTGCTGAAATTTAAACCGTGATGTCACGTAATGTTAAGTCTACGGGAGTTGCTTAAACTGAAATATCGTAATTTATAATAGAGGCTTTAAATTCAAATCCTCACCAAGTGTGATTCATAAAGCTTTTGGTAAACCTAAGCGTAATATTAATAAGTTTTCTGAGATGTACACCAAAAGTGTATGGATGTTGGCGTATTGGCGATCATCAAAAAATAATGTAACCCTTTTTGCCAATTGAGAATTGATGACGTCATGTTGAAATTCCAAGTTCCCACGAGAAAAAAGTCAACACTATGTTACTATGTTTTGATTCGTAAGGAATATGCGTGAGTCAGCATCGAAATTCTGCATAACTCTTATAAATATAGCTGTCTTCCTGTAATGTTTCTTAATAATATATAGATAAATATAGACATTGGAGAATTTCTCTTCGATCTTGTACAATGTACGTACAATGTATCTTCTCTATGTACAATGTAAATGGAATACTCCTGAATCTGAATCCCGGGACGAATAAGGTAAGAGTAAATTTTCTCTTACAAATTGATTACTTTTTGGTAAATGGTGTTATTACGTAAACAACTATTTTTGTACGGTTTCCTATTTATAACTATTAACAGTTTATGTGCTCATTGTTTTCTTTTTCACAAAAAATGCCTAGGTCTAAAAATTTTCAATATGTATTGCTTTATATATAAATACTGTTATAAAAGCACAAAGTAAAACTTTTGCATAAAAATCACGAAATGATAGGCTGCAAAATCAATAATTTAAATATACAGAGAAATCTAAATTTTCATGATTATTTTCCCGAATTTCTAGTAATAAAAAGATCTGTTTAACGAAAACACTCATATCCTTATAAGCTGCTAGATTTTTGCTCGAAAACATTAATTCAGATTTTTATGTAAAATTGTGTAGTAACTTAAAGGTTAGTAACTTTTCATTTTGTCACCGAAAAAAGTATTATAAAATATCAAAATGACGCACGTAAATGTAATTGATATCCTAAGGAATTTTATTCGTTAATAGAAGTAATTTTTCTCTGTTTTCTGATGTATATCTGTGTTTTTGTATCTAGCTTCTTTTCCTCTATATTCAGGAGGGAATATATTTTTATTAATTTTTAATAGATATTTTGTGTTAATTATTTGAAAATAATTTTTAATGAATTTAAAAAAAAATATTTCAGTTGTTATGATCGAGTATATTTTGTGATTAAAAATGCTGAAATGTTAAATAAACTTAAGTAGTAAAAACATTTTTGATTGCAACTGATTTTGGTTTATACAGTTATCTAAACATTTAATAGTTTATATGATAATATTTTGAAAAATTCAATAGTTCATGTCTAATTTATTAATCTTTCTCCTAAAGATGTATGACAACACAACTTTACCATAACTGAAACTCCAACGAAATATTAAATTTATTTAGAAATCATGAGAAGAAAATTATTCTTACTTCATTATGCATATTTTAAGAAGAAAATCGAAAATATAATATATATCAGTATATTCCATTTTTTCTTAAAAAATATAAAACAGCTTATCAAAATTTACATAAAAAGTCACATTTTCTTCAATCCGAAACTCTAGTTTTAAAACCAGGTTTTGAATGAAATGGAAAGAAATGCTTCTTTCCCTCTCTAGAAGAAACATCTGCACTAGAATTTTTTGCTGACGCATGGCTTGCAATTTCATATTTTTATTAGTTCGGACGTTTAATTGCTAATACCAGAAATGATTTAGTAAAACGACATAGTTTGTCAACTAAAACTTTTTTTTTTCGTGTTGTAATTTTCAATTGCTTAATTGAAGGAGAAATGATACAGCATTTAATGCATCGAAATCTATATAAGTAAGTTTGAAAAATGTATTCTCTCTCTTTTAAAGAATGATTTCATCATTTTCAAATCTGATTTTGGAATGTGATTTCTTTCATTAAGTGTATTTATATCGAGTCTATAAATAAAATAATTTTCATCTGAAATTTTGTTCGACGTTGAAGCGAGAGTGCCGCTTGGAATAAAGTGAATCTTTTACTAAGAGTTTGCTAAGTTATGTTTCATTTCCATATTTTGATCGCAGCATCAGAAATTAATATAAACCGTAATAATGATTTGAACTTATTCTATAGTTACTCATATCGTGATTCACACCATTTCAGACTTCTGTTCTCTCCAATAAAATATTTTTTCTTCCTCTTTAAATTTTCGTTTCTGCGCTTTAGGTAAGAAAAATATGTTAGGTAAATGAATGGATCTCCAATTCGATACAAAAACTCGTGGATTTGCTTCAAATCTCAATTAGAGACATTTGAACACACTTAAGAGTTCGCTTTAAGGAGTAGATTTTGGTTAAATTAAACCTTGTGTGAAAAAAGTAACTGCTTAGTGGCAAACATCTACTAGATCCCACAGTAAAATTAATTTTCATGTTGAAATTTTGAATTGTGTTTAATGGGAAAAGTTCATCTTTCTATATTTCATTTTACTACGTCATTTATTTAAGTGCAATATATACAATTTTGAAATAGAGCAATCAGATTTTTAGTTCAAAATAAATACGATTTTAGAATTATTTATTTAATGGTATAAATATTTTCATGAATTATGAAACCTATTATTTAGTATGTTTACTATCGAATTAAGTTTTTGCTGAAAGCATTAAAATCATTTATTTCTTCAAATCATTTTAAATATTAAATTTAGTTTTTTTCACATTTTACATTCATATCTTTCGGATAACATTGTGGAATAAGATATGCAAATGTTTTATAAAGAGCTCTCATCACGGTATTGTTAATAGTAAATAAATTCTTGAATATTTTTCCCCAAATTTTCAGAAAGGTGAAGGATTTAGCCTTTTATTGTGCTCAACTTACATTCTTTGAAAATAATCATTGACTTTATCCATTAATTTTTTTCCTGATGAAATCTATTGTGTATTACTATTCTCAACGGTTTAGCTTTTATAGTTACAGTTTAATGTTTCATTTGTATAGACGTTCAAATGTAAGGTCCCTTATTTTCTTACATTCCAGCCAAAAATAATCTTTAATTGTGAGAAGTAATGCAAAGAAAAAGAATCGATTTTCTTCATTTTTATATAAACTTGGAATAGATTGATTCCACTAATTTTAATATTTAAAGTATTGTATTTTACATAGGACTGCGTCAATTAAACTGAAGCACACAAATTTTAAAAAGTATTTACTGTGTCTAAAAACAAACTAGATCGTAATGTTACTCCATTAAACTATGCTTTTTAATTTTAATTGAAAAATATTAATGAATATAATAGAATTTTAATTCGAGTTGTGCTATTTATTCATGCAAAATTCATACAAAAATTGACTGATCAAATTTTAATGATTACAAAACAGTCTCACAAGCGGAAATGTTACGAAGATAATTATAATAAAAATTATATATATAGAGAGAGAGTATACAGTAAACGCTCTTGATTATTTTCTGGTATAGCCTTTTGTAAAACTATCATTGAAATTTCTCAGATATTTTTTAAATGTGGTTCTTTTATTTACTATATTATTTTTGTTTATTTTTAGCGATAAATACAAACGATGCTTTTAATTAATAACAATGTTTAAGTCATTATCAAAAAATATGCGTAGTTCAAAAACTTTTTTTAACAAATTAAAATTGTTATGCATGAAGTGTTTTGAGTTTTTATTTTACTTTACTTTCCCCATCCGTTTACTTCAACAAGATATTTTTCCGGTTGAATATTTTCATATTATATAATATTAACTTTCTTTATAGAAAGGGTTATTTTAATTAAGATTTAAAAAATATATATTAGCGGATAGTCATTTAACAATAACTGGGATTAAAAAATGTTCTCCCGCTGAGGTGGGCTTCATAGTTGCGATGCCATGGCAATCCAACTAAAACCAACTCTTTGATTCTCGATTATTTTAGTAATGCTTGGTATGGAAGTTATAGGAATTTTTATTTTTTTTATATGTGTATAAAGTGTCAAGATGGTAGAGAAATTTAATGCCTCATAGCTCATCTGACAAAGTTGCTGTCTTTTTGATTACTTATCACAATTTTTTTTCAAAATGATTTTTCTAATCCATTTGTTTGTATTGATGTGTTATAAAGGAGGCAATTTTTAAAAATTTTCGAGAAATAACCTGGATAAACGTACATGTTTCTGAAGTGTAATAATGTATTTTCCTTTTGCCTGGGGGGCCTAGTTGGCAGCCGAATGGTTAGCGCTCTTGCCTTTGGTTCAACAGTTCATGGGTTCGAATCCCACCTTGGGCATGGATGTTTGTAGTGGTTCGGAATTCACTTTAAACCGTAGGTCCTGGTCTAATTAGTCCTCGTGTGCAAAAAATGACCGTTGAGCGACAAACAATTCAAACCATAAATAGACAAATTTGCTCAACACAATTTTTTCCATATTAATGAAACTGAATGTTATCAGGAAAAAGGCCCTCTCGAGAAAGTTATTGTCAAAATTGAGCCCGTTGTCTTCCAGCATAATTCGTTTGCTAACCAGTTACAATTATGGACATCTCTTACACTACTTGTATGCGGTTAACTATATATATATATATTGTTAACCATACCAACCTTTTGCCTGGGGTTAAAAGGAATATTTCTAAACGAAGAGTACGATTATGGCAAACATGGGCTAGGTATATGTATTTTCGATATCTCGAAGCAATCGAAGATAGTTGAAAGTCATTTGCACACCTACCGCGGGTTGTTTTCTTATAGATAATATGGATCTTTAGTAAATAAATGCTTGGCATTTTTCCAAACTTCCCTTTTAGTAATTCGTAAATTTGACTTATGAAAATTATTTCTGAAGATTTTTCCTTTGTTTATCGTTCAACGATCATTTTTTGCACACGATGGCCAATTAAATCGGGACTAAAATTGTAAATGGATTTTGAACCACTAGAAACATCCATGCCCAAGATAGGATTCAAACCGTCTTAGTGTTTTAATCGAAGGATGACAATTTGATGCAATCTCGCTATTTTTTCTAGAAGGGTGTATGGCACAGCTTGTCCGCTTTTGGACCTTGCGCCATAAAACCCAACCAACTAACCAACCATCTAGAAGGGTGTATGCACACACAGTAAATATTCAAATACGTTGGATACCATTGTGTTTCATATATTTAATGCAGATATTGCATGGATTGGATTCATTAAGAGTTTTAAATAGTTTGAATTTAAGAAGAATTGTGATAAATTTGTTATAATTTTATTGAATCTTATATATTCAAGATATAGAACATTATTTTTCACTAGTTGTAGCCTTTAAATTCTATTTATATTTCACCGATTATTTTACTATTAATAATTTTGTATTAAAAAATACATACCATATTGATATTGCATTAAATTCAGTTTTAATGCATTGCCTGGTATATTAGGCCTCTGTGTCCTGGTGATTTACTGAATTATAGCATCGTGCAGTGCAAGATTCAGTGCCGAACGCAATTATTAAACATTTGAGCATTTGTTTTTCATAAACATTTTTAAGGATTGTTAACTGTATTTGCGAAGAATGAAACCTGAAACTCTCTCTAGATGTCACCCAGACTATCTTACATGTAGAAAATCTATATTATAGCTTCCATTGTTGAGCAATATAAGGATCGAATCTGAAACCTTCCAATATATATATGCAAAAAATTTGGTTAGAACTATGGCCTTCTGTTCAACAGTTTATGAGTTGTAGTTGTTGTATACATTTTAATCTGTAAGTTAGTCTAATGAGTCGTATGCTGAAACTTAACCTATGAGATACAAACAAACGAAATCTTAAACTAAAAATTCACGTAATGCTAACAACCGCCTCTATGTACTTATGAATGTGTCACTAAACTATTTATCTTGAAATATTTTTATTTTTGAATGCGATTGTCATTTTTTAATTTAAAACACTGTCTTCTGATTTTTTTGTTGTTAAATTATCTAGAATCTGTGAAGGTAATTTATGCACTGTTTTATCTATAAATTTTGTTATTTCACTCTTATTTCTCTCTCAATATATTTTTTGATATCTTTTTCAAGAAGTCAAAGAAATGAAAGTAATACTTAAAATTTATTCCCAAGTATTTTGTTATACGTAACTAAATTTATGAAATAAAGAGCTCATTGCGAAATATTTCAATAGGAAATAAAAAAAAAACATTGTGAAAGTGATTATCAAACTAACAAAAACACTTTAGATGTATTTCAAAATCTTTTAATATGGTGTAGGACCATTCTTTGTAGGTAATAGAGCTTGGATTCACCTACGTATCGATTTATACAAGTACCCCATTGTGTGTGTGTGTGGAAATATTATGAAATTTCTCGGAGGGATGCTGGGGAGATTCAGCACTGAAAACTCTAAAATAGCAGATCAATCTTACTGAACTTGGTGTAAGCCAATGTAGGTTTCCTTTTTACTCTCGCGTTCATCAAATATTGATTGAACCACTGTATGAATGAGTGCATTAATCGTCGAAAATTTTATCTCCTGAAGGAAACGAAGTTTGCATCATGGAAGAGACGGTTAAAATGTCTCTATACTTCTCCCCATTGATCCTTATTTCCAGGGTTGATTAGTCCTGTAAAAAGCTGATGCACTCCTGCCCATATCATGACATATCCATTTCCATACTTATCGGTTGGAGGTAGATTTTCGTGATTATATTCCATTGATGTACCATTCCTGCTGCAGGTTAAAGTGTAAAAGACGATTTGTTAGATAATATTATTGTCATTTATCAATCTACTAAGTTAGGTAACTATGACAACATGGTACATGACGTTTGGCCTTAATATCTATGATAAGTGACTTGGGAAATGCTTTCTGTGCTAAATGTTCTATTCATGATGGTGCCTTTTAACTATGATCATTAACATGGGAAATACAAATGTTGATTGAGCTGAGATAATTTTTGCTACAGTTCGTATTTAAATATTCCTTGATTTTGCTTTGCAGAGATTGTGTTGCCACGCCCTGCATTATACAATCGTAATATTAGACACCGTTCTTTACAAACACCTTAAAAAGCAAGTTTGGATGTTTCGATAACTTGCTCCAGGTAAACGTTCTTTTACAATATTTGAAAACAAGA
>CM057817.1:82643143-82721306 GCA_030067965.1 Latrodectus elegans | reverse complement strand
TTTCATGTCAGAATTTTGGTTACTATATTCCTAATTAATTTAAACGTAATTATCGCTGAGTAAAATTAAAAATGCGTAATTAATTCAGCATAAAGTTGCTTATGCCACGATGTGATTTGAACGATGTATTACCATTTGCACATGATCCAGAACATTGCAAATTTCAAGAAGGAAGCCAGTTTTACAGTTATGCATGTCAACTTGTAGTAGAAACGATTACGCAGCGTCTAATACCCCATTCTTTCTGTAATCCCTTAGCGTATTTTTTTTAAGAAAAAATAACGATAATTACTGTTTTTGATTTTTGAAAAGGTATTATTATATCCACTGTTGCGATTATATATTTACGCTTTTATCAATACACCACTCATAGAAGTGTATTAGAAGCGAATGAAATGAGTTCCAACTTCAATATTTACGAAACGTAATTACATAAAGGAAAGTTTCAAGTGCTCCACAACTCATAGTTCCGTTGGCTTCTCCTGCTAGACGCATGTACGCGTAAACGCCGACCTATTGATTTGTTTGAATATGAATAATATCTAGTAGTTCTAATAACATATTTTTCATAATTAGAGTCATACAAATAAAAGTAAAATCACCAGAGATCACCTTACACAAATCAGAAATTTGAATATTTATTCATTTTATTTTCCACATTTGAGTAAGTAATGATATTTTTAGAAACTAAAGTTTTTCATTCCTACCTTTTTTCTGTTAAGGATATTCCGACAATGAAATAATTTCAATAGAATAAATCATCTGAAAACAATTTATCATGTAAAAGAATTGTTATTGAAGCTTAATATTTTTTTTCTGTAAAACTTTGATGTTCTTAGAATATCAGAGAATTATTTAAATACTGAAATTGCAAACATGTTTTTCAGATTCCGAATTTTCAGCAGCAAAAATAATAATTCTGAAATAAAATTTATAGAAATTTAATTTAATAAGGAACTTTTAAAGATTTAAGCTTCCAATTTTTGAATTAAAAATAATTCATTGTTTTTATTTTTGTTATCTTGTCCATGGAAAAACAAAAACTTCGAATAAAAAGCTTTGTCAATAATATTTTATTAGGATTTTTTTAAAGAAGGTAATACAAGTAAAATTTTTATTTTGAATAAAATGAGATACATTTTTATTTATTTGTGTATTTATCTTGGGAAATCTCTTCCAAGTTCATTCACTTATCCTTTAGCTGTTGCGCATTTATTCTTAAGATTTACAAGTGTTGTATTTTTATTAATGAATATGTTTATTTATCTAAAACTCTTTTTCTATATTTACAGGCTAGTTTTCCCACACAACAATCAAAATATGTACATAGTTAAAATAAAAATGAAAATAATTTTAAAATCTATGTATTTAATTAATAAGAATCAAAATTATCAAAACAAAATTTAATATTTACAAAAAAATATAAACATTTAGATTTATTCCGTAACAGTTTATAGTCTATAAAGTAAGTGAACGAGTAAATTACATTTAATATTAAAAAAATAATGGATTTAATTAATATATGTAAATACATTTTTTTTACAGAATACGAACATGTGTTAATGTGCTTACCATTTTGCTTAAATAATAGGGTAAGTTATTTGAATTTTTGTACTAGTGCAATTTTTGCATTTGTGCAGAGTTTAAACAATTAACTATTGCGTAAATCAATACTATCACCAATGAGATGATGGAGTATACTTGAGTTTTTATAAATATTCTAAGGTATAAAGTCTTCATATTTTTTAATGTAAAACGTTTTTCTAAACTTTGATGAAAATTTAGGAGTAAATTATAATTTTCAGAATACTATAATAAACTGCTAATAGGTTTTCATATATTCTTAAAAAATATTTTGCGTACTTTTAAAATGTAAATTCTTTAAAAAGAATTTCTATTTTACAATTTCATGTTTTCTGTCTTACGCTTTATTTTTCTTACAAGAGATTGTAATTAATAAAATGTTCAGAAGATTTTCCATAAAAAAGTGATTAACCCAAATTGCAAAAGATAGTGACCAATTGATTTTGGCTAGATCGAGTAATTTTACCTGCCAAACTGATGGTCTTCCTATAAAATGTTCAAGAAATTTCTTCTATTCTACGAGTCTCTGTAAATTAAGTTTAGTTATTGAATCTACTTTTCGTAAAAATCTAAGATCACGTAGAAATCTACTGTTTTTTTATTAAGAAGTACAGCAATTAGAAAGTTTGTTTCTATCTTATTCCGTTAATGTAAAAAATTAAATTATGTGTTCGATATCCCAATCATAGTTTAAAAATATAAATTTAATTATACAAATATTTAAAATATTTTTGTTTTAAGTTTATTACAGTATTGACAGCCCGTGAACTAGGCATGTTATCCATATTGCAAAAACTTGAATGTTATTATTGCAAATCAGTTTAGTTTTTTAAAATGTACATTTTACTTTAAAAAAGTCTTGTCTGACTTCTTCAGACATGTGGAGGATAAACACAACAACTTTAATAAAATTCAAGAATTGTAAATAATGTAAATATGCATGTTCAAAATTATTTTAAATTTTAATGGAAATTTGCAGCTGCTAAAAATATCGCATTACAATTATGGGAGTCTTGTTTTTATTTATGAACTCATGTTCACTCTAAATTGGATTTCATTGTGATTATTTAAATTGATTCGTTTTAAAGGTATATTTCTATTCCGTTGTTTTAATATAATTTTTATGTGTGAATGACTATTAAACACGAAAAACAAATATAAATAAAAATGAGAATGAAATATTAAGCTAATTAAGCATTATGTTGTATTCTAGACAATTAAGAAACGCATGTGAATGTTTTCAATACAAAACTTAAAGCAGTTTTATGTATATTTACTGAAAAAGGGATTAAAACCCAATTAAAATTTTAAATTTTACTTATAAAAATCACAATTTAATAAATTTTTTAAAAGAACTGATTGCAAAACTACCTATTTCTAAATTGCTAAATTTAACCTTTAACATCACATGTAAACTGCCTAAAGGTCAAAGGCTCTTGAAAAAGATTTTAATATTTATTTCGTAAACTGCCGTTACAGAAAATTTTTCTTAAATAGAACACTTTTTTCCCATATCGAAAAGTTGGAAAATCTGAATCCATCCCAACAACGTACATTAAAAATAAATCATGGATTTTATCCTACATTCTTCATTCGATAGTATCGAAATCGAGACATTTCGTTCTAGAAAGCTATTTCCTATTAGAGCATAGTGAGTCTTACTTACATTAATCGTAACACTGTTAAAGGTATTAACATTTGTAACATAAGCCTAACAAATTTATGAGTATCTGCATCAATAAAATTTTTATTTTCTTTTACCGCTGATATTTTGTTTGAATTTGAATTGAGCACCGCTGCATGGAATGGAGGGAAAATTATATCAGTGTTTGTCTATGGCTAGCTCAAAATGAATATTGTACTTCATTCCGAAATTTTGATTCCAAATTTTAAAATTTACTTAAGACATAATTAACACGGTTTTGAGCTCCCTCTATAATTTTTATACAGTGAAGATTTAGTTCACTTAAACGTTTGAACATTTTGCAAAAGATATTCTCGCTGACAGAACTATGACGTGCAGATATTTATCGTACTTTTGAAGTTGTCATAACTGCACAATTGCTGTGGAGAAGAAAAATATACATGAATATACATCCCTTTTATTCTTTATTAAAAAAGTCAGAATTTTCGCGAAAAACAACTACCTGTTTTTGAAAAATATTGTTTATATTAACTGTAACCAACGTGTATTTTCCATTATAAAACCAATAGTAAAACGTATAATGTGAGGGATGAGTCACACCAATTCATTCATTAAAAACCAACATTCGAAAGAAAATGAACTTCCAGACACTCAGCACCTCGTCCTATACATATTTAACTAATCTATCTATAAAAATGAATTTCGTAGTACAAAATAGTTCCTCAATAATACTAAGAAAATAATGTTAATTTTCTTAATAGTTTTGACTACAACACTAAATACTAAACTTACAATGGAAATTATCTCCCAAAAAAAAAGGAAGCATATTCGCTAAAGAATATATAAAACATTTGCTTTCGGTTGAACAGTTCAAAAGGACCAAATCTCACCTTGGTAGTGAAAGCTCCGGGTTCCTTTTTAACCTACACAATCGGAATAGAAAGACATTTTAGGTTTATAGCTTTGATTAAAATACATGCTTGTTGAGATGAGTGAAAATTATACAAAACTAAACAACCAAAAAGCTAACGGGAATAATCTACTAATTTAGAAAATATTAAAAATATATATAAATACAAAATTTATGCTTTACTGAAAAGATTGGATAAAAATGTCATTAAGAAAAATGAAATAAAATGTCAGAACAATTATAAAATTTAAATATAAAAAAATGAAGAAAAATATTATAAATAAATATACTGTGTGTGTATTCATAATTGCTTCCTGGGAGTTGACTTGAAAAAACCATGGGAATAATTTATGCGCATTTACAGCCCATGACCCATATTCAAAACTAGTTATAAATAAAGAAAAAAAATTCTAATGGAAGATTAAATAATTAGGAAATATTTCTCTATTTCCTTTATTCAAAGAGTATTTCCAGCAATGACTAAAAGATTCACTGGGAAAATCTTAGAAAAATTATTTCATAACATGTAAAAATATTCTTAAACTTCAAATAAGAAAACGTTGATGAATATTTATATTTTATCCGTAACTGCCTCCTGGGATGTTGTCTTGTAAAGCCCATGGGAATTTATTATGCTTGTTTAATGTAACTGAAACATATTCAAAGAGAAATCGATTGTATTAGAAGAAAAGAGAGAATATTCTTATGTAAGTTTAAATAACAAGGAAATATATCTATATTTCCTGTATTTAGAGAGTACTTCCACAGCGATAACTAAAATATTCGCTGGAAGCTCTTTTGGAAAGATATTGCATAATGATATATAAGAGTATTCTTAAGATTAAAATAAAATGTTAATGAATAACTGTATTTTATCCATTACTGCCTCTTGACAGTTGACTTGTAAAGCCCATGGGAATTTATTATGCTTTTTTAATGTAACTGAAAGTTACTCAAAAGAAATGCATAGTAGTAAATGAAAAGAATATTCTTATGTAAGTTTAAATAACAAGGAAATATATCTCTCTATATTTCTTGTATTTAGAGAGTACTTCCAGTGATGACTAAAAGATTCGCTGGGAAGCTCTTTAGGAAAGATATTGCATAATTATATATAAGAATATTCTTAAAATTCAATTAAAATTTATATGAATAATAATATTTTATCCATAACTGCCTCCTGACAGTTGACTTGTAAAGCCCATGGCAATTTATTATGCTTGTTTAAGGTAACTGAAATTTATTCAAAAGAAATACATAGTATTAAAAGAAAAGAATATTCTTATGTAAGTTTAAATAGCAAGGAAATATATCAATATTTCCTGTATTTAGAGAGTACTTCCAGCGATGACTAAAAGATTCGCTGGGAAGTTCTTTAGGAAAGATATTGCATAATGATATATAAGAGTATTCTTAAAATTAAAATGTTAATGAATAACTATATTTTATCCATTACTGCCTTTTGGCAGTTTGCTTGTAAAGCCCATGGCAATTTATTATGCTTGTTTAATGTAACTGAAATTTATTCAAAAGAAATGCATAGTATTAAATGAAAAGAATATTCTTATGTAAGTTTAAATAACTAGGAAATATATCTATATTTCCTGTATTTAAAGAGTACTTCCAGCGATGACTAAAAGATTCGCTGGGAAGCTATTTAGGAAAGATATTGCATAATTATATATAAGAATATTCTTAAAATTCAACTAAAATTTATATGAATAAATATATTTTATCCATAACTGCCTCCTGACAGTTGACTTGTGAATCCCATGGCAATTTATTATGCTTGTTTAATGTAACTGAAATTTATTCAAAAGAAATACATAGTATTAAAAGAAAAGAATATTCTTATGTAAGTTTAAATAGCAAGGAAATATATCAATATTTCCTGTATTTAGAGAGTACTTCCAGCGATGACTAAAAGATTCGCTGGGAAGCTCTTTAGGAAAGATATTGCATAATTATATATAAGAATATTCTTAAAATTCAATTAAAATTCATATGAATAAATATATTTTATCCATAACTGCCTCCTTGCAGTTGACTTGTAAAGCCCATGGCAACTTATTATGCTTGTTTAATGTAACTGAAATTTATTCAAATGAAATACATAGTATTAAAAGAAAAGAATATTCTTATGTAAGTTTAAATAGCAAGGAAATAGATCAATATTTCCTGTATTTAGAGAGTACTTCCAGCGATGACCATAAGATTCGCTGGGAAGCTCTTTAGGAAAGATATTGCATAATGATATATAAGAGTATTCTTAAAATTAAAATGTTAATGAATAACTATATTTTATCCATTACTGCCTTTTGGCAGTTTGCTTGTAAAGCCCATGGCAATTTATTATGCTTGCTTAATGTAACTGAAATATTTTCAAAAGAAATGCATAGTATTAAATGAAAAGAATATTCTTATGTAAGTTTAAATAACTAGGAAATATATCTCTCTATATTTCCTGTATTTAGAGAGTACTTCCAGCGATGACTAAAAGATTCGCTGGGAAGCTCTTTAGGAAAGATATTGCATAATGATATATAAGAATATTCTTAAAATTCAATTAAAATTTATATGAATAAATATATTTTATCCATAACTGCCTCCTTGCAGTTGACTTGTAAAGCCCATGGCAACTTATTATGCTTGTTTAATGTAACTGAAATTTATTCAAAAGAAATACATAGTATTAAAAGAAAAGAATATTCTTATGTAAGTTTAAATAGCAAGGAAATATATCAATATTTCTGTATTTAGAGAGTACTTCCAGCGATGACTAAAAGATTCGCTGGGAAGCTCTTTAGGAAAGATATTGCATAATTATATATAAGAATATTCTTAAAATTCAATTAAAATTCATATGAATAAATATATTTTATCCATAACTGCCTCCTTGCAGTTGACTTGTAAAGCCCATGGCAACTTATTATGCTTGTTTAATGTAACTGAAATTTATTCAAATGAAATACATAGTATTAAAAGAAAAGAATATTCTTATGTAAGTTTAAATAGCAAGGAAATAGATCAATATTTCCTGTATTTAGAGAGTAATTCCAGCGATGACTAAAAGATTCGCTGGGAAGCACTTTAGGAAAGATATTGCATAATGATATATAAGAGTATTCTTAAAATTAAAATGTTAATGAATAACTATATTTTATCCATTACTGCCTTTTGGCAGTTTGCTTGTAAAGCCCATGGCAATTTATTATGCTTGTTTAATGTAACTGTAGTTTATTCAAAAGAAATGCATAGTATTAAACGAAAAGAATATTCTTATGTAAGTTTAAATAACTAGGAAATATATCTATATTACCTGTATTTAAAGAGTACTTCCAGCGATGACTAAAAGATTCGCTGGGAAGCTCTTTAGGAAAGATATTGCATAATTATATATAAGAATATTCTTAAAATTCAATTAAAATTTATATGAATAAATATATTTTATCCATAACTGCCTCCTTGCAGTTGACTTGTAAAGCCCATGGCAATTTATTATGCTTGTTTAATGTAACTGAAATTTATTCAAAAGAAATACATAGTATTAAAAGAAAAGAATATTCTTATGTAAGTTTAAATAGCAAGGAAATATATCAATATTTCCTGTATTTAGAGAGTACTTCCAGCGATGACTAAAAGATTCGCTGGGAAGCTCTTTAGGAAAGATATTGCATAATTATATATAAGAATATTCTTAAAATTCAATTAAAATTCATATGAATAAATATATTTTATCCATAACTGCCTCCTTGCAGTTGACTTGTAAAGCCCATGGCAACTTATTATGCTTGTTTAATGTAACTGAAATTTATTCAAATGAAATACATAGTATTAAAAGAAAAGAATATTCTTATGTAAGTTTAAATAGCAAGGAAATAGATCAATATTTCCTGTATTTAGAGAGTACTTCCAGCGATGACTAAAAGATTCGCTGGGAAGCACTTTAGGAAAGATATTGCATAATGATATATAAGAGTATTCTTAAAATTAAAATGTTAATGAATAACTATATTTTATCTATTACTGCCTTTTGGCAGTTTGCTTGTAAAGCCCATGGCAATTTATTATGCTTGTTTAATGTAACTGAAATTTATTCAAAAGAAATACATAGTATTAAAAGAAAAGAATATTCTTATGTAAGTTTAAATAGCAAGGAAATAGATCAATATTTCCTGTATTTAGAGAGTACTTCCAGCGATGACTAAAAGATTCGCTGGGAAGCTCTTTAGGAAAGATATTGCATAATGATATTGAAGAATATTCTTAAAATTCAATTAAAATTTATATGAATAAATATATTTTATCCATAACTGCCTCCTTGCAGTTGACTTGTAAAGCCCATGGCAACTTATTATGCTTGTTTAATGTAACTGAAATTTATTCAAATGAAATACATAGTATTAAAAGAAAAGAATATTCTTATGTAAGTTTAAATAGCAAGGAAATAGATCAATATTTCCTGTATTTAGAGAGTACTTCCAGCGATGACCATAAGATTCGCTGGGAAGCTCTTTAGGAAAGATATTGCATAATGATATATAAGAGTATTCTTAAAATTAAAATGTTAATGAATAACTATATTTTATCCATTACTGCCTTTTGGCAGTTTGCTTGTAAAGCCCATGGCAATTTATTATGCTTGCTTAATGTAACTGAAATATTTTCAAAAGAAATGCATAGTATTAAATGAAAAGAATATTCTTATGTAAGTTTAAATAACTAGGAAATATATCTCTCTATATTTCCTGTATTTAGAGAGTACTTCCAGCGATGACTAAAAGATTCGCTGGGAAGCTCTTTAGGAAAGATATTGCATAATGATATATAAGAGTATTCTTAAAATTAAAATGTTAATGAATAACTATTTTATCCATTACTGCCTTTTGGCAGTTTGCTTGTAAAGCCCATGGCAATTTATTATGCTTGTTTAATGTAACTGAAGTTTATTCAAAAGAAATGCATAGTATTAAATGAAAAGAATATTCTTATGTAAGTTTAAATAACTAGGAAATATATCTATATTTCCTGTATTTAAAGAGTACTTCCAGCGATGACTAAAAGATTCACTGGGAAGCTCTTTAGGAAAGATATTGCATAATTATATATAAGAATATTCTTAAAATTCAATTAAAATTTATATGAATAAATATATTTTATCCATAACTGCCTCCTTGCAGTTGACTTGTAAAGCCCATGGCAATTTATTATGCTTGTTTAATGTAACTGAAATTTATTCAAAAGAAATACATAGTATTAAAAGAAAAGAATATTCTTATGTAAGTTTAAATAGCAAGGAAATAGATCAATATTTCCTGTATTTAGAGAGTACTTCCAGCGATGACTAAAAGATTCGCTGGGAAGCTCTTTAGGAAAGATATTGCATAATGATATTGAAGAATATTCTTAAAATTCAATTAAAATTTATATGAATAAATATATTTTATCCATAACTGCCTCCTTGCAGTTGACTTGTAAAGCCCATGGCAACTTATTATGCTTGTTTAATGTAACTGAAATTTATTCAAATGAAATACATAGTATTAAAAGAAAAGAATATTCTTATGTAAGTTTAAATAGCAAGGAAATAGATCAATATTTCCTGTATTTAGAGAGTACTTCCAGCGATGACTAAAAGATTCGCTGGGAAGCACTTTAGGAAAGATATTGCATAATGATATATAAGAGTATTCTTAAAATTAAAATGTTAATGAATAACTATATTTTATCCATTACTGCCTTTTGGCAGTTTGCTTGTAAATCCCATGGCAATTTATTATGCTTGTTTAATGTAACTGAAATTTATTCAAAGGAAATACATAGTATTAAAAGAAAAGAATATTCTTATGTAAGTTTAAATAGCAAGGAAATAGATCAATATTTCCTGTATTTAGAGAGTACTTCCAGCGATGACTAAAAGATTCGCTGGGAAGCACTTTAGGAAAGATATTGCATAATGATATATAAGAGTATTCTTAAAATTAAAATGTTAATGAATAACTATATTTTATCCATTACTGCCTCTTGACAGTTGACTTGTAAAGCCCATGGGAATTTATCATGCTTTTTTAATGTAACTGAAATTTATTCAAAAGAAATACGTAGTAGAAAATGAAAAGAATATTCTTATGTAAGTTTAAATAGCAAGGAAATATATCTTTCTATATTTCCTGTATTTAGAGAGTACTTCCAGCGATGACTAAAAGATTCGCTGGGAAGCTCTTTAGGAAAGATATTGCATAATGATATATAAGAGTATTCTTAAAATTAAAATGTTAATGAATAACTATATTTTATCCATTACTGCCTTTTGGCAGTTTGCTTGTAAAGCCCATGGCAATTTATTATGCTTGTTTAATGTAACTGAAGTTTATTCAAAAGAAATGCATAGTATTAAATGAAAAGAATATTCTTATGTAAGTTTAAATAACTAGGAAATATATCTATATTTCCTGTATTTAAAGAGTACTTCCAGCGATGACTAAAATATTCGCTGGGAAGCTCTTTAGGAAAGATATTGCATAATTATATATAAGAATATTGTTAAAATTCAATTAAAATTTATATGAATAAATATATTTTATCCATAACTGCCTCCTTGCAGTTGACTTGTAAAGCCCATGGCAATTTATTATGCTTGTTTAATGTAACTGAAATTTATTCAAATGAAATACATAGTATTAAAAGAAAAGAATATTCTTATGTAAGTTTAAATAGCAAGGAAATAGATCAATATTTCCTGTATTTAGAGAGTACTTCCAGCGATGACTAAAAGATTCGCTGGGAAGCACTTTAGGAAAGATATTGCATAATGATATATAAGAGTATTCTTAAAATTAAAATGTTAATGAATAACTATATTTTATCCATTACTGCCTTTTGGCAGTTTGCTTGTAAAGCCCATGGCAATTTATTATGCTTGTTTAATGTAACTGAAATTTATTCAAAAGAAATACATAGTATTAAAAGAAAAGAATATTCTTATGTAAGTTTAAATAGCAAGGAAATAGATCAATATTTCCTGTATTTAGAGAGTACTTCCAGCGATGACTAAAAGATTCGCTGGGAAGCTCTTTAGGAAAGATATTGCATAATGATATTGAAGAATATTCTTAAAATTCAATTAAAATTTATATGAATAATTATATTTTATCCATAACTGCCTCCTTGCAGTTGACTTGTAAAGCCCATGGCAACTTATTATGCTTGTTTAATGTAACTGAAATTTATTCAAATGAAATACATAGTATTAAAAGAAAAGAATATTCTTATGTAAGTTTAAATAGCAAGGAAATAGATCAATATTTCCTGTATTTAGAGAGTACTTCCAGCGATGAATAAAAGATTCGCTGGGAAGCACTTTAGGAAAGATATTGCATAATGATATATAAGAGTATTCTTAAAATTAAAATGTTAATGAATAACTATATTTTATCCATTACTGCCTCTTGACAGTTGACTTGTAAAGCCCATGGGAATTTATTATGCTTTTTTAATGTAACTGAAAGTTCCTCAAAAGAAATGCATAGTAGTAAATGAAAAGAATATTCTTATGTAAGTTTAAATAACAAGGAAATATATTTCTCTATATTTCCTCTATTTAGAGAGTACGTCCAGCGATGAATAAAAGATTCGCTGGGAAGTTCTTTAGGAAAGATATTGCATAATTATATATAAGAATATTCTTAAAATTTAATTAAAATTTATATGAATAAATATATTTTATCCATAACTGCCTCCTGACAGTTGACTTGTAAAGCCCATAGCAATTTATTATGCTTGTTTAATGTAACTGAAATTTATTCAAAAGAAATACGTAGTAGAAAATGAAAAGAATATTCTTATGTAAGTTTAAATAGCAAGGAAATAGATCAATATTTCCTGTATTTAGAGAGTACTTCCAGCGATGACCATAAGATTCGCTGGGAAGCTCTTTAGGAAAGATATTGCATAATGATATATAAGAGTATTCTTAAAATTAAAATGTTAATGAATAACTATATTTTATCCATTACTGCCTTTTGGCAGTTTGCTTGTAAAGCCCATGGCAATTTATTATGCTTGCTTAATGTAACTGAAATATTTTCAAAAGAAATGCATAGTATTAAATGAAAAGAATATTCTTATGTAAGTTTAAATAACTAGGAAATATATCTATATTTCCTGTATTTAAAGAGTACTTCCAGCGATGACTAAAAGATTCGCTGGGAAGCTCTTTAGGAAAGATATTGCATAATTATATATAAGAATATTCTTAAAATTCAATTAAAATTTA
This sequence comes from Latrodectus elegans, assembly GCA_030067965.1. Classification (NCBI taxonomy): domain Eukaryota; kingdom Metazoa; phylum Arthropoda; class Arachnida; order Araneae; family Theridiidae; genus Latrodectus; species Latrodectus elegans. The sequence continues at coordinate 82,708,892 of CM057817.1, read as the reverse complement.
TATGAATAAATATATTTTATCCATAACTGCCTCCTTGCAGTTGACTTGTAAAGCCCATGGCAACTTATTATGCTTGTTTAATGTAACTGAAATTTATTCAAATGAAATACATAGTATTAAAAGAAAAGAATATTCTTATGTAAGTTTAAATAGCAAGGAAATAGATCAATATTTCCTGTATTTAGAGAGTACTTCCAGCGATGACTAAAAGATTCGCTGGGAAGCACTTTAGGAAAGATATTGCATAATGATATATAAGAGTATTCTTAAAATTAAAATGTTAATGAATAACTATATTTTATCCATTACTGCCTCTTGACAGTTGACTTGTAAAGCCCATGGGAATTTATTATGCTTTTTTAATGTAACTGAAATTTATTCAAAAGAAATACGTAGTAGAAAATGAAAAGAATATTCTTATGTAAGTTTAAATAGCAAGGAAATATATCTTTCTATATTTCCTGTATTTAGAGAGTACTTCCAGCGATGACTAAAAGATTCGCTGGGAAGCTCTTTAGGAAAGATATTGCATAATGATATATAAGAGTATTCTTAAAATTAAAATGTTAATGAATAACTATATTTTATCCATTACTGCCTTTTGGCAGTTTGCTTGTAAAGCCCATGGCAATTTATTATGCTTGTTTAATGTAACTGAAGTTTATTCAAAAGAAATGCATAGTATTAAATGAAAAGAATATTCTTATGTAAGTTTAAATAACTAGGAAATATATCTATATTTCCTGTATTTAAAGAGTACTTCCAGCGATGACTAAAATATTCGCTGGGAAGCTCTTTAGGAAAGATATTGCATAATTATATATAAGAATATTCTTAAAATTCAATTAAAATTTATATGAATAATAATATTTTATCCATAACTGCCTCCTGACAGTTGACTTGTAAAGCCCATGGCAATTTATTATGCTTGTTTAATGTAACTGAAATTTATTCAAAAGAAATACATAGTATTAAAAGAAAAGAATATTCTTATGTAAGTTTAAATAGCAAGGAAATATATCAATATTTCCTGTATTTAGAGAGTACTTCCAGCGATGATTAAAAGATTCGCTGGGAAGCTCGTTAGGAAAGATATTGCATAATGATATATAAGAGTATTCTTAAAATTAAAATGTTAATGATTAACTATATTTTATCCATTACTGCCTCCTGGCAGTTGGCTTGTAAAGCCCATGGGACTTTATTATGCTTGTTTAATGTAACTGAAAATTATTCAAAAGAAATACATAGTACTAAATGAAAAGAATATTCTTATTTAAGTTTAAATAACAAGAAAATATATCTTTATTTCTTGTATTTAGAGAGTACTTCCAGTGATGACAAAAGGATTCGCTGGGAAGCTGTTTAGGAAAGATTTTTTAATATAACAATTGAGATTGTTCTTAAGGTGGAAACACTCACACACTTAGAAGCATCATTATGTCATTTGTCGTTGTTCATCTTTATTAATTTATCACCTTATGAACAGTTGAATCCACTTTGAACCATAGGGCGTTAACCTTGTTCTCCCAATTAGTCCATGAATACGGTGTAATTACAAAACGAATAGGCCAAGTCATTTGAGGAAATATGTTTTTATTTGGGAAGAATATGTTTTTATTATTTTTCATGGCCAGAGGAAATTAATTGTTCTTTAACACATGAAATTCCGAATTAAAATTTCATTCTGTATTAATTTTTTCCGAAACTTCATACTGATTAAATATCTTTTTAATGTACTCTTGTAGTTATTTTTAGAACGAAAACGTTTCTCCTTAAATTTTCTATATAATATTTTTCAGAAAAGTAGTTATCTAATACAATATTATAGTAGGATCTCCGTGATGATAAAATGATTTACACGATCTGGAATTTTTTTCTTAACTATCATTAATTTTCTTGTATTCTTTTAAAATATTTGAAAGCCTTATTTCAAAGATACATACTAAGCAATCTTCCATTTGAAGATTGAATATATAAAATTATCTACCTAATATTATAAGTTTAAAGGTGTGTTTTTTGAATATAGGTTTCTTTCTTGTGGAAGGTTTCATGGCAATCTGTGGGGTCTGTCAAACTGAATAATAAATTGACTATTATCATCTAAGAATATTGCCTGCATTTTAACGGACGAAATGTTAGTTCATTTCTCATTCTATAAAAATATTCAGGATAAAAATATTTACTGTGTAAATTATTTTAATTTCTGTAAGATATCAAGAATATTTTCTTACATTCTAGTAACTTTGATACACATTAATGATGCACATACAAAGGCTGGTAATAAATCCGTGGATGCCTTCAGTCTGTGTATTACGAGTGTAATTTATCTTATCGTAGAAAGATACCATTTTCTCTCTTAATTTTTGATGAGATACTTTTATGTTTCGTCGTTTTGAAATGAAAGAACCAAGTTGTCCTAAAAAATGCTATAGTTTTATAATTTTTAAATATCTATCCATTTCATTCTGTGCAGCCAATCTCAATTCAACGTCAGGCAATAATTTATCAAATGGACAAAATTAGGTTTTTATTTATATAAATAAAATGGTTATCAGCTGTAAGATATATAATGTGTTGCGTGGTAGTATCCATACTTTGAAATAGTAAATAAATTTGGGAAAATTTTTTCTGTATTCGAATTTATAGAGGCTGTGTTAGAAATACTTGTTTGTATCATCTTATGCACAGTTGAATATTTCTTGCCATTTGACAACTTAAAAATTTTTCTGGCACATTATTAACGCTCTTCTTGTGATAATTAAATATATTATTCAAATGTTTCATTCCGTAGTTTTGAATATGAATGCGGTGCATCCTTTTGATTTATCCTGCGCATTCTATTTAATTTTGCTTTATTTTTATTTACGAGAATTTCAGTTGCGCATTTATATTTGCGGATTTTATTTCTGAGCAACACCATTAAGCTTGTTAAGTGCTTCATTGCAACATGTTTCTCATCAGTTTATGCTCCAGACTATATAAATCAGCAATAAGTTTGATAATCTTTACATTATATCTGGAAAAATAACTAAAATGCAAAGCATTTCACTTCTAACAGATTTTTTATAGATTTGAAGTGTGGGCATACTTTGTGTTATCAATAACCTAGATTTGGAAGATCATGTAGAGTGTTGATTTATTTTCTATTTAAAAAAAGACCATGAGATAAAGAATTTATTTTTATCATGTTTAGCTCATATTAACAAATTTTACGTTTCGTTTGAAATCTCTTGTAATTTTGAATAAATGCATAAATATTCAATTTTTACTAATTTATTCTACTGTTTACTTAAACATCGTAAGTGATAGATTTGAGAGTACATTAATTCTTTTATAAGAAACAAACGAAATGTTTAACTTCATTCCAGTTTTGATTTAAAAATAATTTTCAGTGAAAGAAGTGAAAAAGTCTACCGTTTTTTTTTTTTTTTTAAAGTTATTATTTCCAATTTATCAGATGAAATTTTTAATTGGCCATTTGACCATTACTCATTGTTTAATAAAATGTTGACTTATTTGAAAACCATATTTTTGCAGTACATATTATTCTGAAGGATTTCAATAACTGAATATTTTTAACAAATGGTCATTTTTTAGCTTCCTCTAAAAACAATTTTACTGGGAATTATTCCGAAATTCTTTTGAATATTAAATCGCGAGTATTAAAAAAGAATATAAACCAATAAAATATTAGAAACAATGGACTGAATTTTTCCTTAACTATATTTTGAGATTACAATTGAGGAGAAATTTGTTTTAAGTTTGAATTTATTTATGGTTTTACTGAATAATATTAAATTTTACCTAGAAGGCCAGAGCGCACAATATGATTAAGTGACAATGATGTTTATGTTAAATTTTACACATTTTTCTAAGTTAATTTGTGCGCAAATAATTCATAATAGTTTTTTAAAATATAAAATTAAAAAATGTAAGTAAAGAATTTCCCTGTTTTATTTTTAGGACTTTAAATCAATTCATTTATTATTTTTTAATATTTAATACGAAATTGACAAATTCAACAAGCGTATCATTTCTACATTTTTTTTTCTAATGCGTGAATGCTTTTTAGAATATAATCCGACTCAGAGCTACAAGGGGCAAATATGATAAGTTTTTTACAGTTGAGCCCTAATCTTTGCCCCGAAAGTGTAATTATATAAAACTATACAAAAAGGGAAAAAGGTTCCTTTTTGCCCGAACCAAGATTCGAACCCGGAGCCTATTGATTTGAAGTTAGGTGTGTTAACCCCTCCGCCATTGGTTGGCTATCATTTTTTGAATTAAATCAATAAAAAGTTCTAAGAGTCTTAGAATATTCGTATGATTGATATCATTAATAAATAGCAGTGTCCTCCAAAATAATGCTAATTGATAGTTTTTAATTCCATTAGATAAATTTCATTTGGTTTTGTTTCAAGTAGTTGAAAACTTCTTCACATTGCTGTTATGATGACTATATGTTTCATACTTTTTAATGTGAAACAGGTACCATACCAGAAAAACATATAATTATTTTTTTTAATATTTATTATCTTTCATAAACTATGATGTAATATTTCTCATGTAATCATTTTGTGCATTGCTGTTTCTCTATAAGACAACTTTCGTCCGCTTATGAATAGTATGGACTTAACACTTATATTTAATAGTTGGAAAGGTTTAAATGTTATATTTTGCCATTCCTTTTTTATTCCTAGTATTTTTTGGAATGTATACATAAATATTCAAGACAATGTGTATATTATTGTCTAAGCAGATTCCATTAAGGAGGAGAAATAAAAATATTCTTGTGTGGTTTCAGTTATTTTTATTTTATTCTATACATTCAGTTGGGTGTTTTCAAAAAATATCGATTAACTAAACAAATTTCTTAATGATTTATTCTTATTTAATTGAAATTATTCTTATTTAATTGGTTTATTTTATTGAAATAGTTTTTTCGATTGTTATTATTATTTATGTGAAATAAATTTAAAAATTAAAATTAATTCATACTTATTTATGGAACGTTTACTTATTTACTACTTGCTTAGTTATATATTTTTGGGGCTAATATAATGGCATGTTCATAATTTTAGAAAGAGTAACATTCATGTTTTAATTTTTTTTTCCATGTATCTTTGGATGAGATTTATAGGAACCAAGGAACCTTCCTAAAGTTGTTGTGAAAATGAAATTTCGTAAGTGCAGTTACAACTTTATTTCCTTTTTTGGAATCTAATTTTTTAGTATTTAATAATTTAAATTGTCATATCATCAATCTGCTACATTCTCTATCTAAGATTAAGCATTGTTAAATTTTTCCTGCCTTAATAATTCATGCAGCAGTAAACATTTTAACAAAAATATTTAATTTGCATATAAATATTATATTATTGTCCGATTAAATATTAACTTTTTTAGTATGATTTATTTACAAAACAAAAACTTATTCTTAATGAATTTCTTATTTGTACTTAGATTATTTAAATATTATTCTGTATGAAGTTTTATATCAATAATTTTATTGCTTTTAAAGTTTTTAATAAAATATTCACTCCACAAGTAATTCCACACATGGGTATATCTATTGTAAAATCAAATTACTTAACAAAACAGAAAGTTGAGAAAGATAAAAGGAACTAAAAAAAATATGTATTACTTTTAATTAAAATTTAAAAATTCGATATAATTTGTAGTACTACAAATGCATCTTTTATATAACAACACGAGTAAAGTATAAGATATTCATCTGTGAAAAGGGAACCCGTTCTTTACCTATTGGTTATCAGATTAGTACTCCTCCATCACTAATATTAACTTAACAAAAACATTTTTTACAAAGTATGATGCTTATGCATCACCCCCCCCTTTAAGTATATATCTGAAAATTAAAATACAGTATTTTTGTACATCGAGATATCTATAGAAAAGAGTTTGAAATTATGATTTATTTATGGAGAATTCTTAAAATTTAATACTTATATTAGGTTGGGCAATAAGTTCGTAGCGTTTTTTAAAACCAAATACTTTTATTTAAACAAAAAAGAATAGTTATATCAATAAGTTAATCAATTATATATTCGCCGTTGCTGTTTACAACTTCTTGCCAAAATCATCTGGTCTGGTGTCAAAGAGTTGTTCAGTCAGTTTTTAAGGACATTTTTGTTATCGAAGTAATACCCTTCATATGGTTTGACAAGCGGAAACGATGGTAATCGGTCGGTGCATGTTCCGGAGTATACGGCTAATGATAAAGATCTCCCATTCAAGCTCTTCGAGTGTGGCTTTGACGATTTATGCAGCATGGGGCATAGCATTATCATGAAGGAGTGTGGTTTGACCATGTCTATCAGGTCTTTTCAGTCGAATGACCTCATACACGTCGTGTTGCTGGGCAATATAGAACTCCTTGTTGACTGTGGCATTCTTTTCGAGCATTTCCCCATGCACCAAGAGGTCCTTAAAAACTGGCTCAACAACTTATTTGATACCAGACAAGGCGATTTTTGGCGGACAAAATGGTCGATTGGTCGAGAGGTGTTAAGAGGTTGTAAACAGTAACGGTAAATATATAATTGACTAAATTTTTGTAATTGTTTTTTGTTTAAATAAAAGTCTTTGGTAGAAACGTTACGAACTTATACCCCAACCTAATATTTACAAATGATTTGGAACAAGAGGAAGACTATTTACAACTTAAATGACAATCATTAACGATATGTAACGAGTGTAGAGTCAGGAGCAATAAGATGGGAAAGCGAATGTTCTATATGATTATAATTAGAGATGGAAAAACTTTTTTCTGTTGAAGACCGAATATTGAAAAAACAAAAAATTGACGGCCAAAGATAAATTTTTTCTAAAATTTTAAAAAAAATATGCATGTTTTACTATTTAAATGTTTTAATAAGTTGGGTGCAATTGTGATATCTCTTGTAAAAGTTCTTTATATTTTAGTTCAAAGTGAGATGTACTGATTCATGGAACGAAGCTAAATGTTTATCTGTCAGCCTATTTCTGACATTCTTTCTAAGATTTATATTTGAAAACGCTTGTTCACATATGGAGGATGAAGTAAACATAGCACTCTTTTTCAGATGTGTGATACTAAATTTGGGAAACTCACTTTCGATAATGATTTATAATTCAGACTTATTTAGAAACAGCTGCTTGAGATGATTATTAGACTACAACTCAACTAATTCTAGCAGCAAATCTGACCTCACTGCTTCACAATTTATGTTGAAAGGCATGGTAAAAATATCCAATTTTGTTTGAATGACTAAAATCTTAAAATCTGCGTTCAAACTCAAAAATGTAGTTTTTCAAGCCCTCTTCATAATTCTTGAGCTTATCTTCATTTACTGAGGGTTATGAATTTAAACTCGGTAAATGAGACAAATCTTATCTCGGCCATCAAACAGATTAAGATTTAGTTTAAAATCTATGAGATGGGCCCAAATATCGTCGATAAATTGATTTTTCCCATTCAAATTGCTCATTTGAAGATCTGTGAAAAAATGCGAAGTCCAAAAGCTATTCTGTATCTTCTAACATTTCGCACTCGGCAGAACACTGTTTCTCATGGGAGAATGACACAATGTCGTCTTTCAACTGTCAAACTCGTTTGAAAACACATCCTGCACTAAGCAACCTTACTTTCGTGTAATACGAAGGTCACTCTGAAATTTTTGAGATATAACTAGGTTTATAAAGTTATAATTTATAAACCTAGTTGTATAACCTTAAAATTATAGGTGTGTTGAAAGTAGTCTCCTGCAACATCAATGCACTTTTGTAGGCGAAATTTCCACAGATTAAATGCCTCAAGCAATTCATTTCTTAGAATAGATGAAATAAATGCATTTATAGACACATCAATCTCTTCTTCTGAATGGAAATGACGTCCACGTAAGTTCTTTTTAAGATTAAAGAATAACCAAAAGTCGCACATAGCTAGATCAGGTGAATACGGCGGATGTTCGATCACTTTAATTTGTTTTTTTTAAGAAACTCATCTGTTAATCCGGTAGCATGTGAAGATGCTTTGACATTGTGAAGCATTATTCCAATAACATTCAGTTCTTGTAGAATTTCTGGAAGATATTTAGTGGTATGCCAGTTTGCTGTTACTGTCTTCTGTCCTTCCAACTTGATGGCTTTGACCAATCCCGTACTTCTGAAGAGAATGACATACATCACTTTTTTCAGTGCGCGTTGTTTTTTCACCACTGTCGGCTTGGGATCATCTTCAAAGACCCATACTTTGCTTTCTTGACGTGTTGGAACGTCAAAAAACGGTATGTACCTTTCATCACCTGTTACAATTTTAGATATGATATGTTGGCCACCATCATTTAGCAATTTAAGAGTTTCTTTACTGATTCTGACACACTCCTCTTTTTGGTGCTCAGTTAGATTATGGGGAACCCAACGGCAAACTACTTTTTTCATATGTAATTCTTCATGAATGATTTTGTGTATGGCTTTAGATCAAATGTTAAGTTCCTTCTGTATCATTTGTTAGGTACAGCGATTATCATCCATTAACATTTTTCGTATGTCAGACACATTATCTGGGATTACTGCCAACGGTGGCCTTCCTGTGTGTTCTTCATCCTGAAGAAAATTGCGACCTCTTCTAAATTTTCTAAACCATCTGAATATATTAGCACGAGCTGGATATTCATCACCAAATACTAATTGCAACCGTTGATCGCATTCTTGATTTAATCCTGCTTTACAATCGCAGAAAATCATAATTCGAAAATATTCTCAGGTCAACTCCATTTTCTCTTCTGTTTAAAGTTTTTTCTACGCTAAACAAGTTGAAGTAAGTCAGAAAAAAATAATCTGTGTTAAAATACTTTGTATTTTAAAACTAAACCGTTATTTTCATTTTGAGAATTCTCGCCTGGTCGTCTCTCAAAAATCTCAGAGTAACCCTCATATAGTATATCAGAGTATTCAGATTGCACGGACTAAAGAAAATCTTGAAACTGCCTATGGGTAAACCCACGAGAGCGGATAATATTTAACAAGTTTCACGAATGCTTCAAGCACGGATTTTATATTCAAAGCAGATTTATACAGAGCATCATGATACATTGCACAATGCAGAAAAACTTTTAGCGGGATAGATTTAATTAAAGAGACAAAGAAATCAAAATTTTGTTTGCTGTATATTAGGGTCTCCATCGTTCATACATACGAGGGTTACTCTGAAATTTTTGAGATACGAGAATTTACAAAATAAAAATAACGGTTTAATTTTAAAATACAAAGTATTTTAATACAGAAGATGAATTTTTTCTGACTTACTTCAACTTGTTTAGAGTAGAAAAAAATTTTAAACAGAAGAGAAAATGAAGTTACGCGAGAACATTTTCGCGCTATGATTTTCTGTGATTTTAAAGCAGGATTAAATCGAGGAGAATACGTTGAACGGTTGCAATTAGCATTTGGTGATGAATCACCAGCTCGTGATACTGTATTCAGATTAATTAGAGAATATAGAAGAGGTCGCAGTTTCCTTCGGGATGAACACTTAGGAAGGCAGCCGTCGGCAGTAATCCCGGAAAATGTGTCTGCCATACGATAAATGTTAATGGATGACAATCGCTGTACCTATCACATGATACTGAAAGAATTTAACTTTGATTTTGTGTATGGTTGCGGATTCATTCATGAAGAATTACATTTGAAAAAAGTAGTTAGCCGTTGGGTTCCTCATAATCTGAATGAGCACCAAAAAGAGGAGCGTGTCAGAATCAGTAAAGAAACTCTTAAAATGCTAAGTGATGGTGGCCAACGCATCATTTCTAAAACTGTAACAGGTAATGAAATGTACATACCGTTTTTTGACGTTCCAACACATCAAGAAAGCTAAGTATGGGTCTTTAAAGATGATCCCACAAAAACAACTCGCACTGAAAAAAGTTATGTATGCCGTTTTCTTCAGAACTACGGGATTGGTCAAAGTTATCAAGTTGGAAGGACAGAAGACAAAAACAGCAAACTGGTATACCACTAAATGTCTTCCAGAAATTCTACAAGAACTGAATGTTAGGTGAGTAATGATTCACAATGACAATGCATCTTCACATACAGCCGGATGAACAGTTAAGTTTCTTAAACAAAAACAAATTGTGATCGAACATTCACCGTATTCACCTGATCTAGCTATGTGCGACTTTTGGCTATTCTTTAATCTAAAAAAGAACTTACGTGGAAGTCATTTTCTTTCAGAAGAAGATATTGATGTGGCTATAAATGTATTTTTTTCATCTATTCCAAGAAATGAATGCTTGAGTCATTAATCTGTGGAAAATTCGTCTACAAAAGTGCATTGATGCTTGAGGAGACTACTTTGAACACACATAAAATTTTGTAAGTATAACTATAAAAACGTAGTTGTATCTGAAATACTTCAGAGTGACCCTCGTATATTTGTTATATGTACTCTCAAATTTAAAAGCCCTTCCTGAATTTCATCATCCCGTTGTAGTTCCTTTTATAGAACTCATGCATGCTAATTTCTGAATGATTTCAAAGTTCTCATCAACTCCTCTTATAAACAATAATAATTGAGCATTTATCATTTATATCAGTTCTTTCATCCGTCGCTATAGAGCAAAATTTAAATTGGCCAATCTTGGACTCTAATTGTGATGTCAAATTTTTATTGATGGTTTTGATTCCAGAAATCACCAATTTTTGAGGTAAGCTTACAGTCTCAAAACTATTTTTCTTGTCTGTACATGAAACATCACAAACTTTGAGCGTGCCTTGCTTCACTAATTCCCCATCACTGAGAGCTTTATTATTTTAGCACTATTTTATGCTCGAATATAACTTGCATGTGTTGCTGCTTCTTGGATATTGTTTACCTTATTAAAAGAATTGTGTCGGGCCTGATAACTTTTCACCAAGACTCTACATTTTGTTTTCTTTCATATTCGGACATTTGCTTCGTATTTGGATTTCTTATGTTTGGATGTAAAATGATGGGAAATGTTATTTTCCTTATAGACTGCTACAGCTTCGTTGCTGTTCAAACACATTGGTGTATCCTTAACAACTGTAAAAAATATTCCTAGGTCCATTCATCATTAAAATCACGGCTCTCTCAATCAACTTTACGTTTTTACGTTGTCATTTTGGGGTTCAAATATTTTACGAGTAACTGAACAAGCACTGTGTACGCTATACTTTTTATACTTTCACCACTATTTACAATGATGCTATATCTCCACTATCTTTCAATACGCAATCAATAATATTAAAACTTGTACCAAAAGAAAGCTGGACCTAAAAATGCGCAGTCTGCTACATTTGAATTCATCTATAATGGATTTCCGTGTGATTGCTCCCCAAGAAAGAGTTTCTTAGCGCCAGGCTACTGCAATAACTGACAAAGAACTTGCAATTTTAACGCTTTCACGATTACAGCTGTCTGTGCCTGCTATTTCCGTTTATTCATGTTTTATAAAACAAAATTAGAGAAAATAAGATTACCAGCCTTTTTTCAAAAGGCTGATAATATATAAGCAAAATAGAAAGTGAGATGGATATATAATATACAAATCATATTTTCTTTAATTTAAGTGAAACCGACAAATTATTTGCGGGCCTCATAAAACCTTCCGGTTGATCGTAGTTTGCCCACTCCTGATTATATAATACATAATATTTCAATTGTTCACTGTTCATAAGTGATTGAATTTCTTATGTGAAGTCTGAATACAATGAGCTTATTGTTTTCAAATCCGAAGTAAGCAGTCTTCTGCAAACAAACATACAATCCATGAACAGAAAACATCACATGTAATTCTTTTTTTTACCAAAAAGTGCTTGAAATCCAAAATTTTAGGAAAGCAATAGATGGCTTATCAGCAGATTTCCTTAAATAGGTGATTCGTGCGAGGGCAGCTCAGCAGATAGTGGTCAAAAGTACCCACACTACTACACACGCACACAGACTTGACTTTGATTTATTAATTCTATTGAAGAAAATAGGGAAAAAACCATAGTTCATTATAGTGTAATTAATGCAAGGATTTGTTTGGATAGTATTGTTGAAACTTTAGGAATCATTTGAGTAATCGGCTCTGTTCCACAATGTCCAATTGCTCTTGCCATAAGGTTAAAATCTGTTGCTTCAGTTTTAACTGTGGAACAGATTTTGTGTATGGCAAAATAATTATTTGGGTATTAGTATCCATTGTTTCCTCTTTTGCTCTTTGATCATAGCTCCAATTTCCTGCTTAGGCGCGTATCAAATAGAGTTGAATTCTCATGTCTATTGCTACTTGTTGAAGCGATAGCTGTATTTCATGTGAATTAAGTTTGATTTATGTTGTGGGCCACAGGTTGCCATTACAACTGATAAACTGTCACTTCAAATGGCCGCTAAAGTGTATTTCAGTACTTTTGCATGGTTAATTGCTTTTAGGAATAGCAAAACTTCGGCTTGAAAAACGGAATTGAAAGCTTGTAGTTTGAAGAGATTGTAAGTTTCCTCACTCGCAAATGTATCATAATTATGAAAACAGCTCCTGTACATTGGTCATACTTTGAGCCATCTATATAATAATTTACAACTGACTGATTGAACTAGGGTGGTTTGATGATAGTCTTCAGTGATTACGATGGATTATACAAGTAAATATTCTTAAACCAGAGTGAAAGATGAATAGTGTATTTGTGTACAGGGGCTTCAATGAAAACTGCTGAGAAATGCTGATCTCTTAGTGATATATTGGCTCGAAACTGAACTGCCAATGTTTTCAGCGTTTCTTATCTCTAGTTTGTGCTATACTGATGATATTTCTTCTAACACAATTGTAGCTGTAGTACTGTAGCATCTCGTTATGAGGAGAGTGAGGTGCCGAGCTGGCAGCCGAATGGTTAGCGCTCTTGCCTTCGGTTCAACAGTTCGTGGGTTCGAATCCCACCTTGGGCATGGATGTTTGTAGTGGTTCGGAATCCACTTTAAGCCTTAGGCCGCGGTCTAATTAGCCCTTGTGTGCAAAAAATGACCGTTGAGCGACAAACAAACAAGAGGAGAGTGAGGTAGCATTCTATATATGCTGGAGAATTGTTATTTTTCTTTCACTGAGTGAAAGTATCCAAAATGAACCATAAGCAATAATTCTTTTTATAAGGGTGTGGTAGATGGACTTCATTAATTTACATTTAGACCACAGCGATGGCTCTTATGCAATTGGTACAACTTTTATTTTGAGATGCCTAATCTGGGATTGAAATAATTAATTTTATCTATTTTAACACCAAGATGCATTAAAACTTTCGTATACTTCACGTTGATTCCATCGAATGTCAGTTTTGGGTTTCTACATTGGCCGATTATCATTGGGACTTTTGTGAAAAGACGTGTAGCTTTTTAGACATCTCCGAGAAAATATGCAAAGTCTCGTAACAATTATTTTTTAATTGTACTCTAGTATGGCTTTGAACCATGAGAAGCGTGTCGTGTGAAAAATAACAATGTCTGTGAGCGATGGTCAATTATGGGATGTGTGCAATATCATTAATGTAAATGTCCCAAAGAGTCGCACAAACCACATAGAGAGCCTTGAGAGGACAACCTCTAATTTGTTGTTGGATAATGGTCGAGTCACTATATGAAATATTCTGCAGTTTTCGGTCTTCTAGGAAACTATAAACTGTTCTGACAATAACTGTTTATAGTTTCCTAATAAACTGTTTAAAATTGATTCCTGAATAACTGCTTATAGATCAAACAGACAATAACTGTTTAAGAAGGGCTGAATAAAAGTCGTTTTCTCTATTCCTGTTTATTATAATCTTAGCTTTACTTACTCTGCAGACATACTTTAAGACATATTCTGTAGATATGTTGGAACGAAAACGAAATTGGCTATTGCTGCGAAAATTCGTTTTATGTTGATAATATTTAGAGCAATTAATTTCTAGCTTTTCTAGTACTTCTCCAGTGCTGGTAGGAAACATATAGGACGATGGGAAGATATTTTGGATCTTTTGGTCCTTTCTTAGAAACAAAATCACTTTGAAATGTTTGGGAAAATGGTGCCATTTTAAGCAGGTATAGAAAAAAAAAAAGGAATCGCTGACAAGAACAGACGACTAATTTTACCCTTGGGTTGTTAATACCCTCCACTTTTGGAGCTTTGATTTACTGAAGTTATTTATGGTGTACTTAAGCTCAGTTAAGGTAAAAGACGGATCAGGATCGTTAGTGGGACTGAACTGAATGGTTCTAAGGTTGGCATTAAAAGACAAATCATCCTGAGTTGTATCTTGAGGGAAAGCCTACGAGAGATTTGTTTGATGAATTGCGTTAGAGAGATTTAAATTTTTTGAAGTATTTTACAGAAATTGACATTAAGCTAATTAAAGACTATCAGTTGCAATTTTGTTGCAATATATCAAAATCTCTATCATTATTTGTACAAAACTTCATCCAGCTGGATATTTTTGCTCTCAGAATTTCCTGTAAAAAGCTAGTTGCTTTTTGTATTCTATGTATAGCCTAGTGCGTTCTGTGTCATCTTAAATGGTTTTCATTTTTCTCCTAAGAGCATTGGTTTCTTTGTTTCATTGTCTGTAATGATGAGTTCCACCAATTAGTCTTTGTTTTATTTGGATTTCAAATTTTAAAGTGCTGTTCAGTATCTGCTTGAATAATAGAAAGAAATGTTTTTGTTATTGTAATAAGGATGTCTAATAGTCGGTGCAACATCTAAGTTCATCATTTATTGTCTCTATTGAACATTTTATTTGAATATAAAATGCTTCTTGTTTCCATGCGCGTTGAATTGATTATTAAAGGACATGTTGATACTTTGCATAAAATTATAAGAGATGGAATGTTTCAGACAGAATAACATTTGAGTAATTATTACTATAACGTTTTGGTATCTAACGGATTAAATTTCTTTGGTAACTGAACGGAAATTATTAATTCAAATTCAGTCTGTAAGAAAATTTATTTTTGTGACTTATGTTTTATTAAAAAATTTATTTTTTTGTAAAAGTTTATAACTGTTCTGTTACACATTTATAATTCCACAAATAGTATTTGTTTTAAATTGGTATACCACACACACCCAACATAAATTTCTGTTTTATTTGCTTTATTTGAGCTACCTTTATATCAATTTGTCTTTAAATTCTTATCCTTATATTTAAAAGTAGGCATAAATTTCAACAAGTGCATTGTCTTTCTTTTACCCTTTTATCAAAGTCTTGCCTGTTGTATGGTAATGAAAAATGTAGACCATACTTTTGTCTGGTCTACATTTTACAGTCGCAGAGATATGATTACTATTCTCTTATACTAATAGAATTCTGTATCTTAGTCATTGTTATACTTGAATTGTTTGAGATGATGTTTCAACATTTCAAACTTTACTAATAGAAGCAGTTACAGGTATACCAGTAAATTGTCTGAAAATGCACTAGTGAAGACAAAAGTCTTTGATATATCTTTTGAAAATTATGAAATAGTACTTTCTTCAATGGTTTTGATCCTGAACCAATCACTTGGCACGAAAAGTTCTGATTTATTTGGTTGAGTTTCGAAGATAGCAAATTGAGAATTACCTAGTAAGTCTCTATGTCCACTTATACATTTTAATTAGCTCAGCTTGTATTTTTGTACTTTGAAGCAATTTCAATAAAGTTGAAACAGTTTTATTATTTCTGTTTTATCCGGTGCATAAGTTTCGATAATGATATTATTAATTTTTTTACAATTTTAGCACAAATATTTATATACTCCTAAAAATAAATTTTCCGAGACCTGCGAGATCAATAAGTCTCCTACGAATGCAACATATGTAACTTATATTTTATTAAAATCAGGTCATCCAAAATTGTAAAACATAGTTTTCATGTATGGTAAATTATTGATGTAGTTTGTCCATTTTGTTCAGGGAAAGTTTTGTTCAATGTCAAAACGGAATACAAAAATTACTGATGTTGCCATCAAATCTGTAGTTATATGAATACCACACCTTTTTACTGTTCAACGTCTTCAAATTTTGCTATTCCTTCAAAGTCCGAAGGCACGATATTTTTTAATCCTGAATCACAAATATTTCATGTATCTTTGCTCGATTTCTTGAAAATGAAATTAAATTTAGGTGAAAATATACCTTGTAATAATTTTCTTTCACTGGCGGTGTATTGTCATCCTCACATAGATTGCTATTATTACTGCACCAGCATACTTCTCTGTACCTAGCTCTGAGTTGGAATATACAGTTAGATGGAAATTTTTCCGTGAGAATCTTCGTAATTTAAAATTCCATGACAACCTTCGTAATGTAAAATTAGAGACTAGGCAGACAATGCATTACTTGATGTGCCTCGAGAGGTTGGCATTCATTTGGAGGACATTGCAACCAGAACTTATTTATAGTACCCCTGTGCCATACTCGTAAACATTGAATTCATACATATTATAAATAATTAAATTCTCATGTAAATAATTTTTACTTGAATTATAAGTGATCTCCTGTAGTAACTTGTGTACAAGAAAATTAAAGTCATTTGTTTTAAAGCTTAGGTGTGGTCGATTTTGTTATCTGAGGCATACACTTGTCTACCATGAGGAGATATCTGCAATGAAACTTGTTCTTTTAACAATAACAATTACATAGGTGTCCGTAATTAATCTGATAGCTACCCTTAATATATTTTTGCAAGCCCAAATGTAATCTTTTCCGCTTCTTCGAAAATAATACATGAGAGAATGTGGTCTAGGAATTTTACTGTTATCCTTTAGATGCATTCATTTTATATTTACAATTTTAATACACTTTCTTAGGAAATAATTTCCTGAAATTGAATCACTAATTGATAAAACTCCTTCATGGGGCTTTCCTTTTATCCCAAATGATATTGTCGCCCTACTGACGGCATCAATATGACAGATTAACAAATGTTCTTATTTTGGAATTAAATGCCTGGTTCTATTTCTGTTTCTTAAATTTAATTTTTTAATTCTTTTGGAAATTACAATCCAATTCACTGATTAATGTTTTTTTCCAATAAAATTATTGGCTGGAATTTTTTCGTTGTAATGATTAGTTGATTAATCCTAATATAGTAATCATGTGTTTTCTGGAGTCTATCTTTTTGCCAATTAAGTAGTTATGTAATTTATAATTTTCCTTATTTGGAATAATTCTTACGAACAATTTCCATTTTAATATAAGGTTTAATTTCTTTTAAAAATCGTCACTAATTGAAACTTATAAATTACTTCTGTGGCAATACGAATGCAATAGATAGTTCCTTTTTCGTACTTGGTTTGAGTGATAATAACTTACGTCGAATGGTGACAAGAAATTAAAGGAACAACTTTTAGAATTCTCCCTAGCAGAGAGAAAAAACAGGGGTGATGGTTATATATATATATATATATATAAATAAACTAGATTTTTATGATTTTAATGCACTATATAGGATGGTATTTTCTCAAAAATTGGTCATTAAATGGTATAAATACTTATTAGATAAATTTGTTTTGAATGTATTAAATTTAGAGTCACTGAGATTTTTGATAGAAATTTTAATAAAATTTAGATAATTTAATTAAGTGAAACATTTTAATATATTTTGTTTTCTTAAAGTGTGGATTATGCTGTAAAGATAAATGAAGTTAATTAAAAAAAATTAAATCCTCTCTCGATTGGTGATCCATCAGGCTGAGACAATGTTACGATTCTGTAAAGAGTGTATTGGATTTCAATAGTGATATGAAATCTTACTTCATTCTGTTGTAAAACACTTTGAAATGCTGATCATGAATGACTTCACAACAGTTTGCATCTTTAGATTCTTGTTATCGTGTGGAAGGTGGACTGGCATTATGGTGTGCGTTGCTCCACTTTTCCAACTGAACCATATTTTGGTGTGGAGTCCAATTTCCTCAGTACACACATGCCATATGTATCCGTTTATAGGGTAGGCAATGAAAAGACAGGACAGATAAAGTACATCGATGTCCGAACAACCGGTATTCGAACCCAGAACCTTTCTTTTCACAGTCAGGCACACTGACGACTAGACCAGTTGGCTGGCAACCATTATATTAATGCATTTATTTGAAGAAATATTGTGTGGGATAAACACTGGTTTACCTGATGTGATAGGAGATTACTCCTTCGACCACTACTTCAAATATGTATTCAGTACATATAAGTCATATAGGCCAGCCGTGAATGCTCAGCTGTTTTCCATCTAACCAGCCCATGACCATCATTTATATCAATACAGAATCTGCTTTCACGAAACACGACAAATTTCCACTTCGTCCTCCATGAGACCACAGTGGCGTGGTTATTTAGATCGTTGCTCTAATTACGGGAAGTTAGTGAATACGAATCCCGACTTAGCCGAAGATGAATCATGTATAACAAACATTGTGAATGACACGTTGAATAGGTCGTGGTTGCAATGTCCTCTAAGTGAAATAATACCTCATGGATAAGTCTCTTTCTTTGTTAAACGAAGTTACTAAGAAATCTCGGATAATTTAATTTGCATAAATTAATTGCGATTTTAGGAATATTTTCTTATGTCAACATCCTAAGAATATGAGCAATTTGTATTTCGAAACAGTTGCATTAAGTATAGGACGGTTTAACTGATAGGGAATGGCTTATATAAAACATTGACAATAAAAATCTTAGAATACCAGAACTTACATTTTTCTTGAGTAATTTTTATTTAAGTTCTCAGTTTTTAAGTACGAAAATACAAAGTTACTCTGTCTTTAATAATAATAATAAAAAAAGATGTAAAAGTATTTTTAATAAGAAAATATATTATAAAATTGTATTATTATGTAATTTTAACATTACATTTTTTGGGTACTTAATTCTTATATTTTTCGAGTGTAATCATCCATTCCTATGTAATAATTTAATACAAATATCCAATTAAAATTGCAATAAATGTTTAAAAATGTTCCTATGTTTGTGTTTACAACATTATCTGCTTGAGATATTTATCCAATAAATCTCATCCACTGATACTTATATTTTTATACTTTGAATTGATAGGAAAAATATATCGGTGACTAGCAAATATCATTAAAGCTCCATCAAAAATGTAAAGTTCTTCAAATTACACAAATTTTTTGTAAGGCCTGTAGAAAGCTATTATGTAACTTATAAGATTGTTTTAAGAAAAGTATTACTCTTTCATGTCTTATATTTAGAACAATATTATGTTTTTTTTTTCCTAAGAATTGTTAAAGCTGAAACAAAACCTCAATTATAGCAAATCCTAAATATAGGAAACAATTTTCATTATTTTACAAACAATGAAAATTGTTTCTTATATTTAGTAGTTAAAGGGATAATTTTATAAATGGGGTGGGGGGACTTGCAGTGGAAAGAAAGATAAGTGAAATATTTATGGCATATATTAGAATAACATTTTCTGTTGAATTGAAAGCGTGTATTATTAAATTAATAAAACATAACTTTTATACTTTCAATATATCAACACTATTTCATCTAGTATTACTGATAAAAAATATTTTTAAAAAAATGAAATAAATGATAGATGTTCAAAAACAGAAGATATGATTAAGTTTCTGAAGTTGTATTGAATAAATTTGACTTTTTTACTGTTTTTATTATCTGATTTTCAATGTCTTTGACCTTATCTTCGATTCTGATCTTGATAGTAGTAGCACATATGGGAATTATTTTAAATTTCTGAACAGCCTGCATTCCTTAAAGTCTGATCACGGGCTTATAACGTGCAAGGCATAATTAATTCTCCAATCGTGTACAGCTTTATTTCGCGATCTTATTTTACCATGAGATAGGAAGTCTATAAATGATTTATCTTCAATGGTCATTTTTCTTAAAATAATAACTTGCTTTTGCATATTTTCAAGCATTCTTTCAAAATTTTCTAGCAGTATTTTCGCTAAGTTCGGATGTTTTGAATTCAGTTGATGAAATTCTTTAATGCCTCATTAGATAAGCTTTCAGAGCATACAACACAGAGTCCGCGGATCAAACTCGCTGTCAGGTTCTTTAATGAATCCAAATTTTAATTTGTAGGAATGATATATATATATATATATATATATATATATATATATTGATATATTGCATGTTTTATACTCTCCACCTCTCGTTCCAACGTTGTTCCAAATAGTGCTTGATGAAGATTGTGAAGAGTCTGATTTATTAATCGTTTCACAGTTATGTGAAGTACTATTAATGTTATTACCAGTCTCAATGTACTTTTTCAATTACTGAAGGAATTCTTTTTCACTCATTATGGGTTTAATTTATTTGAATATAAAATAAAAAAATGAAGAAATATAGAAAAGTCAAGCTAATTTTTTATCCCAATAAATACCAAACAAAAGAAAATATGCACAAATTAACATTTAAGATCATACCTGTATAAAAAAACCAATGTATGCAAAAAAAAATATGCAAAAACTTCCTTAATAACCCAACTAAAATACTGAATATATTTCAAACTGAACTAAATACGTCCATAAGCCCATCTTTAAATGCTTCAACTGATATACATATGCGATATACAGGTGAGTAAAACATTACAGAAGTACAAGACAAAATATATATCTAAAATAATGTTGCTAAATCAATAGGACTTATATTCCGTAACGTAATTCCACAAAGTTACGTTTTTATAATTTTCCATTTATTATTAGGGATTGAATTAAGCTTCAATGCAATATGCACAAATTAACATATGCTAAAACATAACTTAATGGGATGAGTAAGTATATTTCATATTTTACTCAGAACCAGTGAAATTTTCTCGCGGTCTATAACTTTAGTGACCACGCCTCCAATGCATGAAAATAATTCACCGTTCCTATTACAAGATCCCATCCATCATTCAGTACCTTTAAATAAAATATTTTCGAGAAGATCTTCAGAAATTTTTACTCGATGATATAGAACTCATCGGCGTTGAATTCATTCTTAAATTTCTTGCAAATACTGGACATAGCTATCATTTTTCAGTCTGAAACTATATTTTTTATTTCATCTCGACCCCATTAAAATATATTATTAATATCGGACATTTTATACTCTGAGACTTGCTGAAGTCAAATGTGTTGTCATTTGATCTTTTATTATAGCTCCCAACAAACCATATGCCACTATCAACAAAATATATAATAGTTACCTATGCGACTTAATGGTTACTCACTTGACACATGTGCAATGTTTTAAAAATTAGTTATTTTTCATTATTCTCTGTTATTCATCAAACTCTCGGTTACTTTCATTTTATACCCTTTGTTATCCATAAAAGATTGCCAAAAAGAGAGGCAAAATCATATTGTACGATATTTTTTTCAGTTATCAAGAATCTCTATAACGTTAAGTAACAATGCACGCAGAAACGTCATAGTCCACAAATGTTTATTAATTATGTGCATATCCCGACTATTACAAAATATTGCTACAATTTTTTGTATACAGTGTGTGACATCACGAGATACAGAGGTTGAACGTCACAAAATAAAGGGGTTGGACAAAAATATGGAAACACCTTGTGAAATGCATGTTTAGAAAGAAAGATTGATTTTAATGAAATATGTAGGTGGCGCTGGCGTTTTCGCCTACTGACTCCATCTATACAGCTTCGTAAATGCGATGCACAGTTCAGTCGTTGTCGGAGCTCTGTTATGGGAGGTAGGCATTGCATTACATCAGAGATAAGAATTCGAACGTGGGCGAATTGTTGGGGCGCATATAGTATGTGCTTCCGTAAGCAAGGTAGCCGAGGTGTTCAGTGTTTCAATAGATACTGTATCGAAGATTTATTTGGCATATTTGAAATGCGGAAAAACATCATCCGCTAAATCACAGCGCGGACGGAAGTGTGTGCTGAGCAAAAGAGAGGCGACCATGAAGGAGGATTATCACGAAAAATAAGACCACAGCTGCAAAAGTTACTGCTGAAATGAATTTCATGCTACCAAACCCTGTGAGTACCAAGGCAATTCGAAGGGAGCTTCATAAACAGGGAATTGCTAGCCATGCTACAATTGAAAACCATTCATCAGAGATAATTCTGCACATAACTAGAAAAAGTGGTGTTTAAGTCATAAGGCCAGGACTATAGATCAGTGGAAGAGAGTAATATGGTCTTATGAGTCTTCTTTGACATTGTTTCCCACTTCTTGCCGAGTTTACGTGTGGAGAACGCCATCTGAAGCCTTTAATACAAACTGCTTGTTGCCAAGAGTGAAACATGACGGGGGCTCTGTGATGGTTAGTACAGCCATATCGCGGTTCTCTGCTGGCCCTTTGCCGGTCAGATTTCTGTCAAGACTTATGTAAACATTTTGACCGATCAAATCGATCCCATTACAAACTTTTCTCCCCAATGGTCATGGTGTCTTCCAAGACGACAAATCCCCTGTTCACGCAGCTCACATTGTCCAGAACTGGTTTTCTGAGCATGAGAGTGATTTTTCACATCTTCCCTGGCTACCTACAGACGAACAAACACTTAACCATTCGGCTGTTAGCTCCTTTGATATAGGTTATGATGCATTGGGTGCAATATCAAATGTTTTAAATACACTTATGTTTGAAACAGTACTAAATACGTGCATGAATTCTTAAATATAACATTTTTTTATAGTTTTTGTAAAGACAGATTATAAATTTCTACTACGATTAATAAATATAATTTAGTTTGCTTACAAATACAGACTTGCATGCCATGTCAACAAATTGTATTAAACTACCTTTACAATCGCTGAGTATTCTTTCCTCGGTTAATCTACATTTATGAAAAACGTAATTGAAAATTGCAAATATGTCTTTCGAAATACGGAAACCAAAATGAATTAGATGTGTAAAATACAACAATTAGGAATAGGATTGGTGCTTTCCATGGAGGGAATGATATCTGTAAGTTTGACAAAATTGTAATGTGGACTTTCAGATCCAAATTCATGTTTTGAAATAAGGATCGGGAAACTAGTGTTGAAAAATTTTAAAATAAATAAACCTGTTTGGAAAGATAAATTAATACGTTGTAGTATCTACTATCAAAATTGAATCCCCACTTATTTCATTTCATAACAATTACTAGTCCCTTCATTTTTATATTCACAACAATGACAATAATTCAACTAATGTATCATCATAAAAATACGGTAAAAATAATATAAATTTTCATATCAATTTCTTATAAACTTTAATTCCAAGCATACATTTTTATTTGGTTTTGATTTTCTTATGTCTTCTCAAATATCAGGTTATTTGCATTATAATCTGTGTTACGCGTGCGCAATATATATGATTTCCCTTTCATTCATTATTTGTGTATGGTTTTTTCACTAATTACTTCAAATTAAAAGAATTAATGATCTCTGCTTTTAAAAGCCTTATAGGCTCGTATATAAATCCTGATTTTGTGAATAATTATTTTGTTGACTCTGTGGGATCGTTTTGAAATAATATTTACCGAAAATGATACAGAAAAAAAAAGAAAGAAATCGCAGCAATACAATGTTTGCGAGAAAGTGCTTGCCATTTTTAATGACTCAGAAGAATATGACCTACAAAAATTTAGCCTATTGTTGGTCCTTGAAGTAATCCTATCTGCATTTAGCACCTTCTGACAACGCGTCTCCAATTGTGCTTAATCACACAATTGCGTTAAAATTGGTGCGATATGTTGGAGACGAAATAGTCCGTGAGTATTTGGCGCAAGTCTATTTTATTGGTGAACAATTTTTGACAAAGATGATTTTCCAGGAAACTGAAGAGGCTTTAATCTGGCGATGCAAGCCCAGGTCAGTAAAGAGACTAGTACAATCTCCCTCAACCCCAAATCACTATTATAATCCTTGTCCCAGCGTGACACGCGGTCTCGGTTACATCCCGGCGATTAACCAATGATGTTTCCTTTAGTTATAATGCCTATTGTACACATTATAATTGCTGAGAATACAAGTCCACAGTGATCGTTCAGCCCATTTGTAGTAACTCATAGTAAAACACTTGACGATTAATCTACCAGACACAAAGCATAATCTTGTGTGGGTGCATAGGTGGTCTGCGCTAGACGAGATAGTATCTTGGGATGACAACTAATGTTTGAAACGCTTGGGAGTGTCATACAGGATCCACTTTTCGTCACTGGTCAACACTTGATTGCATATTGATGCTCTATGGTGGCAGGAGAAAGCAATAATAAACAAGATGCCACTCGTTGTTGTTGCTTATGGACTTCAAACAACGCGTTATTAATCCAATTGTTCAGCCTGAACATCTTACTTAAACAGTGTAGATGAATGTGTGCGGTGAAACGTTTAAACTTCAATTGTCTGGCAAGATCACGTTTGACTACCGTCCTCTTTTATCACCAGCAAGGCTTTGTCATCCAAGGCCTGTGGTTGTCCAATGCAAGCAAATTATTCACGTGGTAAATATAGAATCGCAATACTAAAATACTCTTATTTGCAGATTATTTTAGAAAATGTACTAATACACTAATATATCTTCTTAATAAAAAGAAATTTCAGCTACAAGCATGAGCGAGTTATAAATGCGCACTATGATAGAGTTACAAATCTTCCTACCTGAATTTGTTGTTAACAATGCTTTGCCATACTTTCACTTACAACAATATCCTCAAAAGCTTCATATATTCGGCATGGATGTTTGTAGTGTTTCGGAATTCACTTTAAACCGTAGGCCCCGATATAATTGGCTCACGTGTGCAAAAAATTACCGTTGAGCGACAAACAAGCAAGCAAGCTTCATATATTCGGTGATACCTTGATGCAACAGCTTTGATGATATGCCCATTTTGAAATCGTAAGCAAAACAGAACCAAAATTACTCCTTCGACACGTCCATTTCTCTTCGCTACTGTACGAGTTACGATTGAAAAATATGCGTGGTGGTTTTGCTTTTATAACTACTAATATTTCTACTCTCAACTGACTTTAATCTAAATCCCTTTATACGTTTATTTGCATATTTATTCATATTCAATTCCATGACTACGTGAAAACTACAAAAATATTTTTGTTTATTTTGTAAAATTGAATTTATTCAGCGTAGTAACCACTATCAGGCGCAATACTTCGCCCAACAAGTTTAGAGTAAAATAATCCTCTGTATCAAAATACAGCATCATAGTGGTCACAAAGTCCCCAACTGCCATCAACAAAACATATTTGTGTTGGAGATCAATTTGCGAAGCAGAAACTTGTCTAAATGACGAAATATGTAATCTGTCAGAGCGAAATCTGGTGAATAAGGGTGGTGCAATTAAAGCAGATTCTTCAAATCCTGGATTATTTTCGTCTATAAACGCAGACATGTGTTGTGCTAATTTTTGCAAGAGTAAGACATCTAATCTGTTGACCACAACTAGCTGTCTCATGCTTAATATTTGGAGGCATTCATCAAATTGTTGAAGGTATATGCCCGTGTTAGTAGTACGGCCACACTGGAAGAAATCATAAAGAACCACTGTCTTGGTGGTTTGCCTAATGGCAACGAAAATCTTCTGTGGACTCGTGTTTGATGTGGCATTCTCTTTCGCAGATTTGCTGGTATGCAGATACTGTGTTTTCCAACTGCGATTAACGTATAGGACTCGTTTTGCATCTACAGTCAGGACACGGAGCAAAAGAGACTCCAACCTCTTGCTCCTGAAAAGAACGACAAGAGTCCAAGCGTGTTGACGTTTCTCCTCCGTTATGTTTTGGAGTACTCATGTTACGAACTTTTCAATCAAAGTCAAATATCGAGAGATTTTCTGTAATGATAAGGAGAACTTTACTTTCAGACGTAAATTTTTTACATCACAACGCACTGAATACCCAACTCCCGGTTCATGCTTGATCACCATATGATTGTTACAGAACTGAGAAACAGTCTACAGATTGTCTATTAATATCTGATGCCTGCACTCCATGCTTTGTTGATGTCGGATACTGTTGTTGCCTCCGACTGTCCAAGCTGGAACTCGTACTATATCACTATGCTCATGTCTCGTTATTCCATTACCCCTTCAATGATTCTGATGAATCGATCGCTTTTTTATAATGTCTGGAGTATTACTCCAGACATTATAAAAAAGCGATAAAAAAAGAGCGAGAAAGCTTTATAATGTCTGGAGTATACTCGCCATTTGAGGTATGTTTGATTGTTCATCATAATTGTTGTGGGCAGGATAATTCGTTGGAGTTGCCCTTGTCAGTGCTGGCCAATAATTATAAAATGATTCAATACTAAGCAAAATATCATCTAATATTCTGATTAAATCTAATTGATTTTATTTGTCCAATACTATTGGGATGTTACTTTTTAAATTGATTTCATTTATTAACATTTTGTGTTTCGAAGAGTACACAAAGATGCAAAGTTGAAACAGTTAGGGCTTGCATTTTATAAAGAAAACTAATAAATGTTAAGTTGTGAATAAAACAAGGTTCACCATGATCTTGTAGTTGGACGGCATTCTAGAGAGAGGAAAGTTCTAGGTTCCATCTCAGCTAGTGTCGAACAACGGAAAATTCATATTGCGTTTCTGTTTTCTACATGCAATTATTTTAAGGGGGATGCTTGGAAAATTTTACGTTTCCTCCTTTGTGTCGCATTTTTTCTATCTTGTAAAAGTCCTCCCAGGTAGATATAATGTCTTACGAGTGCATTAAGTAATTTTACTGTCCACTAAGATGAGTGAAATTTAAATATAATATTACATTTATCATGTTTATGATTGTGCTAATTATCATACCCTCTATATGCAAATACATTTAGTTTATGAAACTGTTAATGAAATTAAGTACACTATTTCATTTTCCTATTTTTTAAACCAGGAATTAGAAATAATCTCATCCCACAGCCAGTAAATTGGATGTTACCCAACTTTCATTTATATCATCGTTTGTAAACATTCATGAGAGGAAATATTTAATAACAAATATATGTATATTCAAATATAAATAACATTGCAAGTAAATGTCTTCATGCATAGAAAATTTTTAGCTAATAAAAGTTTGCAAAAGGTGATGTCATGGTGTTAAACGTTTCCTAGAATACTACCCTACCTTATGATCTGCTTTGGCACAGTTTGTTCTTATTGGACCTTGCGCCATAAAACTCAACCAACCTATGATCTGATTTTAAGTCAGCTGAGTTGGCAGTCGACTAGTTAATGGTCTGCATGTCTATATAGCTTGGAAGTCTATGTTGCTCGAAAGCTCCCTACACATTTTTTACTTGTATTTACTGATTCCAAATCTACTTTAAACTATCGTTTCTGGTATAATTAGTCTTGTGCAAAATATAACCGTAGAGCAACAAAGTGGTTGTTTAGTACGTCGTTCTTATAATGAGAAATGATACCTCTGGGGTCACCGGCGAAATATTGGGGGTTTTCCGCTTGGTCCCTGATTCAAAATCACGAAGACTCCAACCGGCTGGTTCTATCTAACTGCTAGAGCCTAATTCAGGGCTAGGTACTGGGAAACATGTTGCTGCAACAACTGTTGAAGTTAATGCGTTTCACTGGTCTCTTGACAGTAAAATATTTCCATCTTAAATTAGGTCGCACAATCTCTACTATGCATTACTAAACGTATTCGCTATCATAACTAAATTTTTCGGTAAGATTAAAGGCTATCATGAAACTTGATTATAGTATTTTAAAATATATGTTCAAATTAAATATCCCGGTGATCCAAAAGTCAGGACGAACTTTAAAAATTTAGAATTCGAAAACGAATCACGATACATAGATGCGGTTTGCACCAAACGGATAAAAAAGAAACCGGGTTTTGTGTGGCAATAAAAAAGTAGTTTCGTTGGCGACCAACAGATGGCGCTATAGAGTTTTATTGCAACAAAAGATGATTTACTAATGAAAAAATGATTAATGAAGTCAGATTAATTACAGTTAATTAATACCTACTACAGTAAATTCTGATGTAAGATTATGCAAAGCAACAAACGATATAAAAAGAAGCAACTGCAGCAGGTAATGGTAGTCGTAGCTGGTATGCATCGAAATGCTGTCCATAGTTTAGAAAGCCCTCGTAGTTAAACTGTGTTTTAAGATTTCGGAAAGTGCCATTGCGGCATAGCGAGCATATCGCTACATGAAGTGTATGCGAGGTAGCAAAGGACCAATAACCTCTTCTGCATTGAACAAAATTGTGAAAAAATTTGAAGCTTTAGGTTCTTTGGCGTCGCGTCAAAAAAGTGGACGTCCCTCAAATGCAGCTGCTGTTGCCACGATGGTGAAGCAGACGGTGCAAGCCACGTCGGCGGTTGCTGCACATGGGGAGTGCAGTACTCGTGAAGTTTCGAGGCAGATAGGAGTGTCGTACGGAAGTGTCTGGAGAGCTCTGCGAGTAACTTTGCAACGGTATCCCTACAAGTTACAACATAACCAAGAACCGAAACCTCCTGACTTCAACTCTCGCCGAAATATTGCGAATTTGGTCTTCAATAAGATGGGAGAACAGCACGACTGGTTTCACACTGTGTTTTGGACAGATGAAGCACATTTCACACTGTCTGGCACTGTTAACACCCACAATTGTCGAGTGTGGACCACAGAAAATCCATATGCATTTGTTGAGGTACCCTTGCAAGAGACTAAAGTGACAGTCATGTATGGCTTCATTGCTGATTTCATAATTGGTCCATTTTTTTTTCGAGGAAGTCACACAGACATGTTTCCAAACAGTTTCTGTCACCGGTAAGCGATATCTAGCACTGTTACAGAACAGCATTATCAATGAATTACAAGCGCGACAAGCACTCCAAACAGTCACCTTTATGCAAGATGGAGCACCACCTCATAATTCTTTGCCTGTGCAACGCCTGCTACGCTCAACATTTGGGGAGGATCGCATTATCAGTCGCTACTTTAATCGTGCATGGCTTCCAAGATCTTCCGATCTCATACCCTGTGACTGTTGGCTGGGGACTTCTTGAAGTCAAAAGTGTACTGCGACCAACTGGCATCAGTAGCGGCACTGAAAGATGACATCCGCCAAAATGTGTGCCATAACGCAAGAAATGCTACTAAATGCTGTGAATGGTGTGGTGACTCGTCTCGCAGCTTTACTTCTGAATGATGGACAGCACATTGAACATTTACTATAGTAGGTACTAATTAACTGTAATTAATTTGAATTCATTTACCATTTTTTTCATTTGTAAATAATATTTTGTTGCAATAAAACACTACAGCGCTATCTGTTGGTCGCCAATAGAACTATTTTTTTTTTCATTGCCACACAAAACCCAGTTTTTTCCCATCCGTTTGGTGCAAACCGCATCTTTGTATCGTGATTCGTTTTCGAATTATTCATTTTTACATTTCGTCCTGACTTTTGAATCATTCGGTATTTATCCGTTTTTCCTAAAACACTGCATACATCCATCGTTATACGTGATTTCTGAAATAAATTGTGTCCCTAAAATTGAATTTTTTTATTTACTATTGTTAAGACAAAACTGAAATTAATCAGATTAACCAAAGAAGTCCTTGTACGTATTTCATGTGTATTACCGATTTAACTCACTAAAAAGGCCATGTTTGCCATGTTTTTCTGTCTACACCTGTTGTCAGCTTGCTAGCTGGTAGATACTTTTGATTTATTTTTATTCAATACAAGGGTTCCTTTCCTTCATACATGTTGGCATGACAGTCCTACTGGAAAATGTATTTTTGGTCTTGTATAGGATGAAAATCTTGAATCAAAATTGGATATTTCTGATAGCTTTAGCAGGGTTCAAAATATTACATCTAACACAGGATATTATACGAGGGTCGCTCTGAAATTTTTGAGATACAACTAGGTTTCTAAAGTTATACTTACAAAATTTTAGGGGCGGTCAAAGTAGTTTCCTCCAGCACTTTTGTAGACGAATTTTCCACAGATTAAATGCCTCAATTCATTCATTTCTTAGAATCGATGAAAAAAATGCATTTATAGCCATATCAATCTCTTCTTCTGAATGAAAACGACGTCCACGTAAGTCTCTTTAGATTAAAGAATAGCCAAAAGTCGCACATAGCTAGATCAGGTGATTACGGTGGATATTCGACCTCTTTAAATTGTTTTTGTTTAAGAAACTCAACTGTTTATCCGGCTGCATGTGAAGATGCATTTTCATTGTGAAGCATTAGTCCCCTAACATTCAGTTCTTGTAGAATTTCTGGAAGAAATTTAGTGGTATACCAGTTTGCTGTTACTGTCTTTTGTCCTTCCAACTTGATGGCTTTGATCAATCCTGTACTTCTGAAGAAAAAGGCATACATCACTTTTTTCAGTGCGCGTTGTTTTTTCACCACTGTCGTAGTGGGATCATCTTCAAAGACCCATACTTTGCTTTCTTGACGTGTTGGAACGTCAAAAAACGGTATGTACCTTTCATCACCTGTTACAATTTTAGATATGATATGTTGGCCACCATCATTTAGCAATTTAAGAGTTTCTTTTTTGATTCTGACACATTCCTCTTATTGGTGCTCAGTTAGATTATTGGGAACCCAACGGCAAACTAGTTTTTTCACATGTAATTCTTCATGAATGATTTTGTGTATGGCTGAAGATCCAATGTTAAGTTCCTTCTGTATCATGTGATAGGTACAGAGATTATCATCCATTAACATTTTCCGTATGTCAGAAATTATCCGGGATTACTGCCGACGGTGGCCTTTCTGTGTATTCTACATCCTGAAAAAAATTGCGACCTCTTCTATATTCTCTAAACCAGTGGTTCTTAACCTTTTTAAGCCGCGACCCAAATTTGAGAAATATATTCATGTCGCGACCCAAAAGAAGTCAAAAATTTTTCATTGCTTTATTTTCGATCGTATTTTTAAGAAATCTTCAATCCTACGATGATGATTTTTTTAATTTACAAATTTATTTATTTTTTAATAATAAAGATAAACAAAAGTATTTTTCGAACTAAGGAAAATTTAATTAATAATCAAGTGTTTTTTATAATTTTTATTGACCAAATTAAAAAATAATCATAACTTTTTGAAAACAATTGACATTTTAACTTATTCCTAAAAAAAAAGAAATATAAATACATATGTTAAGCCTTTTAAATTTTAAATGCAAGTCATAGAGTTTTAATAAGAACCTTGTGTTTGAATACATTTTGAAAGATCTTCAAATTCTCGGTTGAATGCTTGTCAAGGAGCACCTTATATCTATTTCAGGATTTAACTTTTTTCCGGTAATTGTTTTTGATAACACACAGAGCCGAAAAATCAGCCTCACACATATATGTTGTTGAAAAGGGCAATAATACTTTTAGGGCTTCTTTAACAATTATTGGCTTTTCGGTTTTTAATTTTAACCAGAAAGCACATAAAGATTCAGTGTTTTTGTAAAAATTGTATCGAAGTGCTAGGTCACTTTGTATTTCTATTAATTGTTCTTGAAATTGATTAATATTAACAAACTCCTCATGCAAATCACTTACATCTAAATTAAATGGCATTCGATCCCAATTAAATTTGAAAACATCGTCTGCAGGGAAATATCGATCGAAGTCTGCTATTAGTTCTTCTAAATGATTAATAATAATTTTCTGTATTTCAAAATCTGTGATATTAATATTATTGTCTTCAACAAGTAAATTAAGAGTCGGGAATGAAGCAAGTTTCCTTACTTCAACCTTATTTCTCCATAATTTGAATTTATTTTTAAAACATAATTTTTTCAGTTAATTCAATAATAGTATGATTATGTCCTTGCATAGACGTATTTAGATTATTTATTTCAAATAAAATATCTGACAAATAAGCAGCTTGAGTAATCCACTTCAACTCGGAGAATTTAGATGCTAATAGGTGTTTCTTTTCTCTCAAAAAAAAAAAAAATTTAACTGCTGTCCGCAATGATAATACTCTTTGAACAACTTTGTCCCGGGACAGCCATCTAACTTCAGAATAATATAATAAATGTTCGTATTCTGTACCAAATTCGAAACTCAGTTCGCTGAAAATTCTACAGTTAAGAGCTCTTGATTTGATAAAATTGACTACCGCAACAATTTCATCCGAAAAGATACATGATTCGGGTGATAATTTTTTTGAAGCAAGATTTTGTCTATGTAACAAACAATGAATCGATATAATTTGTGGATTCATTTGTTTTGCTCTTGTCGAAAATCCCTTTTGAGATGCTGTCATGGCAGCTGCACCGTCGGTGTAAGTACTGAAACACTGATTCCAATTTAATCCTTCTTTAAAAAACGAATCTACCATAAGAAAAATATCTTCACCTCTAGTTGTTGTTGACATTGGTTTGCGAAATAAAATGTCCTCCTGTATATCTGTTAAACCTGGATACCGCACGTAAACCATGAGTTGAGCATCTTTACTTACATCTGTCGTTTCATCCAGTTGAATACTAAATAAACCAGCAATTTTTATAGCAGATATAAGTTGATTCTTAATATCAAATGACATATTATTAATTCGTAAACAAATTGTCTCATTTGATAATGGTATCTTTTGTAATTTCTTTGAACTTTCATCTCCACACATGATACGTGCCATATTAATGGCAGCAGGTTTTATAAGTTTTTCAGCAATATGAGGTTTCTTTTGTCTTACAATATGCCAAGCCACATAAAAAGAAGCAAGTGTAGCTTGTTTGGCAGAATTTATAAAATCTTTACTACTTGGTGCATCCAAACGATGTCTTTTTAAATGGGCTTCTTTTCTTTCGAAAAATTTACGACCTTTTCCCTCAAAGGAAAAATTTCTATGTTTTGCATCAAAATGTCTTTCAAGTTTGTTCGGTTTCATCGATTCATTACTTAATGTTTCACTGCACAACACGCATTGCGGCTTGTTCACTCCTCGATCATAAATGCAAGTAAAACCTAATTCTAAAAATGCGACCCAAGAAATATGCTTCGCGGCCCAATTTTGGGTCGCGACCCATACGTTAAGAAACGCTGCTCTAAACCATCTGAATATAGTTGCACGAGCTGGATATTCATCACCAAATGCTAATTGCAACCGTTGAACGCATTCTTCTTGATTCAATCCTGCTTTAAAATCGTAGAAAATCATAGCGCGAAAATGTTCTCGCGTTAACTCCATTTTCTCTTCTGTTTAAAATTTATTCTACGCTAAACAAATTGAAGGTAGTCCGTAAACAATCGTATTCTGTGTTAAAATACTTTGCATTTTAAAATTAAACCGTTATTTTTATTTTGTAAATTCTCGCCTGTGCGTATTTCAAAAATTTCAGAGTATAACCCTCGTATGAATCACTAATTCCTGGATTATGTTATTAAATAAATGCTGCTTAAACTTTAAAAAGAGCATGTCCGTATGAAGAGTGGAATGAGGTATTAGAATATAAAATATATTATATCAATGTGAGATATTAATAAGATATCATGCGTGAAATTACGACACACATAATGTCTTCGATCATAATTGTCTTCCGAATTCCCTTCAAATCTGACCATGGTGATAGTATACCACCATGGTCATGTTTAAGTTCAGAAACAGAGACAATTTTCTAAATTGCTTACTTTATGTTGTTATACTGGCCCTTTTTGATATAATATTGTGGGTGGTTCAATATTTTATTTCTTCTGCCCTTAATATATATTACAAGTGCATTAATTACCCAGTATTATATCAAAAACTTATCAACTTAACAATTTTTCTCATTATCTTCAGATCTTGACTGAAATAAAGATCAACTGGAAATAATTCACCTTCCCGTTTCATACAATGTCCAAATTAATTAAAATTCTTTCTCTGACATAGCCATTCTCTTAATTAACCATGAATGGATACTCCTGAACACTGATCGGTTGCGACTAGTATGAAAAACTTAAAATGTAATTTCGCTTAAGTTTTGACACGTGGAGACACTACACTCACTTCCAAAAGTCAAGCACGGAGAGGAAAATGTTAATTTCTAGAAGCCAATCAGAGTTGAAGAGGATGCAAATCACTGCAGAGGTAGATGGAAATATGCAATTCTCTTAGGTAACAACTGATATGATCAACAAAATGCTCTTTAATGTCAAGAAATATGTAAAAAGAGTAGTCGTATAAGATACCAGCCTTAAGAATGGTTACAGAAGTTGATTGTAATTGATGATAGAGAGAAGGTGTTTAAAACTTTTGTACAGTTTGTTTTCAAGACGTAGTTGTATCTATGACTTTCGGAAGATGAATGGAAGATTCTGAGCTTAGGCGTGCTCTGGGGCGCATTGAAGCAGGACAGTAGATCTCAGATGTTGCTCTTACCTTCGGCGTTCATCATTCTGTAAATTTCACGTTTATGGAAACAATTTCAAACCATATAGTTCGAGTTTCCGTCGCCGGTCGCACATGGGTTACAAACCCAGCGGAAGA
The DNA here is from genome assembly GCA_030067965.1 of Latrodectus elegans. Lineage (NCBI taxonomy): Eukaryota > Metazoa > Arthropoda > Arachnida > Araneae > Theridiidae > Latrodectus > Latrodectus elegans. The sequence goes on along the minus strand of CM057817.1, from coordinate 82,674,470 downwards.
TGGATATATTGCGATTTTAGCCAAGCGGAATTGCAGAGCGACCTCCACACGTGTGACATCTATTGTTAAAGTGTTCATTGGTAAGGTGATATCTGCAGCTACTGTACGCCGAAGATTACACATGAGTCTGGGTACCTCGAGTTTTCCGTCCAATCAAGAGGGGCACGATTAAAGTGGTGCCGGGAACATGTCAATTGGATTGTGTCTGACTGGGGCAATGTCATGTTTACTGATGAGTCGAGACTTCCACTGGAGCCAGATGATAAGCGTATAAACATATGGCGTGAACAAGGAACACGCAATCAGCCCCAAAACATCACCGAACATCACGCATTCCGAGGTGGAAGCAATATGATGTGGGCAGGGATTTCATTAGGATAACCGCACCGACCTGCATATCTTCAAACGGGGCTATGTGACGGCTGTACGGTATCTAGATGAAGTCCTAGAGCCCATTGTGCGCTGCAGTAGTTGGCCCTACTTTTGTTTAACAGACGATAACTCACGTTCCCATAAAGTTGACATCATCGATGACTACCTGGAGAGTGAAATGATTCGCGTATGGCGTGGGCAGCATATTCAACCAAACTTAATCCCATTGAAAATATTTGGGATGCTCTCAGACATGCTGTATCTTCACGTTTCCCACCTCCAGCCACTCTTATTGAGCTAGAAACTGCTCTACAAGAAGAATGGCTGTTGCTTAATTCTGTGGTGGTTGACTACCTAATTGAAAGCATTGTCACAAGGTGTAAACTTTTGTATAATTGTGAGGGGGATCACGTACCCTATTAATGTTCTTTTTTTATTTTTATGCTGTTTATTTTCACTTTATATGTAATTCTGTTTAAATCTCCATTATGTAATTATCTGATGACTTACGAAAATTTAATATTGCTTATATTTCTGTGCATAATTATTGATTTTGTTTCCTGCATAAATATATATGCTACTTTCTTGCCGAATTTTGTGTCAATTAAAGCAGAGTATTAGTTGATTTTTTTTTAAACATTCGCGTGTTTAACTTCTGGAAGTGAGTATATATGTAATCATTTGTCGATAAAGATGAAGTCCAATAAAGATATCATGTAATGATTCCGATCATGTAATGAATCCTGATAAAGAGATCATGTAATGATTCGGCATTCAGATTCAGTTATTACTGATCATTTAGGAGACACTCATTACAGATTTTATAGTCTGATTTATCTTATAGAATACCGTGTTCCATTTAATAATTAGATACCTAGTTAGGAAAAAATATATTTCAGTTAGAATTTATCACAAAATCATTTTAAAATATTATGGTCTAATATAATAAATTTACTGTTTCCACGTAAGACATATTAAAAATTTGTACGAATTTTTTTAACACTTAGATGACTCCTCTCTTTGTAGAAGGTAAAAAAAATTGCAGCTTCAAATGCATACAAATCGATAATTTTTATATCTTCAGATTGAAACGAGTGAGAAATTTTGTATTGTTATATAAATATAGGCATGTGCTATTTAAGAATATTGTTTCATAGTCATGAGATTGTAATAAATTTTATACATTTGGATTTTAAATAATTCTATTGTTAATTAACTGTTTATCATTTCAGGTTACTTCAAAGCAACACTTGTTTCAATAATTGTTAATGCATTTGCTTTTCAAATTTTGCAACTATATTTTCTGAAGATTCGAAGAAAAGATTTTATTTAATTCACCTGTTCATATCGGAATGTAGTGGACAAATTTTCAGAATCTATAATTCTTGATTAAGTTAAAATGTTTCAATAATTTATTTTAAATTACAGTAACGAATTTTTTTACTTTATTGTTGTCATGTTTAAAAAGATTTAGGGATTTAAGATAATTAAAATAATTTAGTCTTATATATATATATATAAAATTCAGTGTTATAACAATTAATGCTCTCGAAATTTTTGATTCAACAATGTATATTTTCTTTCAATTTTTATAGTAATCTTAAGAACAAAACATTATGTCATTGGATGATAAAGCTAAACTCTAAAAACAAAATGTACTTTCACAATTTTTTAGTTATAATAAATTTTTCTTTGGTGTGGTGTCTTTATTTCTCTCACATAACATAAAAACACATGAGTATTTCTATTAAATGTGTTTTTTGTACTTTTTTCCATAGCAGATACTTCAGTTTACCTTAAGATTAAAAAAAAATGTAACTACCTGCAAAAACAAATTAATCATGATAGAAAGATTTCATTAGATTAAAATTAGTTTATCATTAATAAATGTATCAAGCTTAAAATATTGTTTGATTATCAGTATCATACATTAAAACCGTATATAAAAATCTTTACACTCTGACATGGTTTAATATCGTTATACCATGATCTTAAAAACTTTGGTTTAAAAAGAAGTTTGCCATGCTTGTTTATTGCTAATGCAGTTTTTCAGTAGAGAAATTAGTATTGTCGGCAGTAAGCTTATCACTGATGTAGAATGACATGACTAGGGAAAGAGTACCAGCTCGTCATTTTGAACTTGCTCAATATCATAAAATAAGTGGATGTATTTAAAACTTTAGGCTCTGTATGGGCATTCAGAAACACCTCAATAACTTAATAAGCGACTAATTCTTGTGTGCTTTTTCATAATTTATTCTTAGAGGTATCTATAAATTATAAAGCTTATTGAAATTTTGATTTTAAAAACAAGTTTTCTGTTAAAATGTAAGCATAATATATAAAATGATTTTTTCCGGAATTTATAATCAAGTATAAAATTCTTAAGGAAAATTAAGGATATGAAATTTGTTAAAAATCTGAGTGATGACAAGGAATAATTATTCCATTAATAAAATGATCTGAATATAATTTTGTCTTTAATGCAACAAAGCTCGAAAAAGTTACAAAAGACGGTTCATTAGATGATTAGCAGGATAGTTATTTATTTAAATTGCTAAAAATATCTCACTCAACTTATTACTATTTTAATTTTAAAGAAAAATTTGCCATATTTTAAAAAATGAAATATTTTGAACATCTCAATCTATGTTATGAATTTCTTATTTTTAAACTTTGGCATGAAGTCACATATATTCACTTTATCAAGTATAATAGTTAAAATTAAAGTATGTTTTTTTCTTTGAGTAAGTACTCTATAAATAGAAAAAAAATTTATAGCAGCCGTATATAATTCAAATGATGTTTACAAATATTAACAGATTCAGAATAATGATCGCTATCAATTTTTTAATGTAATTTCTTTTAACTTTTAGAATATAAAAATTAATAGAATTAAATTTTTTAGTTACAAATTCTTAAATTGTTAGAAAAAGGAACTCTGTCATAATTTCTAATCGCAGTGAATACATACTTATGAAAATGCCTGAACAGAACATACAAAAAATATCTAGAAACATTCGTTTCAACTGGTGAGATATGTCGATGGTACTTTCCCTATGGTGAATGAATAATCAAGATGACAGACTGAAGTGATCAGAGGAAAAGTGAATGTACGGCTCTCCCCCTACCGTGGATTAGTACTAACTAACTTTGTAGTTAAAATACAAACTAATATTGCCAACGCAAATCTCAGAAATTTATAAGATCTTAAAACTTCAGACAATTAAGGAATTACACTTACCGCCGAAAGTCTGCGTACAAGCTATTGTTTGGTGCTAGTATAGCGATTCGTAAGTGAATTAAATTTTTTTTATTAAATAAGAGCATTTTAGATACCTTAAATAAAACACATTTTAAATTAGTGACAATCATTTGAGAGGAACAATATAAAATAAAAAATTTACATAAATGTTGAAATTACATTCACCAGAAGTCAGCGTACACTTGCAAAAATGTTGAAATTAATCATAGTTTTCAGAAATTTAATACTTGATTGGTTAGCCTTTTCTTTTTTAAACCTCTCTCAATCTAATTGTCGTCGATTTAATAAGTTTTGACGTCTCTTCAGAAGTTATTTTTTTCCCATTCTTCTTAAAGATTTTAGTATTTCTTTGGCTATTATGTGATATTCTCTTCGTTCAAGCAAATTCCACAAATATAAAGGGGATTTAGGTCTAAGCACTGAGGTGTGTATGTATCTGGTTTGGCACATGATACCGAAGCCATAACAGCATACTGTGTACCCTTTGCTTTGGGTCATTGTCAGGCTGGAAGAAATTTTCAGTCAATCCAAGTTTGCGGGCACTTTGATTTAGGTTTTATTTAATATATACCAGTAAAATAAATTTTATTCATTGTAGATTCAATAAACACCAGGTTTCCGACCCCACTACTTTCCATAGACCCCTATAGCATAATCTTATTTTCAGAACGAACTACTAAGTGTTGGGGAGTATCTTGAAGTGCCAGTGCAATTCTGTTTTCGATTTTGTTGTTAAAACGGCTGTTGATTTATCATTGCTAATAACATTTTGTATCAAGGAATGTCTCTTAGTATCCATTTCAGATTTTCAAAAAAATTTATTATAATCTTTATTTCATCCCCACTTACCTCTCTTCTTTCTGTACCAATAAAAGTTCTACAGCAAGAGTCGAACATTAGATTAAAAAAAAGTGCAAACATTTTTATCTTTGCAATCGTGTTTTGAAAAAAAGTAACGCTCAACAGATGATCGGTGAATGCTATTTTTTAAATGTTCCTCGACTTTTGGTGAGCCTTTTGATTATTATTTGGGGAGTATTTTTAATATTTGGGATAAGTTGGCCTATTTGTTTTGTTTGGTGAAATGTGTAAGTTTAATGAATCTATTGGAGGTGTATTGTTTTCTTAAAACATGGAATTAATAGATATTTCAGCGTGAATAAAAAATAATTATCTCTGTACGCAGACTTTTTGCCGAAAGGGTATGCACATATATTTTATACAAAAAAATATCTGGGAAGTTTAAATTTCAGATGAATTTTCTTCTTCACTCTTGCATTTATAATGTTATTTATATCAACATTTCCACAGCCCCACTATTTTACATAAGTATATTCATGTAGTATATGCACTGTTCAGTTGATAAGGTTAATGAAACGTACTATTCTATTTGCCAGAAACCAAAAAAATCAACAGTTTGTAAAGCATGTGATAAAAATACAGCATTATATATTGATCAGGATAGAGTTATAAAAATTATAAAATAAAGGTAAATAGTGTATAAATTTTTGATATAACATAATTTAACGTATATATATATATACATTGGATAAAATCTCTTGCTTTATATTACGGTATACATTTTTACACATATAGTTAGTCACAAAAGCGTACAGACTAAATTTTAAATAAAAAATACAATTAAAGCCTTGAAAAATATATTTTAATCATTGCATTTTTTTCTTCTATTAACTACACCTGTAAGCCTAAATTAAAAGTAAATAATATAAGTGCAATACGTATGTGTGTGTAACATTTTTACAAAAATGTATTTTGTCAAAAAGATTCAGAAATTACCTCCTATAAAGTCTGCGTACACTTAAAAAAAAGTTTTTTTTTTTTTATATAACTTCAATACTTTGTAGCAAATCCATTATTCTTGAAAGCAGCTTGCAAACGTCTGGGCATTGTCTGAACTATAGTTTTTCAGTGTCATCCGACATAAGCTTCGCCCATTCTTACTGTAATTTACTAATTAGTTCATTTCGCGACATAGTATTTTGTCTTCGAATTCGTTTCTCAAATTTTGCCCACAAATGTTCGATTGCATTGAGGTCTGGTGAATGTGGAAGAATGCGCAACTGTCATGGAGTGTGATAGCTAAAATTGTGAGAGTTTGATTATCTTCTCTAAAGATAATCCTTCACAATTTTAGCTGTATATTTTCTGTTGTTGTCTTGTTGGAAAATAAAGGTATTAGAAAGATTTAAATTTCGGGCATTGTTTCGTAGATTTTTCTTTGGAATATCCAGATAAAAATACTTATCCATGTCTTTATAATGTGAAGATTTCCAACTCCTTTCGACGACATACACCCCCATACCATCACACAGCCAGTTCCAAGTTTGACGGTTGGATTTAAGTTTCTAATATTCAGTTCTGTTCCTGGTTTTCTCACTACAATAGGGTGGCCATTAACTTTAAATATTGTAAATTTACTTTCATCTGACTAAATTACATTATTCCAGAAGTCCAGCGAAGAGTTTAAATATGTTTTGGCGAAAGCAATTCTTTTCTTTCTATTTGTCTCGGAAATGTCTGGCTTAGACCAATGTTTGTGTCCATGGTAATCGGTCTTTCGCAACACTTCGTACAGTTTCAGAAGAAATTTTCTTGTAGAAATTTCTAGTAACAAAAATGCGTTTTGCAGTGCATTTTTGTAGCACGGAAGTTTAGGATTTTGTTTAATTCGTAAAAGAATTTTTCTTTTCTCTGGGTTAGCTTCTTCGGTCTCCCACGCCTTGGTTTTACAGCAAGACTACCAGTGTCAAGATAGTTTAGAATAACTATTTGTACACAAGAAAATTGTTTTACGATGGTTTTACAAATACCACGAAGAGTTTTACCTTCATCTCTCAATTTTATAATATTGTCTCGTAACTAAAGGACTTTCTTTATTGGTTGTTATTTTCGTCAAAGAAAATGGAAATAACTTCTAATCGACACAAAATTTTCTTTTGAAGTTAGTGACCTTGAAAGTGTAATCTTCTTTCTTTACATTCTCAAGTTTGAAGATTAAAAGTTAGATAAGAAATCTCCCGCCTCCTTTGTGTTATACGCAAACTTTATTGGCTTTGATTTCTGGCCACTTAGCTTTTAAAAAATAGTGTGCATAAATTGTTAGAAATGAAACAGCTAAATAATTTCAAAGTCCCTTATTGAAACTAAATATTTAAAAAATAAAACTTCAAGAAACTATCCTTTTCGCACTTTAAATTTGGATTTGATATTACTTTTTCTTTATGTTCGCAGACTAGTGACTAACTGTATATAAAATATTTTTATCTGTTATGAGAACTAAATGTAATTATTTCTTGATGCCGCATTTAATTTATGTATTTGTTTTAAGTCACGTGGAAAAGGAAATATTTCATGTTTTTAACCATAAATAAAAATAGATAAAAATGGGATTAAAAGAGCCAGAGTTAACATTAGAAATGTATATCACTAAGGGATGTACAGCAGCTTCAGTTTTAATAATAGGCATCGGCTCCCTCCACTTTCTCCCAATGTTTTCTGGATGTACATGAGGTAACTGAAGACACAATGAGTCCAAGATTCTCTTAGGCTATGGCTTCTTACTCAACTAGTGAGGGGTTTTGTTTTTATAAGTATGAGGGTGCTTCATAATTAAAATAATTTTTGAGGGAATCAATTTATGAATAATATTCTTAATAGATGCAATCGTATTTTCTCTAAAACGAGTTGCAAACTTGTGACAGTAGCTGCTATACGTCATCATGTCTGTTATTGCTCTTATTTAGATACAGGTGTTTGTACAAATCTTTTCGGTCTTTAGAACTAAGAAAATCTTGATGGACTTTCTTCAATATTCATATTTTTATGATAAAAGTTAAAAAAAAAAAAAAACAAACTGCCGTTACTCAATTTTTTTTATTTACACCTGGAAAAGTGGACATATACCTCACAAGTCAGGAGTTTATAGTGCTTGATTTAGAATTGTAATTTCTAAATTATTTCTCCATTAAAGTACATTGCAGTAAATAGTTATTATTTTTATGATTGTATCTTATTCATTCAATTTAAATTGCTCTTGTGTTCACATGTTTACTTTCTCTTTTATTATAGTATTTCAAAAATATGCAGATTTCTATTATATTAACTAGATTTGCATATTGATGGATTGGTTAAGAAAAATTTATAAAAACTCTAAAAATAAAGCTAACTTCACAAAGGCATTTCCCATTCTTTGAGTTTTGAAAATCAGAGTTTTTATGTTAAGACAATTTTAAACTGCAACTCTTGAATGACTTTTAAGCTTTAATTAGATATTTGGTGTTTTATAATATTAAGAAAAATCTCTATAAGAGTTTCGAAATTCTATATTTTTTTAAAAAAAAAGGATTTCTAAAGCCCGTAAGTAGCTCGTATTAACCTACAGAATTAATATAACTAGGAAACTGATAATATATTCCATTTTTGTGAATGTAATTCAGTTAAACCTTTGCACATATTCAGTTTAAATTTGTATGAAAATAGTTGAATTTTTTTATTTATAATATTTAAATTGTATTTTTATTTGAAGAAAAAATATTTTGTTTGCTGAAGAAAACTAGCGTTTATAAAATGTAGCAACAGAATACCCAATTCATAATATACATTATGGAATTACAATTTTTTGAGAAACGGTAATTTTTGTATAAATGTTTCTTCTTTTATCAAATAATTTTAATGTCAATGGAAACCACTATCAATTAAATATCTGATTTTACTTTTATTATTTAATAGTGTTTGATTAATAACTTGTAAAAAAATCTTCATTTAAATTAAAAAATCTGCAATATAAACTGTTAAATGCTAGAAATAATAATATATTCAAAATATTGTTTAGCTCTCACAATTTATTTTTCATTTATATTTTCTACTTTGTGATTTTAAATACACATTCAGGAATTAAAAAAAAATATTCCAAACTGAATTAAAACAAATCTTTTCGGTCTTTAGAACTAAATTATTTATTATAATGAAAAATAATATGAAACGTAACTCTCTTGAGAATTTATAAATAAAATATATTTATATTAATGTTATTTTATCACACTTTCAATGCTCATAAATTCTATTTGTTATTTCAATTGTTTATTTTTTCCTTATGTTTTTTATTATCTGCTTAAAAATTTTCTACAGTTCATTATGCTTTCATTAGTAAAACAAAATACGTATACATAAAATGAATACTGAAAATAATTTCATAATTTTTGGCATTGTTATTGCACAAAAAATTTCTAAGCATTTGAATATATGTAATTTAATCTTAAATATTTAATTCTCTCTAAGAAAATACATACTTTTGATTCTGCTTAAAAACAAATTCTTTTAAAATTGCCCTACTTACAAATTTCACGATACAACATGCTGTTTCCAAAGCGTCTTTGAAATCCTACGCTACTTCCACAGTGATTTGTGATTTTACTCAATGACAGGAATTAATAAAAGCTATTGAAATTCCCTTTTCTCCTTGGAAAGATTATTGAAAAGTTGAGAATTTCATTGTCGTTAAAAATTTTGGTTTACTCGCATGTGGAAAATTTTTATCGTATTTCTGAACCATTATTTATCTTTAATTTTGTCTATTTGTCCCGAAAACTACCTGAAATAATAAAATATGTATAGGAAATTACACATATTCTCAGAAATATAATATATATATCCTTTACTATAACTGATGAATATGATCTGGATAAAAATTAAATAGGAAATAGACGATTGGAATAATGAAAATTTCCATGAAACATTATATTATTATTAAAATTATCTTGTTATTCAGAATAACTAAAAGGGAATATTGGTGTAACCAGAAATTAATTTTGTGGTATGGGTATTGTCAAATTCTGAATTTAGAGAAGTGCGATTGTTAAAAATACCCATACGGAAATCTGAAATATTGAAATTCAAATGAGATAATGATTTCTCAGCAAAATAAGAAAAAGCGGGTTAATTAAATAGAAATAAAAATAATTAGGCTGTACAGACAATTTCAGATAGTATCCAAACTACTGTACCGTGCATGTATATTGAGCTTCTACTTAAATATTCCCTGGATATTTCAGTATGAACAGTTTTATTTGGCTGACTGTGTATCAGCAATCAATTGAATGTATGAGGTTTTTAATACGAATATTTTCCATTAATTACTTATTCAATTGAATTGCTTGTTTATTTTTTCTATTTCCTAATGAAATCCTCGATTGCTTGTATGTATACGAGGTCCTCATTTACCTGTATGTGTGGAAGTTTGTCGATGGCTGGTAGGTATATGATGCACTCAGAGATAAGAAATTTTATCGTATTAAATATAAAGGAAAATTTAAAATATTATAATTCAGTGGGCTGATAAGTATATAATATAGTTCTTTTACATGAGTTTATAATGAAAGTGTGTAACGTAATAATATACAGTGAAAATTTCAATTTCTGAACAAATTATAACCGAAACCTTTTTCTGAATTTTCAACTAACAAAATTATAATTTTTCAAATAATTTATAAATAAAAAAAAATATTAATAAGGTCACAGCAAGTATAAAAACATTACATTTGTTAGAATAAAACTTAACATTGCGATTAATTTTGAAAAATAAATTAAAGAATGCATATTTAATTAATTAAACTTCTTATTATATCATAAGGAAATTATTTTTCAAAAGTAAATTTATTAAATAAATTTTTTTTAACATTTATGGGGTATTTCTTTACATTTAATAAAATTAAATTCCTATTAAATTAAAATTTTTATATATATTTAAGTATTTTTTTAAAAAAGTTCCTTTAAATAGCCAAACGTTCGCGATTCTACAAAAACAAGCTAAATTTTAAGGTAGTTATAAATTTATTATAAAATTTTAAATTTCTTAATTAGATTATGAATTATTTAAAACATAAAATTTTTTGCATCAAATTATGTACCAAAGAACTGAATATGCGAGTTTTTATAAAGTTGTCATAATGAACTATATTATCAATATAAATCAGTTTGTGTCATGCACAATGTATATTCACATGTTCCATGCACAATGTATATTCAGTTATGCGATAAGCATAACTGAAGACATACTCTTAACCCTAATTTTTCTGAACCACCTAAGACGTCACATTTTACAAAATACACAATTTGATACACTATGTACAAGTCTAATGTGTATGTGCAAAAGGTGTAAACTGACGACATTTTTAAATTGCAATAAAAAAGAAAAACAAAATCAAATTGAGAGCTTTCTTAAATTTCAATGAAAATTAAAATTCTGCAATTACAGCACACAGCGAAGACGTTCTGAGTTTGATTTGCTTTAGCAAAACCAAACTGAGAACGTCTTCGGTTGTGTTAAGGTCCTCTATTCGAAGGTGAGTCTGCACACTTTTGTCCTTGGTTTTCTCGGCTTGCCAACACAAACGCACAAACAATTCAGTCTGCGCATGTAGGATATTATCTTTATTATTACTGAATTAGTTTTGCGTAATAATTTAAATTTATTTTTTGATTTCTTTTACGCGGATCTTATTGCATTTTTAGTAAATATATTATTTACTCGATTGATCTGAAATTATGATTATTAATTTATAAGTTACAATTAAATTACATATGCTTATTTATAAGATATACTTTAATGAAGCATAATGTCTAACTGAAAGCCATTTTAGTTTTTTTTTTTTATTTATTAAATCATCAATATTTTATCTTTCTGATTCTTTACAGATATAAAGGCGTATTAACACATTGTGCGGTAAGAGTTGCCCATTATTACAGTCATGCAAGAGAAAAGCACCAACATAACTTCGGTTGTTAAAGAGAGCTAAGCTGTAACTAGAAAATTTTCTTCGATTAATATGCCGTAATATCACTTGGCTGCTGAGTTCCCCGACTTTTACCATGACACGAAGTAGCTTAAAAGGAAATATTTGAAAGATGTTATAAAGATCTTAATAATCCTCTACTTTCTTATTCCTAAGTTTTCGTCTAAGTATAGTCTTATTTAGGAAATCTTTCAATCACTGACCAGTGGTTAATAGACAAGTGATTGATTAAATACAACATGAGGTAGTTAATTTTTTATAATTCTTGTGATATGAAATTTTTAATTAATTAATAATTTCGAATGGTAGTCTAATTACAGAAAAAAGCCTTAATTAGCCCCGCCTCTTTCCCACATTCCCCCCCCCCCCAACAAATTTTAATGTGCTCAAAGTTCGGTGTGTGTGTGTGGTTTTTGGTTAAACATATTAAACTTGTCATCGAATACATGAACAATCTGTTCTTAACCAAGAAATTACGGGCTCATTTTAAAAAAAGTCATTAACTTAAAATAATGTTAAAGAAAAAATATTTTTAAAATACATAATTTTATTTATAGTGATATTACGTACTAATTCCATTATGCATTTATTAAGATAAAGTTAATATAACAATTTTAAATTTGGTAACTAATTGAAGATTATTTCAATTAACAGATTGATACGACAGATTCATTTTGGAAAGGGGAATATCAAAGCTCAGTGTAATATATATTTCAATAAGAATATTATTTAAATGTGATGAAAAAAGTGTACTTTAAAAATAAAATGCATTTCAATAACAGCTAATTACTAATAGGATTATTTAGGAAACGAACAAAAAATCTGAAGAGTTTCAAACTACTGACTGATTAATAAAGACTAGTTTCACTAAAAATGAAATAAATATATCAAACAAGACAGGATTTGAACCTCCGAACTCATGAATTAAAGACCAGATTACCAACCATTCAATTGTCCGCTCAGCATAAGAAATCTGGTGGAAGGTGAACATCTCTTAAAATATTTACTTGTCTCCCACACTAGTTTTAATAATATAAGTGGAATTAATATTATTGAAGAATACAATATAGTTTATTTAAATTTCCATTGTTCACTTAAATTAAATTTTATAAAAATAGTATGAATAATTAAAATTTTCAAATAATATATTTTTATGAAATTAGAAAAAAAGTTTGCTGTTATTTATTCATTCAAGTGCAAAAATCCTACTTGAAATTAGCTAGATTTGAAAATGGAATGCTATAGTTTTAAATATATATATTTAATATTATTAAAGGAAACTTAGCTGTTGGCAATGTGATTTTTAATATTCAAATATTAGATAAATTAACTTGGCTCAGTGGAAGAAATGTTAATAAACTATCATAGATGCCTGCTATAAATTCTAATTATATACATGTTTCTAAAATAGGGTGTAAAAAATTAAATTTGAAAACTAGTTGCTTTTTACAGATCTTTAATTCTTATCTGTTATGTAAAACATTATTATACTTAAGTGGTTTATCTTTGACATTTCTATCCACAGAAATTGCAGAAAACATTGTGTGCTAAAACTGTGAATTAGGAAATCTAACTTAAGCAATGGCATTTTTATCGCGGTGAGATTAATTAGACAACACATAGCTAATTAAACAATCACTGTACTTCAGCTCAATGCTGAAGTGAAAATAATGGGAAAAATGAAAGATAAAATAACCCTCCACACACTGCTATAAGGCAACTTGTTTGTACGAAAGCATGATTAGCATAAGTTCGTTTCAAGTAAGAAAGTTAATTACTTTGTTATCATAATTTATAGCGTTGCTCTCTGCGTATGAGTGCAACATTCATCTCCGTCTTTCGCTTCCGGAAGTCAAAAGGTTAGATGGAACTAATTCTCCTTCTCATAACGTATTACTGATTATTGTTAACCAGCTTAGTAATGGAGTTTATTAAACTATAGAATTCTGGGTTTACCGAAAAATTATTGTTTTTGTTGTGATAAAATCTTCAAATAAAAATTAAAAGTGTTATTCTGGATTTGGTCAATATATTAAATTGATTTTTCCTGAATCTAGGTACAAAAACTAATTATGTTAAAGTTGAATTAATAAGGACTGAAGGAATTAAAAGGAAATTCTATTAGGATTCTAGTGTCCAATTAGCTTTAAATATAAGCTACATTGGATTTCAAAATATTATTTACACTATTCCACGTTCTATTCCATTCAAAGACACAGGCTTGAGCTTCTTTTTATCCCCTTCATAATAATATGCACACGCAACCTCAAAAAGTAAAGATAATGTTTATAATGTCAAATCCTCGCTTTTTTCTACTCTCCCTCAGTGAATGTTTAAAAAAACATATATATTTACTACTTTTTATTTTTTAAATAGTATTCATTATGCCCAACCCAGTGAACGTCTTTGCGGTTTTTCCGATGCGCCACTGGTAAGTTCTTTTAAAGCTGAAAATATTTGCATTTGATTAATCTAGGTTAATTTTTCCATTTTGATTCCGAAATGGTTAACACATTCCCATCACAGCTCACAACTAGTATAACGGAAATAACAAGATCTTTCCCTATCTCTCTCATGTGACAGGCAGACCAACACGTCTGTCCCGACTAGGCACTGGTCATTTGAAATGTCTCGCATAATTTTGAGATAGCAGAAGGTTTCCTCTTTGCTCCAAATGCCGGCACTAACAGGCAACACCTCTGGGACTGGACTGAGAAGATATCCACAATAGTCCACATGTTGTATCGGACTTCATTATTGTTAACGGTTTGATTGATCTGGTTTAACTGTCAGAGCAGATGAGAGATTAGAAACAACAACAGCAGCTTAATTTTGAAACTCTACTATCTTACTTCTACTATTTTTGTTACTACCAACTATTTTTATCTTTTAATCTTAAGCATCAAGGTTAATTTTAATATCTCATTACACAAATATAGAATTATCAATATATTTCTGGAATTTCATATATTATACAGAAGTTATTTTATTCCATTTCCAACATTAAGGAAAGAAAATGTTTTGTATTTACACACACACTTTTTTAAAAACTAACTTTTATATATATATACGCACACACACACACATACATACACCTACTTTTAATTAGAGAACATACACATTGCACGAAAAATTATATTCATAGGACAAAATTGAAAATCTAAGAGCAATGTTAAGTTATAATAATCTTTGAAGCAAGTGCAAAGTATTAGAAATAAAATAACTAAGCACAGCAGGTATGTAAGAATCAAATATCTATTGAGATATGCCCTGTGTGTTGTGATCTTTAGTTTAACTATTTTTGTGTTCGATTCCTGGAAAAACTAGGAATTTTTTTTTCTTTATGAAATATTTAAACTCGCATATATATTTTACATTTTTCAATGATAAAATAATTTACATTCATCGAATGTTTTGTTATTTACCAGCATACTTCCTTATACCTAGCTCAGAGTTAGTCTCGTTAGGTTCAAGGAAGCTCAGAATTTGATGAAAGCATCTGGGTGCAAATCTTCATAATTTAGAAGCAGGAACCAAGCAGAATCATCCCAATACTTAATCTACCAATTCCAGAGGTATCAATTCACATGGAGGACATTGCAATCATGACCAATTTAATGTACTTTAGTTACCTTTAGTAAATATGACGAAACTTCGATTGATTTGACATTCAGATAAAGTGAACTCATTCTTTTCCGATAATAAGAACGAGGCCATGACAAACCAGGCCACCATACCCTTTATCAAATCTGTTGTTGCATTAACGTACTTCCATGTACCTAGCCCTAAGTTGGGCTCTATCTGTTAATGAAAGTAGCCAGATGGGAGTCTATATCATTTTAAAACAGAGACCACAAGTAGAATTTCTTCCAATACTTGACCTGTCTCTCCCAAATGTAGCATTTCACGTGGGAAATATTGCGAAAATGATCTAATTAATGTGCCGCAGTCACTTTTTAATAGCATGACGGATCATTGATTTAGTTCAGATTCTAACTCATTACCTACCGATAAATTAGTGGAAGTAGTCAGGGCTCAGATTTTGTAATTTTGAAGCGGAGACCCTAAGCAGAATATTCCCTAGTACTTGACCTGTCATTTCCAAAGGTATCATTTCACTTTGAGGGTATTGCGATAAGGGCCTATTTAGTGTGCCATAGTTGCCTTCGGTTAACACGACGAATCGTCAATTAAATTGGGATTCAAGCTCACTACCTTCCGATAAGCAGAGCGATGTCCTGACAATTCTGGCCACCGCAGATTTGATTACATGTCTGTTTCATTCTTTGTTATACACATTTTAACATAAGCTTTAAAGATATAGATGCATTAAAAATTATAAAGACATTTAAAAGCACGTGCAGTTAATACTGAAGTTCGCGAAATAACACAGCAAGTGTTTCGTTTAATAAATATTATTTTACTCTTGTGAAAAAGAAATAAATTAAACCAAACGATTTGCAATGTACGAAATATTTTTTTAATAATGGTGGCCAATGACTAATCCTCCGCCACAACGAGGCCGGAAACTGCTCCTCATTTTCATTACCCGCGCCATACAACCACAAACCCGTTTATAGGGTGGGCCACATCCATACATCATGACAGAAGAAAGGTCAGAGAGAAAGTAATATCCATGCCCCCCAAACCGCGATTCGAACCCGGGACCCATAGCTATGGAGTCAGGAACGGTAACCATTCAGCCATGGCAAAATGAAGTATAGAAAAATGAAATATCTAGGAAGGATTAAAGCAAAATTGATAGATAATAGTAAATGTAAAAGTAGCAATATTTTTTGAAATATAATGATGTATAAATTAATATGATTTTAATTTTCTCGTTGATATTCTTTAATTCAGTTTATTTAGTATCTTACTAAATTAACTCTTAAATAATTTTAGTTAAATTAAGTCTTGCATTTTAAATGTATATCACAGTGGAATACTATTTCCTATTTATATAAATGATTCTGTTTTCATCAACGAATAATTTCAACTTATACTTAAAATCTGAAAACTATTATGATAATTATTAATTTGTATATTTCAATCTCTCGTTTAGAAACCTGTATCAATTGGAAGTTTAAATTTCCGTCATGAAGTATAGAAAATGTGTCTATATTATAGCATCTGTTGGCGTAATTCTATCATGTACATTTTAGAATGCGCCTTTCTTGGAGCCGATGTACAATTAGTTTTCCCTTACTTACAGAAATACTACCTCCAAATCTGACAAAAACCTCTTTAGAAACAACGCATTTAGCAAATCTCTCACCAAGCAAATCATGGCAATACATATGACATTTGAAAGTTCGTCTACACTGAGAGATACATCTTCTCGGAAAGGGTGTTATTTTTCCATTTTACAATAGAATTTGCATTTATGTTATAAAATTGTTTTATGTTACTATTTGCCATATTTTAAGAATTTGCTAACCATGTTAATGGTGTTAATGGCATTTTTTCTCTTAAGTTTTCGAAGACTATTTTTATAAACTTCTAATAAGGTAAATATTTGTCAAGATACTTTTATGTTGATTATCAATGTACAGTGCATTTAGAATAAATTCGCAATATAGCAATTTATTTTTTAATTGTTAAAAGTTTAAAAGAATTAAGTTTTTAAAATTTAGTAAAGCTTGAAGTATTGTACATCCTAATTCACAATTTTATTTATAGCTACTTGATATTATCATTTTTTAAGATTTCTTGACAAAGATGCACAAACAATATTTCTAAGTTAAAAATCTAGTTTTGATAAATGGTGGAAAAATATAAGTAATAAATACTAAAAAAGAAATATAGTAAATTTGATTTGCATAATTTTTGAAATTTTTGAGCAATATCCATTTCTGTTCAGAATCTAAAAAAATCAACACTGGAGAAAATCAGACATCTAACAAGTATCTGATAGATATTTGAGCAGCTACCGAAATTTGATTAGATGAAATCTTAGAAGAAGCTTATTAAAATACCTTATATTTTAATTCATTTTATTCAAAATAACTAATTTACTATCGAAAAATAATAAAAACATAAATACAATAAAGTCCCATTTAAGCTTTTATCTATTTCAGGCTCAACACAATTTTTAAAAACGAGAAATTTCCTCAAATATCATATTCTGTCTTTCAGCAGAAGTAAATTTAAGTATTTATTACAGCTTATTTTATTTGTCTCAAATAATTTATTTGCATATTTTGTTATCTTGAAGGAATACAAACCACTTCTCCTTGATGGATCTATTCTCCATGCATTTAGAATCTCAACTTCATACATGGAGGAAAATAAAACAAATTGATTATATTTAACTCCTTTCCTCCGAATATTTATTTTTCATTACTTATACAAAGTTATATAATGTTTAGAAAAATCTGTTTTGTCATTAGCAGTCGGTATCTAAATAAAATGTCATTAAAATATTTTAAAAGAAAAATAGGAAAAAAGACTATTGTTAAATAATAATAGCCATAATAAAAATTTCATAGTGTTTATAAATCTATTAAATATTGTAAATATTCCTTTCTGCTAAATTATATTTTCTGCTTACGCTCATCTCTCCCATATTTAATATGAATGAACCTAATTTTGGCAGTTTTTCAAAATATCGTAAAAATTATGGAAAATCCAATATTAATTCTAAAATGTGCAAGTTTAAAATATTATAAAAATGTATTAATTCACCAATAAAACTTTAAAAAATTGAAATTACACTATTATCTGAGTAAAACAGATAAAAATACGACAAAATTTCTAAATTTTATAGCTCAATATTTTTCGTTTCTTCAAATATGCATAATAAAGCCCTTTCAGATAATCTGTGATATACTCCGCATTTAATAACTTTTGTTGCAGGAAAAGTGCTCAACATAAATCAAGACAGAATACGTCATAATCCGTAAAAATGCCTCGCTAACAGTGCTTAGCCCCGACCTTTACATTAGTCTAGAATATCTAAATAAAAAAAAAAAATCCGATATTTCAAAAAGTGCTGTATATTCGATCTTTATCCTTTTTTTACAATGTGCTGTGTTACGAGATAATTTATCATCTTTCTTAGCGCATTGTACTGGAAGACACCGAGCCTTTCTGTGTCAGTATATAGCCTTTTGATGTTCAACTAAAAGGTTTAGACCATATTTTATAGCAAAATTTATGTTTATTTACAAGCGCAAAGGAACATAAGGCAAAAATAGTTTTCAGTTCTAAGAAAGTTTTTCTTGTAATATTTTGTGAAAGCAAGGGAATACATCATTACATATTGGTTATATTTTTTGCTTAGGGAACAAATTTTGTATTGACAGTGAATCAATACTTTGACCAATTATTCTAGATACTGAAAATAAATTAGAAATATATTTTCTCATATAAAAATGTTGAATAATCAAATTGTAATGATTAGATTTTACTGGATTTAATTAACTGAGTAAATCGTGACGCCACTTTAGTTTTAGATAATAAATGTTATATATATATATATATATATATATATATATATATATATATATATATATATATATATATATATATAACATAAATATTTTGTTAAAACTTTTTCCCCCAGCGTAATATATATATATATATATATATATATATATATATATATATATATATATATATATATATATATTACGCTGGGAAAAAGTTTTAACAAAATATTTTACGTTTTCTTTCATGAAGAGTGAAATGTTTTCAATGTACTAACACATAATTGTATGTTTTTTATTTAAGTACCAGATAAAGTTTCTAATGTGTTTATATCATAAAAATAAGCAAAAAATCGATTCGCATTAGATTCAAATTATTTCTATATAACAAACTGATAAATGCACCTGGCTGTAATAGAAATTCATTTATATAATATAACAATTTAGGAATGATTACTTTGAAATCAAATTAGTGAGAATCGGAAGGAAAATATTTAATCAAATAGTTGTTATTTGTGTTAACCTCCAATAATTTAATGAAATAGCATGTTTTCAAATAATAATAATGGTAGTATGTATTACTTAATAAGGGAATGTGTTCTTACTATGACACACACAGACTATGTGTATATATATATATAATATTTCTACTGTATAATATATAATAAGACAACTATTTTTAAATTGGTTCTTTTGTAAAATAAAATAATTTTTTACAAAATTAAAAGAGCAAAATATTTTCTTGTAAATATTGCATGCTATAAAATGTCATGACGTTGTTAAGTAATGTATCATATTTTTAAGATGACGAAATATGTAAATTTGATGATTTTGATCACGAATATAAAATTGTCTACGTAATAACATTTTAAGTTATAGTAACTATAGAATTCAAATATTTAAAATTTGAATTTTTTTAACATAATTTTAAATAATAAGTGGGATTTGTCTATTATTTACAATTTAATAGTTAAAAATTTTAATGAAGCCCTGGAAATGTGCATCGTAATTACGCATTGATTAAATAAATCCATCTATCTGTATATAAAAAATAACTACTCCAACAATTAAAACATAGTATTACTTTTGATTGAACGAATAAGATTTCAAATTTATTTCACATTTTTAAGTCTTTAACGTATATTATTTACTAGAAATGAAACTCTAAAGTATAATATTGTATGTCTGTGTATATATATTAAAAAATGTAGATCCATTACTTATTATATTTCTAATAATAAAGTTATATAAGAATTATAAAAATCAACTATATTGATTTCGTTTCGGAATACATATTTTCTGAAAAAAATACATAATAATTTATTAATGTCAATAATTATGTTTACAAAAATACTTCATTATTAATTATTTGCTTAACAGTAAATCTCAAAATTCGAATTATATATAATATATCAACTACATTTAATATAACGACTTTCTAGAAATAAAACTGTGGAAAAATCTTTGTTGGTTTACAGAACCAATTTGAGCGATAATATTTAAGAAACAAATGGTAGCTCTCCGCTTGAACTCGAATAATTAACAATAATCATTAGTCAACAACCTCGAAGACATTTCAAACATTCTTTTCTTTGGGAATCTTAGCGATTATATATTTGCTTGGAAGGGACCCTCACTATTTTAAAAACTGAATACTGTGTCTAATTTTTTAAAAAAGAAACCAATTACGTCGGCATGTCTGGGAAGAAAGTAAGAAAAAATAACTGTTCACAAGAACCTTCGTTTGGAACAAAACTCTACCTTTTCTTTACCTGAAAAATGTTCGCTGACAATGCCTAAGTCTCATCTCTTAATTAAACAGAAGTTAGCCATCGCAATTTGTCTTAGACGTGGCAAACGCTTCATTTCGGGCAGCTAGACCTCATAATTGGAGGAAAGGGAGAGTTTTTCCATCCTTTTGGGTGCTTCATTTCTCCGTTTCTCTCCTTCCCCCCTTCCGTCTTGAATCTCTTTAAAAGTTGTTTAATTATCTAGGTTTCTGCATCGATTCCAGTCACGTGACTAAACTGTATTTGCATACGGTCGACTTTCACCATCGAATAAGATGGACAAGTTTTGAGAACTGGATGATTTACCTTGTTTTTAACAATAGAGTATTGCGTTTCGATCATTTAATTTTAGAAAAGTGAAAAGTTTCAAAAAATTAGCAGAAAAGTAACTTTTTTGAGATTTTCTATATTAGGAGCTGGTTAAGATTCAACTTCCTAGCTTTTTTCCACAGTCAATTTTTATTCGTACTTGTTAATGTGTGTTGTTCGATATGATTTTACAAGTAATAAATGAAGTGAGAAATCCATAAATCACTTTTTTCAGCTTATACAACATTGTTATATTTTATACTTTTTTCAAGACAATCAAATTTACAAAATTTGAATATATATATATATACTTCAAAGAAACTAATTATATATAAATTTGCACTTTAGGAACTTAAAAGGTTATCGATACATAAGTTCACTTTTGATGTCTATAACTTTTACTATCATATTCTTGTAAAAATATTTATTTGCAATTAGTCTTAAGCTCATTCTCTCCTTATTTCGATTCAGTGCTTGTAATGATGCTGTGACTTGGGTATTTCAAATTTTAAATTTTTTCAATATCTTATATTTTAAATTTTTTTATTAAATCATATTGACGTGGTTTCCTAATTAAACGCGTTTTCCTAAGTATAATACCTATTTTAAATATTTATAAATTTAATAAGGAAAAAAAACATCTAAAAATAAAAAAAATCTTTAAAAAATATATTGTAAGTTATTCTTTCTTTCTTTTTTTTTGTTTTTCTTCCAATGTGTGATAATGAACTTTATTTTTTAAAATGAAGGAAGATAAGCTTGGTTGTTTTGAATAACTGAAATAAATTTTATTTCTCATAATGTTTATAAATAGGAGATTCTAAAACGCAAAAAGGCTTCTAGTTTTAAGTGAAAAGTAATTTTTGATAAAATTTCGTGATTTGCATATTGATGTTATAAGAAAATTGTTGAAATGCCAGTTTCCAGTGCTTCCTAAGGAAATCATGAAACGCATTTAAACAGACGCCAAAACAAAACTCTTTTGCTTCCTGTGGAGTTAAATATCCACACATTTCTGATAATGTTCCGGAGATTTTTTTAATATTTCATGAAGCTCAAAAGCAGTCTAGGAATCTTTATGATTATATCTCTAAATCAGTGTATTTTATTTCTGGTTTTTGATTTTGGAAAGAAAAAGAAATTATTACAAACTCTTCCTTTAAAAAAAGTAAATAAATTTTATTTTACTATTACGTATCAGCCAATGCATTAATGAAAAGAAATATTTCTTATATCTTTGAGCTTTTCAATTAATTTGAAGCCCCTTATACTAGTTCACTTACCAATGAATATATACCATGAATTATTTCTATACTTTCAAAGAACAGGAATATCAAATTACAATATAAAATATCATTGCAATGTATTTAAATACTGATTATAATGGTATTAAAATATTGATTTCATTATAAACATTATAGAATTCATTTTCTAATTTTAATCTGATCTGTTTCTCCATTGATGCTTTATATCATGAAGTGGCTGATGAACATAACATTTCAACTTTAAAATTCTTTTAAAATCATACAATTTTCAATCAATCGAATTTAAGGTATTCACAGCCCCAACATTAGAAATCCAACACCAAGAAGGAGTTTCTAGATAGAGACGAAATTCCGCAAACAGAGAGAAGCAGCTAAACGAACAAAAAGGGATCTGTATTTCGAAATGATATGTATAATACAGAACAAGAACAGGGTCGTGTCAGTAGGTTAATATAGCGAAGTAGCAGGTCCCTGGACTTTACCAACTGGTTATCGGATTATGTCCCACCATCTCCGAGAACCTTCCGCAACATTTACGGGGCCCACTTACGACCCAACCTTGGGTTTATTTAAAATTATAGTCACATTGGTAAAGCTTGAAAGCCTGCAGACATCCTAGCACAGTAGGTGTCTGCATCACAGTTCAATTATATGATTGAAACTAGTTATTATAAAATTTAGTGAACGTATATGAAGAAAATGTAGAAGTAATTACAGGAAAAGTAAATAAGGAGTTATACAATCTTAAATTAATAACAATTTACAAGAATTGACAAAACATTAAAGTATCATATTACTTGAAGTATTAAATTTAGCTAACAAAATAACTGTACTATTATGAACAACATATGTTATGTATACAGAATTAAAGTATAAATGTATAGAACTGTTATGCAAGCTTAGGCGACACTATTTACAGGATTTAATTTTTTTAAAAACATTTGACTCAATTAACATATTAAATCATGATGTTATGTGATGTTATGGAGCATTAATAATTGGTATAAAGTATTTTTGTTCATTATCTTCTTTAAAATTTTGCATAAATTGACAAGACATTAATGCTACATATTACTTGAAACATTAGTTTTAACAGTTAAAATAATTACACTCTTATGAACATCATTAGATCTAAACAAATATTAAAAAGAGGAAATGAAAATTTCATTTTTCATCTGATGAATCTGATGACGAATAAAGTTCATCCTCTACCATTGTTGATGATTGTACAAGGTCACCACATAGTGTGAGTTCCTGTACTATTAAGAATTTGAGTATTTGAATTATTTTTTTCGTCTTAAACCATCCTTTAGACAAAGTTTCACAAATTGAAGATCTGTTTGACTATGGTGCCTTTTTATGTGGAGGGACATTGTAAATGGATGGTGATTTTGGAACTTCCCTTCAGTACATAGTGATATGTACTGAAGGGCAGTTCCAAAATCACCACATTTGCAGATGTTTGAATTGGATTTGCCAAATCTTGCAAAATATTCAGGGAAGAGTTCATGATTCTTTGATAGATAGTTAATAAAAGGATTTCAGATGAGGAACTCTGTGGAGACTGTTGAAAGTAAATGGTGGGTTTTACACCCACCATTTACTTTTTTGCGATTTTGCGATATCTCCCATGTTCTTTGCCAACTTCTGATGGTTTATTATAGGAGAAGTTTTAGGAAGGAGCTTGGCTTTGGCAGATTTATGACTGACACTTCCTTATTGGTAGCAGCTTCTTTTGCTTCTTTGTCCGCCAATTCATTACTCCAGTTGCCCATGAGTGATTTAATCCAGCCTAGTTGGATTCGGCATGGTGTGTTTGTGTAGAGTCACTCTTGGATATCACAGATGAGTTGTGATTTGTGTACTGGGTTGAGCAATGATAGGAAAACAGACTAGTTGTCAGTTCATATTGTTGTCGGGGCTAGTTTATTGGTAATTATGTGTTTTACCGTTTCTTTGACCGCTAATGCCTCAGCTTGAAACAGAGTTATAATTATTGAGCTTAAATTGTTAGGAGAGAAAATTTTTGTTCTTTTTCTGTAACCACAAATGCTGCTTCTGTTGCCTCGTCATGTCTTGATCCATTTATACATAGATTTATTGCTGTTGGTATAAACTTTGAAGGTTTGCATAATCTTAGGAATTCTTCAGGAAGGTTATATACTGTTAGGTTTCTGAATCTATGAAAGGGATGGATAGAATCTTTGTGGGCCGGATTTCAAAATCTTTCGGGTTGTAGTGAGAACCATCTATTTGTATTGATTTTTAAGCAGTATGATTTGTGTTTTTAAGGAAGCAGATTCAATTGTTAAATGTAAGAGTGGAATCTCTGATATAGTATTTAGAGCTATGCTAGAAGTTGTTTTAAATGCTCTTATTATCACTAGGGGAAAAAATCTTTATTTAATAATTTTCTTTCCCAGATGTCATATGATTTGCCCAAGTTGAGCATCCATACAGGACTTTGTTTTCAATAATGTTTAAGTATGTTATTTTAGAAATTTTTCCTTTTATACCTCAGTTCTGGCTGATCATTCCACGTAGTCTTTGGGCTATTGGTATTATTTTTGTTTTGATGTAGCAAAGATGTGTTAGGAAAGAAAGCTTTGAATCTAGATGCATTCCTAAGTAAAACAAGCATTTTGTACGCCTTAGACTCTCATTATTTAAGGTAACTTTTGGATTGAATTTTAGGCTTTTATTTTTCTTACCAAGAATCATAACTGTTGATTTTGCTGTTGAAATTAGATCTTTACAGGAATTTGAGAATTGGAAAAAATATTTGTTACAATTATTTTTTTTGTTCTGCTTTTGTTGTACCCCCAACTAATAGCATTGTATCATCTGCAAATGCTATAATATCTGTGTGTTCTGGCCAAGGAGCGGATAAGACTGTATTGAAATTAGTGTTCCATAATATAGGCCCTCATACGGAGCCATGTGGGTAGCCTCTGTTATGTTCCATTTGCACTAAGTCAGAGAGTCACCAATGTCTATCAGTTCTCTATCTTTTAAGAGGCCAAAATTGCACTGGGATATATTTTAGGTCAGTCGGTTGTAGCGCCATCGTGAACGGTGATACATAAAGCAACACATCTAGGCACAAAGTCAATGAGAATACGGATGGCGTCCTGAGGAATGGATCTTTATTCCCTGCCCACCATTTGTCAAAGTGCCTCTTCTAAAGGAGGCAGAGTCTGCAAATGACGTCCAATCATATCCCAAACGTGTTCGATTGGTGTGATATTTGGCAAGCACGTTGGCCGGGGTAGCATCTGTACGCCTGGCAGACATTTTGGCTGATGCTAGCTATGTGCGGCCGGAGTTATCCTACCGATAGAAGGTATTGGGTATCCTTTGAAGTTAAGGGGTTTTCATCTGCCGCAATACATGATCCACGTAACGTTGAACTGTCATAGTTGGGTTGTCATGAATAAGAATTAAAGTCGATTTGGAATCGTTCGCGTTGTGGTGGGACCACAATTGCTATAGGATTGGACCTGTATCCAAGTCAACGTCGCACTCGTACACAGCAACTATCACTGAAGAAACAAAAGCCTGACTCATCTTAGAATATGATCTTGTGCTCCTCCGTCATCCACATTGATCTAATCCGGCAGAATTCCAGATGTTGTCAACTATCCTGTGGAATCAATAGCAATATACTTAAAAGACACCATGAGTGCAGACCGCTAGCAAACAATTGAAGCAAATAGTGCTTCTTGCTATGGGAACACCCATGGTGTCTGGCTGCAGAATTTCCGTAGACGTGCGGGATCACCACCGCATCATGTCAGACACGTGGATCTACGCACACTGACGTCACTTTGTCTATACCGGTACCCCGCGAACTTTTCACAGTTCCTTGTTTCCACTACTTTGCCAAAGCTAGTGAATTGTGGACGAGTCCAGGTGTCTCTCAGTTGCGAATTTCTGTAAGCACCAAACTGCCTTTCTCAGTCTGATCACTTGCATCTGGTAAATTCCTCTCTGTTAGAGATGACTTCGTCGACAACTGCCTGGCATTCTCTGTATTACAGGCGTCCTTTGCTACAAGAAGCTTTCTGTGATTATTTTCCAAGTAGGCATAACGGTGCAAATGTTGCACACACTTCTGGTTTCTCACCTTTTTATCTGCTTTAGAGCTGCGCATTTCACATCATTGCACAACTCGGTAAGGTGTGTCTACCCTGAAATTGTATAATTTTCTGGCCATTCCTTCTTAGTGTTGCATTTTGGACATCGGACAGTGTATTTTCTTTTGTCATGCATAATATGATTAATCAGAAAAAGCAACTATTATGCAAAAGTTCATAGTAAAATTTGTATATGAATCTGACTACGACATTAGTATATGAATCTGAATATTCATGTACTAATGTGGAATAGACGCTGTCTTGGACAGCAGCTAAATTAATATTAAAGCATCCATTTATAGTATATAATATTAATAAAAGCTTAAAAATTTGCCAAAATATTAATTATTAATCAATTATTAACAAAAAATTCATAAAAAATAATTGTGAATTACCCTCAGAAATACTTGAAAAAATCCTTCAGTGAATTGAAGTATCTTTGGAAAAAACAAAAATTATTGTAGGATTAGTATTAAATTTTTTTCGTTAATATTTTGCATACTTTTAATGAATTTCACTTTTTACATCGATTTTACTGAAATAATCATATCAAAATAATTTAAATATAAAATAATGTGTTGCGAAATGCGAATTAAGTATGTATAGTTGTAAGGTAAAATTTAAGAACAATATTTCGTTCAAAACCCAAATAATTTAACTGCATAATGCTTTGATTTATTTGTTTATTTTCCTGAAAACATTTGTGTTATTAAGTAACATTTAAAAAAGAGAACTATCTTAAATACAAACAGGATTCTCTCTACCTTATTTAAATAAATACAATAAATAAAATCTTTTCCTGCTCATCATATGTATTCATCTTTTATTCTTATTGCAATGTACTTTTTATTTGGGAAATGATCTTGCAATTTTATTATTTGCTTTTGTTGATTATGAAGCATTTGGTGTTGTGAATAGTGATGTACTAAGAAACAAAAGAAAGCCCTCATGGCTTTTACTAAAAAAACAGGTGATTAATTTAAATGCATGTAACTGATAATAAAGATACATTTAACAGTTGAATAAATTTTGAATTCACATTCAGCTCTTAAACAAGATTAAAATAATGGTGGCTAATATTGGATCTGCACAGATATTCTAATAAAAATGTGTATCATACTTTAAACAATAAGAATTGTTTACTTCATAAAACTAAACGCAGTGGTAGGTTTTTACAGTTGAATTATATATTTACTTATATTTTTTTGGGAATTAAACCTGCATGGTATAAGTGAGGTGAACTAAAATTATTTAGCAAGCAGTTTTCAAGATTGATCATATCGATATGTGCGTCGCCACGGACTTTGAACTCAATCCTTCCACCCCTGCCTTTTTACGCTGCTCGGAACAAGAGGAATAGTTTAACTCACCAAAACCCAATCTCAATCTGGGCATCATCAAACTACGATAAAAGTGCAGTGATTTGGAAAAATCCAATTATGTAGTGAGGGAGTATGTTTGTATGTCATTCACCAATAGGAAGAGTAAAAATTGGGGGAGGCGGAAGACAGGTAGGGTAAATTCGAAGGGAAAAGAATGCAAAAGTGAATTCCAGAGTCATTTGTTAAGTAAGAGGAATGAATTCTGGGGAAAAATAATCAAGAACCGGATCTAGTTACTAGTAATTACTTGACCCATTGAGCCGTAACTTTTAAAAGGATATCCCCTTCGATTTCGAAATAATTCGCTGCCATTTTATCCAATAAAGATGCTCCACCATGTGCTGCAGATGTGGGTACAAAACGATTCAGTCCATCATCATATCTAGGACTAAATTTTATTCTTATAATTTGTATTTTAAGATCAAATGATAAATTTATCTCGATTGGAACAGTGTGAAATGGCTCTTGCTCTTCTGAAAAATATGAAAGATTTAACATTTTTATAAAAATGCACAAATTGGAGTTAATATGTTAAGAGTATATTTATCATTTTCTGAGTTTCAAAATTTTGAATTTGAAATTTTACTATTTCCATTTGATTTTCGGTAGAGTTTTGTACACATAATATACTTCATGTTTAGATTTTTAATGAATAGTAATATAACATTTTAAATATGTTTTAGGTCACATGCATTATAAATGACATAATCAAGAATATTTTATATGAATGCGATCACAGAGAAACAAGTATTTCTTACTAATATATAATATAACCTACAATTATAGAATTTACGTAACACATTTTTAAGCTGACAAAAATTAATATATGTGGAATTAAAATATTATAAAAATGTTTAATTTTATATCGACGCGCGCGCGTGTTTTCTTTTTAATATTAACTAAAATAATGCATTTTATTGAAAATATCTGTAATTCTGCTTTCTTACTGAGATATGGCTAGAGGGTAAAGTTCCTTATTAGTTTTATATTTCAACACTCTTTTATGTACTATTACAAAGAGCATGTAAATGACATTAATCTAGCTATGCGTAATAAAACTGTTTTTGTAATTTTATGAAATTTCGTAAAATATGAGAAAATTCAAATTTAAAACTTATATAAAACGAAGAAGAGAGACAAGCAATTTGTTATTCTTCAAATCAGTAATCGTCAAGCCGTCTCACTAGGACGTTTTCGGCTCATCATGTGATGCTCCTGTTGACCAATTTTAATTCCTCAACAGGCAATTCTCTATTCCTGAAAAGTAGCCACTACTTACTTCCATAACATTAAAATATTTGTTAACGTTAATCTGTCTCATTAAACTGAATAAGCCTGATAAAAAATTTGTTAATTATCCCTAGCTAAACTTCAATTTCCTTTTATCTGTAACTCAATTTCAATTTCTTTTTGCTATGTTATAAAAACTGATGTGTTCTATTTACTGAAAATATAAATTTAAAGACAATAAACAAATATACTTTTCTTTTTAAAAGTTGATACTTTTATGGTTAGTTGTTTAGAATAAGATTAAAAAAAATGATACAATGAACACGATACAATGAAATCTTAACACGGTAGGAGAAATTTGTTTTTGATATTTCTTAAAATTTAGCAATTTTAATGTAAAAAAATATGAAAGATGAAATAAAAATTTATTTTAAATAAGCAAAATTTAATTTTTTTGTTTTAATTAATATAAAAATATTGTTAAAAATTTAAATATAAAATATTAATTAAAATATTTAGAAAACATTTAAAAAATAAAATTTATCTCTGATAAAATTGCATGCCTTTAAAGAGAGTAGTAGAAAGTGTGAAGTAGTTTTAAGATTAAGTCAGTTTTCTCTCTAAGAGTAACCTAAATTCTTTATATTATTAACATAACTATATATATATTACAGAATTCAATAATTTTTCTATCTTCTTAAATAGTTGTTTCCTATTGTTGTTGTAGTTAACATTAATGATCTTGAATTTAGGCAAGACAATATGAAGTAAACAATGAACTCTTAATAATGGATCGGACATTGCATGTCTTTTATTTTATTATTTGGAAACAAAAATTTGGCAAATTTCTCATTTTTCTGCAGGTTAAAAACTATAATTTGTACATAGCCCCTCATTTTCTAATTTGGAATTGGCCTTCAGGAAATATTTTCTTGAAATATTATTAATTCATATTATCAATCCATACTGTGAATTTTATATATTTAACACTTTGTGCTCTCTCCCGTACATAATTATTGGTTAGAAATGTTTTTTTCATTTCTGTTTTCCAAACCTTACTTAGCACAACATAGTTAAAATGATTTCATGTTTCTTTTCACAACAATAACTGTTTTCTAATGATGTTGTGACAAACGTAAGCTGTGATGTTAACACTGAAATCTTACATTATATGATTCTGAAATATAACATTTTAATGGAATCTGATAATTTTTGAACATTGTTGTTTCTATTTTTGAAAACAGTAGCATTGAAAGGAGATAAATATATTAATTGTTAAATAAGCAGTTTTTAAGCTGCCACTAATAATTTTTCAGAAGTGTAATCTAAGTTAAAATCTTGTATAATAAAAACTTATGTATAAAGTACGTATATTTTGTTTTATATCTTACTTATAAAACTCTGATTTTACATTGCTTGGGATGTCCTACACTAATTTACTGTGTCAAAACATTTATTTTTTAAGCCTTAAGTAACACAGTGTTGAATAATACTGAAAAATATTAGTAATTTTATTTCATGAAAAAGTTTTATACCTGAGATTTTATGAGATTCATCCTAAGTTAACCATGGGATACAAAATATCATGATAAGAAAAAAATTTAGAACATAAAATTATAGAAGAAAAATAAATAAATGTTTTTTTTATTTTATTATAAAATAATTTATTATTAATTACTCTTCCATATTTCTGTTTTTCTAAATTTTTTCTCCTAACATTATAAGAGAAAAATAGGAATACATTATATAATTACATCATTACATAACTTATATAGTAAGTAATTTATTCATTTCTGGTTAACAGCACTTCATGACGAAATTAATTGTTGCAATTTTTCATACAAGATTTATTTAAATTCTCTTTCTTATGGTTTTCAAATGCTTTTATTTCAGAAAATGTCAAATTTATAACAATTTATTTTTGCCTATCTTATTCTCTAATTTTTTGTAACTAAATAATAGGCCAGTTCTTGTAGACTATATATCATGTATATGCTGTTATAATTTGATGCAAAATTCATAAATTCAGATTACAAATGCCAAATATTGAATATTTCAATATAATTTTCATGATATTATAGTTTTTATTCATAAATTTATAGATTCCAAATACCAAGTATATTGAATATTTAAATATAATTTACAGGAAAATATAGTTACTTCATTTAAATGTATTAACAGACAATTTGACATTAGTTATATACACCATAGATTTCTATCTAAAGAAGTTTTGATTCTTATAAAACACTTAATACGTATTGAGTTTGTTTAAAAAGGGACACGCAGAAATTGAATCTGTTGTCATTAATCTATTTACTAAAATGAGCT
This sequence comes from Latrodectus elegans, assembly GCA_030067965.1. Taxonomy (NCBI): domain Eukaryota; kingdom Metazoa; phylum Arthropoda; class Arachnida; order Araneae; family Theridiidae; genus Latrodectus; species Latrodectus elegans. Next base: position 82,643,155 of record CM057817.1, on the reverse strand, counting down.
AGTTTTTCTGGC